>VXBO01014422.1:24742-96871 GCA_013400135.1 Rhinoptilus africanus | reverse complement strand
ATGTACTTGAAGAAGCCCTTCCTGTTGAGCCTGACATCCCTTGCCAGGTTGAGTTCCAAGTCAGCCTTGGCTTTCCTGGTTTCATCCCTGTACGCTCTGGCGGCATTCTTATAATCCTCCCAAGGGATTAGGCCATTCTTCCACTTAGTATAAACTTCTTTTTTCCATTTGAGCTCGTTGAGAAGCTCCCTGCTTAGCCAGGCAGGCCTCCTGCATCCCTTGGCCGATTTCTTGCTCTTAGGGATGCACCGATCTTGAGCTTGGAGGAAGTGGTCTTTGAACACCAGCCAGCTCTCGTGAGCCCCTTTGCCTTCCAGAGCCCTATCCCACGAGATCTCCCCAAGCAGCTTCCTGAAGAGATCAAAGTCAGCCCTGCTGAAGTCCAGGGTTGTGACCCTACTTGTAGTTTTGTGTGTAGCCCCCGTGATCCTGAACTCCATCTTTTCAAATCACTCAGGTATTATTTACTATTGCATTACTCCATTCCCATGGTAATGTTCTCTTGAAGATAATAGGGAAAGTCACTCCTGTTGTCTCATTCTTTTCCCCCAAATCTGTTTTCCTTCTTTGAATAGTTTCTTTTTGATGTAAGTGCTGTGATCTTCCGTTAACATCACACAGGTTTCATCAGTGCCTTTGCAGTGGCCTCATGATTTATTTGGTGCGTAGCAAGATGAAGATATGAGGGGAAGATATGTAGGATTAAGTAGGCATTCAATCAGAGACAATTCTCTACCACCTTATTTATTAATCAGGTGGTCCTTGATGGTGGCGTCACTGCCTTTCCTATGCTGACCCATTTCACGTCAGTATGAAAGCTGTGCAACAGTATTTGGTTTCCACCCCTCCTCCCCCGTTTCAGTCGTTCATTCTGTTTGGCCTTTGCTGGTCGGTGTCTCAAATCATGGCCCACATAACCCAGTTCTTGACTACAGTGAATGAGCACTGTCTGTGCTCTTAATGAGGTTAACTAGTATAATACTATAAGAACTTGTATGGCTTTGGAAGATTATTGAATGTAAGGGTAAATTTTGGGTTTTTTTAATGTGTTCCTAATTTTGTTAGCAGAGAGGATGAAGCTTTTCTGCTTTCTGTAGTTCTGGAGCTAAGAAGAGGTTAACTTCTGTTTCTGCTTGCAAGACTTAACAGTCTTCTATCATGTTTTCCTGAAATGCAGGACTGTTTGTGCATGCGTGTAGCTACATAGAAAGCTCTAATTAAGAGGATTTTCAGTCTTCTTCCTGAGCTGAATTGCTCTGAAATATTTCCAAAGTTGAACTGGCTTATTGCTAATGCAGTATGATTTTTTTTTTTTTTTTGTATTTTTAAAAAACTTGTGTAGGTGATGAGCTGTTAGTGATTTGTTTACCTTAACTAAATTGCTTAGGTCTTATGTTATTGGTAAGTACTCTGATCATGATACCAACTGTCCTGTGTGCTTACCTTAAAGGGAGATAATTAATAGCTGTTGAACTAATGATGCAAATGTGAGGCTCTCCAAGAGAATGAACTAGGGGCTGGAGGTTCCCAGTCTGAAATTGTAGTCAGCATCTTTGGATGGTTTTGGTTTATGTCCAGCTCCAAGTGGACAGTGGTGCTGATGCTGGAAATAGATCACCTCTCGGTGCGTTACTCTTTACCTTACATAGAAAGTAAAATATTGGGGCAGAGAATGGGACAGAATAGTTTGAGAACTTGTTATAGACACAAAAGACAGAGGTTATAGCTCTCTTAGTGAATCAGCTGCTCCAGCAAAACGGATGGAGAAACTTCTCAAGAACACTAGGCTGGTGGTCACAACACCTGTCTGGAGAGAGATACCTGGTTTCAAATTGACGCTTCAAATTAAGCAGAAGATGAGGTGTTTGAATGTGAGTATTCTCAACCAGAATGAGTACTCCAACCATTATTTTGAGGTTTGCAGATTTTGCTGTTTAGACTTAAGTTCTTAAAGAGCTTAAATGCTTTTCAGAGTTAATGGGAATTCTCCATAAATAGAATGGAAATTGAATCTAGCTAGGCAAACTTAATTTCATCTTATATGGCAATATAAATTAATCCAGTTAACACCTGGATAAGAGATGGCTCTCATGCACACAGAAGAACTGATATGATACTGTCTTGATTTTTAATGTAGTGGTTTATTGTTTCTCTCTAAAATTCACTGTAAAATTTCATCCACTTGGATAGAAGCACCATTGAGTGGATAACTACAGAAATTATTGGATTTATTGAGATGAATTTTGCTCATAAAATGCCTACAAGCAGGTTGTGATTCCATCAGGGTTACTTGTTCTTTAATTTGACTTAATATTCTGTTTAGACCTGGGGTTTGTTCCTCTTTGTTATTGTTGGCAGCAGTTATTTGATTAACTGATGCCATCATTTTGAGCCAGATGAGCTGCTGTAATTACATAAGTCACATTCTATCACTTATATATCTTGACTGGAGGAAAACAGCTTTGTAATTAGGAGAAAAATTGGAGGCCATGGGATGGGGAGAAGGATTTGACTCTTGGGGAGCAACAGTAAATGAAGAGGATCAGGAAGCTTCTTGACCTAAGCATTATCTAAAATGTCAATCCCAGACACAATAGCGTATTTTTATATCTGTTCTGAGTTCGGTTGTGAAATGAAATCTTCTTTTGCAAATTATTTATATTACAGTAGTTTCTCCTGGCCCCAATGGGGGCTATTGCCCTTTTTGCTAGGCATTGTGCAAACTAACAGCATCTTTCTTGTTTGTCTGAAATAGGGCCCATTATCCCATATGTGTTGTATTATCCGCAGAGTCTTGATCGTTTTAAATGTTGAGCACCATTATTTATAATTATAAAACTTGAGTATATGCGGTGGGTTGTTTTCTTCTGGCAAGCAGGCGTAAAAGAAACATGATCACATTCAAGACAGTCAGTTACTAACTCAGCCTCATTCTTTAGGTGTATAAAATACAGCATAAGAAGAATTACTGGAAATTATGGATGGTGACAAATGTTAATTTGTTGAATTAGTTTGGTAAGGTGACAGATCTCATTATCAGGAGGGAAAAACATGTTTTGATAATTTTTGGTTATTGTATGCTTTTCCCTGTGAGCAGGTATCTGGCTCTTTGTGGGAAGAGCTTTCAGCTCTGCAGCCATTGTGTTTACAAGATTATAATAATCTGTAAGCAGACATCCTTAATGTGCTTTCTTGCAAATCTGCAAGCTGTTTCAACTTTTACATTACAAAACAGCACCTTCTCCGCTTCTCTTTTATTATGTGGTCTCTGAGTGAATGCGATTTGCGTCCTAACAGATGGATGTGGATGCTCAGCTCCTGAATTTTGCTGTGAATGTCCCCACAGAGGCAGTCATAGAATGGGTTGGGTTGGAAGGCACCTCTAAAGATCATCCAGTCGACTCTCCCACCTGCCATGGCCAAGGGCATCTTTCACTAGACCAGGTTGCTCAAAACCCCATCCAATGTGGCCTTGAACACTTCCAGGGATGGGGCATCCACAACTTCTCTGGGAAATGTCATGCTCAGGTCCCACATTATCTAATACATCCTCATTAATGTCCCTCCTTCCCTCCTTCCCTCCTTCCCTCCTTCCCTCCTTCCCTCCTTCCCTCCTTCCCTCCTTCCCTCCTTCCCTCCTTCCCTCCTTCCCTCCTTCCCTCCTTCCCTCCTTCCCTCCGCCTTCCCATCCTTTGATATAATACACAGATACCATTCCCTTAGTTGTGGAATGCCCCTGTAAAATGTCTGTAACGTGTCCATTGACAATGAGGTCTCTCTGGAGCCTTTTTCATTTTTAATTCTAAAATTTCTATGATATTTTATGACTGGATTTGTACAGATAGGGGAATAAGGGTTTTGCCACTGTTCTGCTGGCTTTGCTGTGCCTGGTTTATTCCGTCATTCTGAGAGTATATCTGCACTTGACTTTGTAAAGGGAATAAGCTCTGGCTGCCCAAGAAAATAGGTGTCTGCAGCATCCTAATTCCTTATATTCTCTGATAGAGCTGTTTGAGCAGAGCTCCTGTTCGGCTGCAGAAAGATTAACATCTATGGAAACAGCAAGGTGTTTTTCACCAGCTGAGGAAGAACTATTTGAAATAAGGCAGGCAATTGGCATCTAAGAGCTGAGGTCAAAAAGGGAATTGAATCCTCTGCATGCATCTTTAGTGGTGGCTTCATTTGCATCTGTACAATGAGCTGAGTAATCTGCTTGTTACTAGGGGACTGTGTGTTTTGTTTTCATTTTATTTTTAAGGCTAAAGCCATATTGTCTCGGAATGTCTCTTCAGTGATATAGAAAATCACTAATAACTAAAGTAAAATGAATGACTCTCCGTGGTGTCTGAGCAATATAATTTTTATTTAGTCTCCAATACCCATCCCTGGTTTTCTGTTCTGGAAAGGAAAGTTCTGGTTCTTCAGTTTACTCATTTGCCTATTAAAACCTAGATACTTATAATGAAAAATACCAAAGTTCCCTATAGTTCTTCACAGAATTGTTTTTCTTTGTGCTCTGTATCACGGGGAGTCCAGTGTTACAGAGCAATATTTATTTCAAGTTATTAGTTGTGTTTCCAGTGCTTTTGAAACAAGTACTTCCATGCATATCTTTCTGGTTTTACATCGCTTGTTATTACAAATGAGTACCCTAAAGCTTAAACTTTGTTCTCTGAAGGCTGACTGAAGTAAGAGAAGAAAGTAGATAAATTATTTGTTAGAACCGCAATCCATTCTAACAAAAGAGACTATAATTTTCTCACATTAAACTTTATGTTCCTCTTAAGACTTTTTTTTTTCTGTGGAATCAGGTAAAGTCAAAATGAGTAACTGATAGTCAGCCTAAAGCATATAGATCTCAAGGGTAGTCTGGAAATGCTCGGTGGCAGAGGTTTGTTGAAACACTACCACTTTGTTACTCATCCTCAAATACAGACAGAAAAGGGATGCTGGCACATACATCTTACCAGGTAAGTTCCAAAGTATTCTGTTCAATGGAATGTGAGAATAAGAATAAAAATTAATTCTTTTTCCTTAATTTAATCCTGATGAATGTACAGGAACGATGACGAATAAACCACCTGAGAATTTGGAAGAATAGGTTTATCCAAAGGTGTTTTTTTTATTTTTTTTTTCCCCTATTAAAAGTTAGAAAAACAAGAAGAGAGAAAAAAGCAAATGTTTAATGGGAAGTTTGACTATATATATCCACCATGTAAATTTTGAAAGATAATTTATGAAAGAGAATTTCAGAATGAAGTAGGCTAGCATGCAAAGACTACTATGGACTTCAAACTGCACAGAAGGATCGTGCTATTTCTGTGAATCACAGAATCACAGGGTTGGAAGGGACCTCTGGAGATCATCTAGTCCAACCCCCCTGCCAGAGCAGGGCCACCTTAGAACAGGTTGCACAGGAACGCGTCCAGGCGGGTTTTGAATGTCTCCAGAGATGGAGACTCCACCACCTGCCTGGGCAGCCTGTTCCAGTGCTCTGCCACCCTCAAGGTAAAGAATTTCCTCCTCATGAACATGATTTGGCAAAAAACCCCTTTATTTGCTCTCTGTTTTGTGCAGTACTGTGCCAACGTGATTTAAAGCTTATTCAATGCAAGAGCAAGGGTTATCACTCCTTTGCTGTTTTTGTTTCTGTCTTCAATCACCTTCAAAATGCAGTTTCCCAAAATGTAATTCCCTAATGTCCCCAAATAGCTTAGAGAAGATATTCCTCAGTTTCTAGCTATTGCTGCTATGTATGAAAGGCTCATGTATGTATGGTATGTAGAGCCACAATTTAGCACTGCACAAAAGACCACAGAGACTGAAGTGGACTGAAGTCAACAACATTTTTTTGTTAGTATAAAACTGATTAAATGAGACATCAATATAAAGCGTGTAATAATGAAGGCATGGGAAAAATCCAGGGATACAGAAAAACTCCAGAAGAGGAGAGATGAGATGCTCTAGGAAGCTGGTGTTGTTGTGGCGGAAATTCCGAAGAGATGCTCTTTGCACAGCCTGAGCTCTTTCTGTGCAAGCATGGAAAGCAATGGCTGACAGCCCAGCAAGGCTGCAGACCTTGAGCTGTGGCCAAGGGTGAGCCTGCTGGGAATGTGTGGGTACAGACTTGATGGCTGAACTGATGACTGGAGGGGCCAAAAGTGTTTGCAGAGCACATCCCCACCTGCTCGAGCAACAGCTCTTCAGCGTGGAATAGGAGGATGTGCAGCTGATGCAGCCGCGTGTGCACGTTAGGTGGTACACACATGAGGTGTACAACCTGCATGCGTTGGCGACATATCATTTCATGCTGCATCAACTATTCGTGTCATTTTTTTTGCTTCTGCAGCCAACCCTGCGAGCCCTGGAAGAAGCGCTGGTTGCCTGTTTGTTTAGCGGGAGGCTGTGGCAAAGGAGGGGTGGACGGCAGCGAAGCGTTTTCTCTCTATTAAAGTAAAGTAGATTCCCAGGGCTGGGGGGCAGCACATGGATTAGTTGTGTGTGTGCTGCCTGTGCCTGCCTGTTGCTCTGGGTCAGTGTCTCTTTGTGGATAAAATAAGGTTCCCTTAGAGTGTGTGCAGACATTGGCTTTTCTCTGCATGGAGGCTGAGCTCCAGGGTCCCCAGAGCGCTGTGAGCAAGCAGAACCAGCAGGGAACTGGTGTAACAGGGGGAACGACAGTCTAAACCTGTGGGGTTTTTTTTTTCACATTTACAGAGGCATAATTTCTCATTTCCTTGCTTTACATGGACTCTAAATTATGTGGAAATGAGAAAGTGAAAAGCGTATCACCTCTTTCATGAGGTCAGGTTAGAAGAAACATCCATGACATCAGATTAATAGTACTTCAAAGGAGAGGTTTAACGAATGCCTGCTGGGCTGCTCTCCATATATGCGGGAGAGAGTTAGCATAATGAGACTTGTGGGCTTTTTAAACGATGAAAGGTATGTTTGTGATTGAGCAACCACCAATTATTTCAAAGATGAAAGGAAGACTTATTAATAAACCTGAAATTTAAACAAAACAAAACAAAAAACACCACAACAGGGAAATTGACATTTAAAGAGATTTTGGCTTTCTCTATTCAATAGTGCATCAGTGGTTGGCAGTTCTTTGTAAGGTGAAATGTGGTAACGACTGGATCACGATTCTTTTGCTTAATAAAGGGACAGCAAGCAAGGCATCTTCAGGGCTTTTTTGGTGGTGATAACAGCACCAAAATAATGCGTATGATGAATTGAACCTAAAATGATAGCAATTTATTTGGCCAATTTACTTATGGGCTGTTTGGAATAATTTAAAAATCCTGTCCCTGTGCCACTTACAGCTGATAAGCATTATGTTAAATGTACATGGACAAACCCTCAGGGAATGTAAACCATCAGACTTGGATAATAGCTTTATAAGCATGCGTTGTGCGGAGGTGTCTGCCAGGGTGCAATGAACAGTGAGCTCCTGAGACTAAATCAGTGAATATGCAATTGTTTCAAAGGAAGCTTTTCCACCTATCTCTTCATCTGAGACCTGTTTTTAAATAAAGAAAGAATTACTGCCATTGAGATCTCTTTAAGTCTGTTTTTTATCAAGTACAGCGAGTGTTTATGAAGCTAGCTCCTGTTGTTTCCTGTTATTGGGGTGCCTGGCACTGAACAAAGCTGGAGTTAAGATGAATTGTATGGGAAATCACCTGGTGGCATTGCTGGATTGTACTTCTCCCTGTAATGGTTGCTTCTGTCACATAAAAATATGTACATACGCATTTCGCAGGAAGAATATTGGTTATAAATATTTCAATGGATTAGGGTGCTCGGTTCTTAGCGTTGTCCTGGGGGAAAAGCAGGTCCGTCACAAAGGCACCACCCAATCTCACCACGTTTGCAGCAGACGTGAGCACAAAACCCGTCCCTGTGCAGAAGGCTGATGTACAGGTCTCTGTGGTATTGATAGCCTTGGGGGAAAGAGAATAGCAATAACCTAATTTGGCAGAAATCCTTTACTTTCCTGGCAGGACTTAAGAGGGGGATATGTAACTCCATGCTAGATAACATGGCTGAACACTTGAGTCTGTTGGAAAGCTAAATCAATAAATATTTGTAACTTACTGCCGAAGCACTGAACAGCTCTGTGGATATTTCAAGCCCATTCTTTGGACAAATAGCTGTGGGAAGATGACTGTGCTGCAAATGACTTGGGACGTTATTTATCAAGGGGCTCCTGGCAGTAGGACTCGGAAAAATATGTTGTAAGAGTTGTCATTTGGGGTTTTCTGGGAAACAAAGTTTTTTGTCAGTCAAGTTTGATCTGCTGTGGGACTGGCCTGCTTGGAGAACTTATGGTATAATAACTAAAATGTGATTTTTATGGCTTCCACAGTGATTTGTTTTATTCCTGTCATGCTATTGCTGTATCAAAGCAGCCTTCCCAGTGCATTACCACCTGGCTGGAGTAGCAGTCCTGGGAGGAAGAGCACGGGACTGTGAGGAAGGCTGCATTCGCTGAGGCCTGTTTGGCAGAGGAAGAGCAGGCAGCCCCAGGAAGGCAGGGAACAAGGGGAAGGGAAGTGTAACCTCAATAATGCTCTGAATTGCTTTACCAGCATCCAGTAAAATTCAGGGACTTCTGGAGGAGTTTTATTTCTCTTTGCACCAAAATTAATCTTTAATAATCTTCAGATTTCATTTCTTTCATGTTAATTTGTCCAGCTCCCTTTTGAACCCAGCTCTTTGTAGTTACAGCATCCTGTGACAAAATCCTACAGTATAACTACCTCTTGGGAGAAGAAATTATCTGCCTTTTTTTTTTTTTTTACCCCAGAATTGTTAATGCTTAGACATTGTTCAGACCTTTAGCTTCCCTCCTGGAGCTGTCTCTTTGTTGGTAAAACCGTATCTTGGGTAAACGCTGACAGGAAGCCTCCACACAACCCAATGACGCATGGCATGGTGACAAAAGTATTCCTGGGAGCAAAAACCACTATAGACATTCAAACCAATTTTTCAGAGACCTGTTTTTGCTATTTACCTTGGACCTGTTAGCATGTAGTTGGAAAGCAATTGCATGCTTGCTCTTGCTGCCCCTTTTTGAGAATAAAAGCAGAAACTCAAAGAATTTTTTTTCTTTCTTTTGAGCTGTAAAAGCTTCCCCTTGGAATAAATAAAAACCTTGATAGCTGCAGTGGTCTCTGAATCAATCCCTGTGCAGAACCATGCACATGTTCTTTCAAAACAAATATGTTCATTGCAGTAATTCATTGACAGCAGTAATTCAAATCCATCCTCAATAAAGACAGAGTTTCATATATTGAGGCCAAGGAAAGCTGGTCTTGAACTGTCTGTCCTCTTAGGGAACATCCATCCAAGGATTCTCAGTCTCATTTTCCTCATATGCGCTGTTGTTGCTCCTGAATTTTCCCAAATATATTTTCAAAAGGGAATTGACATGAATAATTTGGAGAATAATTTGATGAATAATTTCCAGCATGCTTACAATATTTCATTAATGTTTTGTTCCTGAAGCTCACTTTTAGCTGTAAATATCTACAAGCATAACCAGAGTATCAGTAAGGTTGGCTGCTATAAAAATGAAATCCAGTACAGTCATAATAAAACTTCCCCACACACAAGTAATACATTGAAGGGGTTTTGTTTTATTGATTTTTGAAATATTTAGCCTGAGTGCCACTGTCTGTGACAGAACGTTTAAATAATGCAACAGCAGAAAAAGATAAACAACATCCATAAAACCAGCAGTGGCCCAGCTGGGGAGATTAAAGCAGTATTATGCCACTAAACCTAGGAAGAAGCAGCGACACACCTAGCTTAATCTCAAAAGCTGAGACAAACAGGGGCAGTCTCATGACCTTTCAATAATGTATGTGCGTTATTTTAGGCAAAGGGAAAAAAACAAAGCCTCAAACTCATAACACTTTGTAGAGACTGTTCTGTTCATAGCGCTGCTTTTCTAATAGAAGGGGCCTCAGTGGAGGCACTGATTCGAGACAGCCAGCATGGCTTCACCAGGGGCAAGTCCTGCCTGACCAACCCAGTGGCTTTCTACAACGGAGTGACTGCATCAGTGGACAAGGGAAGAGCTATGGATATCATCTATCTGGACTTCTGCAAGGCCTTTGACATGGTCCCCCATAACATCCTTCTCTCTAAGTTGGAGAGATACGGATCTGATGGGTGGACTGTTTGGTGGGTAAGGAACTGGCTGGATGGTCGCATCCAGAGGGTGGTGGTCAATGGCTTGATGTTCAGATGGAGAGGGGTGACAAGTGGTGTCCCTCAGGGATCCATAGTGGGACTGGTGCTGTTCAACATCTTCATCAGTGACATAGACAGTGGGATCAAGTGCACCATCAGCGAGTTTGCTGATGACGCTAAGCTGAGTGGTGCAGTCGACAGGCCAGAGGGACGGGATGCCATCCAGAGGGACATGGACAAGCTAGAGAGGTGGGCCCGAGCAAACTTTATGAAGTTCAACAAGGCCAAGTGCAAGGTCTTACACTTGGGTCAGGATGACCCTCGTTATCAATACAGGCTGGGGGACGATCTGATAGAGAGCAGCCCTGGGGAAAAGGACTTGGGGGTACTCATGGATGAAAAGCTGGACACGAGCCAACAGTGTGTGCTTGCGGCCCAGAAGGCTAATTGCATCCTGGGCTGCATCAAAAGAACTATGGCCAGCAGATCCAGAGAGGTGACTCTCCCCCTCTACTCTGCTCTCATGAGACCCCACTTGGAGTGCTGTGTCCAGCTCTGGAGCCCTCAGCACAAGAAGGACATGGACCTGTTGGAGTGGATCCAGAGGAGGACCAGGAAGATGATCAAAGGGCTGGAGCACCTCTCCTGTGAAGACAGGCTGAGAGAGTTGGGGTTGTTCAGCCTGGAGAAGAGAAGGCTCCGAGGAGACCTTATAGCAGCCTTCCAGTACCTGAAGGGGGCCTAAAAGAAAGCTGGGGAGGGGCTGTTTGCAAGGGCATGTAGCAATACAACAAGGGGCAATGGTTTTAAACTAGAGCAGGGTAGGTTTAGATTAGGCATTAGGAAGAAGTTCTTTACAAGGAGGTTGGTGAGAGACTGGCACAGGTTGCCCAGAGAGGTGGTGGAGGCCCCATCCCTGGAGACATTCAAGGCCAGGCTCTATGAGGCTCTGAGCAACCTGATCTAGTTGAAGATGTCCCTGCTCACTGCAGGGGGGTTGGACTAGATGACCTTTAAAGGTCTCTTCCAACCCAACACAGTCTATGATTCTATGACACTGCCAGTGACAGACCAAAAGTTCAGAAGGAAATTGTTCCTCTGGGTCTGCTTGTGACCTTGAGCTGTTTGAACTCATTCCAACACTGGCAGCACCAAAGATATGGAACCAGCCATCCAAGGCAATGTAACCTCCAGAGTGGGTGTACTCCATCCTGCTTTCTTCTAACTGAAGAGACCCCAGTTCAGGTATTGCTAACGATAGACCAAAAGCTCCAGTGGAACTTGTACCTGCTCACTGATATTTGGTCTATGAGGCTTTGCCTATGTGTCATAAGAAAGGAGGTAGAGAGTCAACAGTAAATCTTACCTGGGCTTACAGAATTTCAGTATTGGAATTCCGTGTATTTCCAAAAGTGTTAACAACATTCAGCTTTGGCTGTATGAAACCCTCATTCTTTAGGTGGGTTTTCTGTCACCATTCTTCAAAGAAAGAAGAGCAATAAACCAATATGAAAAATTTTCTCACGGCAGTCTTAACCAAGATGAGACCAAGATGCAGAAGCAGCCATCAACATGTGGCTGGTGCTGGCATACTGAATGCTGCTTATTTCAAGCCCTACCTGAGCTTGAACTGACCATGAGAAAGGACGGAGGACAGAGGACAGAGCTCTGATGCTGTGGAGACAACACAAGGTCAAGGTTTATGGCCACAAACGCACTGGGGAGGTGAGTGGGAAGGCCTCAACAAAATGGACTTGTTTTAATTACCTGAGTGAGGGTGTCTAGTGCAACTTGAGATGGCCTAGAGCCTATCAGTCGTACTAGTGTGGGCAGGTTGGGTTCCCTGAGGCATCTCAGGTGGCACCGAGCGCTAATGTTGAGGTGACCAAATCAAGCCACAGATCAGTGCATGGGAGATGCTTGCTAAGCAACAGTAAAGAAAGCCAAAATACCTCTAAGACACATGCAGAAGAACAGCAGACACATCTGCTGAAGTGAGAGTGATCTGCCTTTGGGGTCACTATGTCTAAACACGTCAGTAAAACAGGTGAACTGGAGCATGATGCCCAAGCAGGGCAGGGATCAGGAGATGGTGGTGCTGCAACCTCTCCTGTATTCTGGTGTCTTCACATACTCTCCTTGTGAGAGATCTGGCTTTTCTACAAAATCTCTGATTCTGCTCTGCATCACAGCGGCAGGAAAACGCCTAACAGAAGTGAGAAGGATTTAATCCTATTAAATAGTCTATTGAAGTGTTGGGAGGTCTCCTGGTGATTCATGTGAACTTTGAACCACGCTGCTTATAAAATGCTGGTCTGGGGCTGTGAGTGATCAGAAGTGTGTGGTGCCAGGCTGGGCATGAGCAGACTTGCTAGCTTCATGTTATTCTACACTTGGAAGGAACATACAGCTATTTTTTTTTTTTCCTGTTGCAGTCTTTTAGTCCTTTTTTCATCTATGCAAACAGTTTTGTGAACTTTGAGAATGATTCCCTGTGCATTAAAATGTATTTGCTATTGAAATATTAAATCAAACAGCAGCTTGTATATTTTTAAAGGTCATAGTCACCGAAGCAAAACACACATTGCACACACCTTTTTGAACTGTTTTTCTTTTTAAACTTGGAATCTGCAGCAGTATATAGATGGTGCTGCAACTAAAATGTTTAGAGTGAAATCTAATTTTGTTTTACAGGAATTAAACAGCATGATGATGTTTGCATCTTCCCTTTACCTTTCATAGATGATTAAGAAGAAAAACATGAGAAAAATGTTAATGGTCTTTTTTTTTTTTAAAAAAAAAAAGCCTAGGGCTCTTAGTAATTCACGTTTGTAGTATTTTCTCCATCACTGTGAGGCTCCAGGAGCCTGTTTGGGGCAAGCGCGTCGGTGGCTTAAATGAAAGCTGAAATCGGGGAATGCAGTTTTGCAACCAGAGCTGAACAGTGCAGCAGCTCCTGCAGCTGTGACATTGCAGCTCTACAAGGCTTTAAAGAAATGGTCTAGCTGCTACAGCAAAAAAGCATATTAAACATCTCATGTTAGATAGGCAATCAACCATGCTTTGCAAGCATACACTATTATCTTATATTGGGATGATTCTGTCTTTTTTTATATCTGGCTTCAGCTAATATGTTAAACCGCATCTTAGTTTGTTTCTTCCGGCTGTCAACTATACGTAGATATGTTTATAATAATTGCAATAGTCATAAAATCATAGAAGTAGAATTGCATAGAATTTGACACTGGTGCTTCTGGGTGTATTGTGTTCTTGCTGTACAATGAAGATAAAGAATTGCACACCCAAATGGGAAAAAGGATTCAGTAATAACATCAGAGATGCAATTGTCCTAAGTACGGCTACTCCAAGTGACAGATAAAAAGCCTGAGGGAGGATCAGGGAATGTAAAAGCTTTTGCTTGGGTCAGGTCTTAGCCATGTAGACAAGTGTTCAGCCTTTCAGTGTGTGGGCACCGACGGCTGCAGGGTTGGCATTGCTTCTCCTGTCTGGAGTTCAGTTGTCCGTAGAGTTTTGGCTCATATGTCATTGTCACATAAGAAACGGGAGGATTATTTGTTCTTCTATTTAATGACTGTTAGCTCCTAGCTCATTAATTTTAAGACCCATCCATCCTGTGCACTTTATATCACACACTTTTTTTTTCTTCTTCCTTTCCCTTATTTGCTAATATAAAACAAAGGTGATGGTGCAATTATTTCCTTCAAGGTAATTAATTTGAAGCTTAATGTAATAAAAAGCACTTATTAGATTTTTCCACTGTAGCTGATGAAATTAAAAATCTAATCTTTCCTGCACTCATGGGGGAGAGGATTCTGATAATTTGCATAAGTTTACATTACCAAAAATAAAAAAAAGATAAAACCTGCCGAGTTTCATGTAGGTTAGGATTTGAAAAGCATTCATTTTATGATGATTTTTATGAACTTGGCCTGCCATGGTGTACAATCATTCACTGTCAGCAGAGGTCACACCAGTTGCATAGAATCATAGAATCATTCAGGTTGGAAAACACCCTTGGGATCATCAAGTCCAACCATCAACCCCACTCTGCAAAGTTCTCCTCTACGCCATATCCCCCAACATAGCATCTAAATGACTCTTGAACATATTCAGGGATGGTGACTCCACCATCTCCCTGGGCAGACTATTCCAGTGTCTGACCATTCTTTCTGTGAAGATTTTTTTCTCATGTCCAGTCTAAACCTACCCTGTTGCAGCTTGAAGCCAGTCCCTCTTGTTCTATCGCTAATTACCTGTGAGAAGAGACCAGCACCAACCTCTCTACCATGTCCTTTCAAGCAGTTGTAGGGAGTGATGAGGTATCCCCTCAGTCTCCTGGAGTACCAGCTCCTTCAATCACTCGCCATAAGATTTATTCTCCAGGCCCTTCACCAGCTTTGTTGCCCTCCTCTGTGTTCGCTCCAGCACCTCGATATCTCTCTTGTATTGGGGTGCCCAAAACTGGACACAATACTCAAGGTGTGGCCACACCAGTGCTGAGTACAGGGGGACAATCACCTCCCTACCTCTGCTGATCTAATACAAGCCAGGATGCCATTGGCTTTCTTGGCTACCTGGGCACACTGCTGGCTCATATTCAGCTGCTTGTCAATTAGAACCCCAATTTAGAAGTAAGAGTCTTTGTATTAGCCCCTGAATGCATTATAATTGCCTGCCCATAAGTGTTTTTCTGAAGTAACATTACTTTTTGTGTCTATGAGGAAGTCATTAACATCCTTATGCTCTGAATCAAAATCATAAAGAAGACCCCACCCCAAAACCTCAACAGGGCTTTGTGTTGTCATAAATGATTGAGTTATAATTTATTAATTTGGCAGGCTATTATCTAGGCAGTGTCCAACTCTGTAATTAGAAGTTCTGCAGTGTAAGCATCTGATAAGAGCAGAGCATCAATATGCATACAGCTGTACACGCAGGATGTTTCAGTAATTCAGAAAAAATGGTGCGTAAATCATCTGTGAGGATGCTGGTGAAGGCAGGCAGGAGGAAAAACACCATTTGTTTCTGCAGCTGTGAGGCTGTACATTCATCAGCATGTTTTTGGTCTCTGAAAACACAGAAATGATGCTTTCAAACCTGAGCACCTCCTTGACTCTTAGAAGAGTGCTTTGCGCGCTCCGGTGCTGTGGATGATGTATAGATGTATAAAGCATGATGCGATTTGCATGTTTTAGGCGTGATTGTGAACAGCAGGACCAGTTAACAGACTTTAACTGCACGTTTTTTTTCAAACAGACAGCTGAAACACTGGGAAAGCTTTCTCAAAATACTCGTATGCTTCACATGCAATTTTTTTTTCTGAAATTTAATTGAAATTTTAATGACTTAAAATCATTTCACTGAAAGGAGAATACTGTACAGCCTACTTAGAAACAAAAATAATTTGTCACTATGCTAAAATTCATTAACTTCATGGAGTGCTACAATCTGGGCAACATCAAATTATAGTAATTAGCACTTCTGTGATGTAAGCACCCAGGAGAAAGCGAGCTTCTGTGTTTTGCCTGTAGATCTGCATTTTTATTCATTTCTTCTGCTGGATGAGACCCTCCAGCTCCTATGAATGTCCACAGTAGCTCAAACTCCCCAAAATGTGATTATGCAATAATCTAAAGTTACATAAAGTCAAAATGAGCACTCAAACAGCTGCAATTCTACACCAAAATTTATGAGTGGAGGTCCAGAGCCTCTTGTTCCTGACACCTCTTGTGTTTGATGGGGCAGCAAAATGAGTTGTGTGAAATGCCTTTCCCCCCCTCCCCTGGGGTTCTGCGCAGTTTGTGCTGCTTCTGTCTGCTGGCAGTAAAAGGGGGGAGGTCATCAGAAAAACAGACCTTGTGGTGTGTGACTGTGGATTAGCAGCTTTCCTCTGGGTATCCTAAAGGAACCGAAACCATCGGGGCCTTGACCCTTCGTATGCCCAGTGGCTGTATAGCACAATCTCAGAGTAACGAATAAACATTTTAAACCCACTCACTGTAAAAACATATGGGGTGAGGTGTAATGCTGAAGGCAAAATATTTCAATTCCAGTTAGCCTTGCATTAAGATTTGTGTGTGTTATTAGAGAGTTTCTGAGAGCACAGGACTTTTCTCTGAGGCAGGGGGACAGCTCTCCTTTTACCACGTACCTGTATTTGTCAAATGAGGAAGATATCTCTTGCCCATCTTTTCTTTTTTAATTTTTTTTTCAGAGTGGGTTTTGCTGAGCCAAACCCACCCTGAAAGGCTGAATAGCGCAAACCCCAGCTGCTGCGGCTGAAGCCAAAGCAGCTCATTTAGGCAGGAAGCACAGGATGCTTCAGAAAACTTGAGGGCTTCTCGTGGTGTTTTATTCATGATTAAGAGCTAGCTTGGAGAGGAGGGGAGAGTAAATGGGGTGGTGCTGGTGAGGAAATGGGGAATAATGGGATTGCAGAATCATTAGCAGACAGTTTAGAGGCCTTTTATGAAGGCTGCGATTCCCCACTCCTTCTCAGCAGATATGTACGCACATGCCACGACCTTGATTAGCCTTGATATTTTGCCTCCTTGGCATCATGCCTTAAAGGGGAAGGGAGGCTCTCAGCTGGGTGGGCTGAGACATTGTGAGGGGGGTTGGAGTTGTACCCTAGTCCCTCCTGACCCATCAGTGTTTGAGCAAGGCATGGGCCGTGCCCACCAGCACAGCGGGGTCTGGGTGTTTTGTGCCCCCTACACACGTGCCGCTCCACATGTTTCTGCTCCCCAGCAGGCTGTCGAGGTGTCGGCGTGGGTTGGGGACCTCAGCCTGGTCACTGCTTCCTGCCCAGAGACCCCAGGGCAGAGGAAAGCAGGGATCAGCCCTTCACGGGAGAGCTTGCTGTCCACCTCCTTAACAACCCCTCCCCAAAGCCACAGGTGTGACATGGAGGAGCTTTCACCGGAGATGCACCCAAATCCCGCAGGTGCACAGAGCACACCCTTCAAACCTCCTCTCAGGGAGGAGGATAAATAGAATATATAGCAGGAAAAAGGCAGGGGGAGGGGGGGAAGGCAATTCCTGATCTTTAAGAACATCTCAGTGTTCTTGGAGCTGCGTGTGTTGTCAGACTTATCAAAACCTTTAGCAGAGGAACAGGTAGGCAGTAAGATCAGGGTATTCACAAGTTTCCCAGCAGCTTCTGTCAAAATAAACATTATTTTGTTAACAGAGGAAGCAGTAATGCCTATGCATTGTGTAGAAACATGACTATATTTTCCCCACATATTGCAACAGCTTTGGGATAAGAAAAGAGCATAGTCATTTAATCACATACGTGTTAGTTATAATAAATAGGTTATGGTTTAAAAAAAGCCTATGTGATTTATGGATCTAGATTTACTTCTGTAACAGCTTAGGTATTAGAAATGTGAGTTTCTTTGGAAATCAGTAGTACTTAGGCTCTAAGTCTACTTGTATGCTTTTAAAATTATATTAAATGATTTGAAAGATAAGTGATTTATGGATAAATAGTTAATTTTGATTTGAACAGGATTTCAGGCTAATTTTAAGATTATTCTGAAGTGTCTCCAAATCTAATAAGATAGATATTTAAGTTTATAATTAAACCCATGAGTATCTTACTATATCTACGTAAATATACATTTTTAATGCCCATTTTAGGTTACGTTTCCAGTCTTCTTAATAAAAAATATTTGATATGTTCTAACTATGTACTATCAAGAAGTACTCCCCACCATGCACACCCAAACACACCGTTTCACTTCACAAACTGCTTTTAATGTTGCGTAAAAAGCTTCTTTATGTTTTAGAAATGAAATTGGTTCCTATTCTTCACAGGGATGAGCCCTTCCGAGGAAGAAGAGGAAGCCCGTAATCCAGAGGGTTGCTTGGGATGTGGGTATTCCTGGTAAAGGCCTTCTTTTGGATCAGGTATGTAAAACTATTTCTCACAGCCCTAGTTAATGCTCTAATGAGGATCTTCTCAGGATCTTGTTCTTTCTGGTATAGAGGAGGTGAGGAGGTCCTTGTTCTGTGACTGGATATTCCAGTGGGGAATCACAAAATCTTCCTTAATGGTGAATGTAACTTAACTCGACGTTATTACCTGGAAAAGTTTTGGCACAGAAATTTTCAATCAACGCACTGGAGAATCTCCTGCCAGTGTTTGCAGCAGTTTCTGTTACCACGGCATTTCCTGCAAGCCCTGCGTCAATGTTCAAACATGCCGTGCTGGGGAAACTCCTTTCCTCAGGGGAACTTTCCAGGAAATGGAGAAGCAGTCAAAGGCAACAGGAGCACAATTCGTGTGGCAGCTCTCTGCTAACCAGCTCAGACCGCTGGTTTGCCAGGCTTGGACCCTGCCTGTTATGCTATTTTGTTATCCGCAGAAATTACCTGGGGAGCCATACGGAGCTGCTCTGCACAGAACTGAGAAGTTCTATACTTGCTTTTACAGCACTGATGCATTTTTCCCCCTGTACCTTCACCTCATTAATGAATATTGCCACAGTCCAAGAGGGGTAATAGCAGAGGCCAATGGCCAGTGTTTAGGCACTGCTGTTGGATTTGCGTTATGGCTGTTGAGCAGCCCACAGCGAAGTGGCAGCTAGTATGATTGTTAAACCAGGTCTACCTTGCTTGTGGAGCCCAGTCTGATGTAAAAGTCAATATTCTTTTCCACTTACAAAATGTGATCCCAGAACATACTTTCTGGGGCTGCAAGACTGTATGCACGTGTCCGTTAGATCCCCCAAACCAGTGGATAAGGTGCTTCTTTGCGCTGGGAGGAAACCTTTTTCCATTGTACTTGATTTTGAGCAAGGAATTAAATTCAGATCTGCATCCTAGGGAAATGTGCTAACTACAAAACTCCTGAATACTCTGCAGTGAGCCTCTCAATGTCGTCTTCTGCAACTGTCCCACTCACTGTGTGTGAACATAAATCTACCAATTCCAAGGCGAGTGCTTCAGTGAAAAGGCTTTTGAGAGGATCACTTCCATCCTGGAAATATTTCATGGCAATATGAAAAGAGATGCTGTAATTTAGAAGTGACAAGGTACTATTTCATACAAAATATGTCTGTCTTTAATCACTTTAAAATTGAAACGAGAATAATGAATATTACAACAATATCACATCTGAATATTCCAGCAATAGCTCTTTATGTTCTGGATTATTATCAACTTTAATGAAATATTGCAAAGATAATATTTTTATAGAGGATGAAATACAATTTAAAATGAAACTCTAAATAGCACTGCAGGGTTCTAAGTTAAAGAAAGCCAAGCTCAATGGCTTTCTAGATCTTTATTTCAAAACAGAACAGAAGAAATTTCTAAATCTTTTTCACAGCAACTGAAACACACAGGGTTCAGCCAGTCCAGTGACCACAGGGAGTTACCTTTGTGACCATCTCTTACATGCGCATGTATATCTTGTGGGGAAATGTAACAATTAATATTTCAATATTCTTTTATCCTGGTTTTGTTAGCGTTCTGAGATAATTAGAAATACAATTAATTTTGCTGTTCTGCTGCAGGGTTAGTTAATCGGAATTAAATGATTGGAGATCTGCCCAGCTCTGAACCCAGCCAGACATTCTCGTTAGGACTTACTTCTCCTTTTTTTAACAGACACTTCTGCTTGACGTCTGGCTGTCATTTTTTAGCTGCCTATATAGAAGACGACTTGCAAACACTTTCTTTTGGCAGCGTGGCAGCCAGTCTTCGAAACGTTTCTCAAAAAATTGCTGGCACAGGCTTTAAAATGGGTTTAAATTGCTGGATAGATGTTCAAGTGGGGGGGGGAAGAGCGAGTGAGGAATGGTTTTAACGGTGATTGGCAATTGGAAGCACCACAGCGTTTGAATCCTGCTTTACTGTACAGCAGCTGAATTCTATCTTGTGTATTAAAGAGTAATTTTTATGCTACTTATGATATAAAGGAAGATAGGTACAGGAGAAAAGATCTTGTAATAGATTGTGTTTGTGCTTTTATTGTGGTAGAAGTCGGGAACTAGAAACTCTGCTAGTTACGGATACAGAAGGTTTTGAAGTGCTTAGTCCAGTAAAAACTCCAGTATAACTAACTATCAGATGTTAATTTTCAAAATGCAGATAAATTTAACATTATGCGAGGGAACACAAAACCCAAACATACAGATTTTGAACTATGTTGTTAGAGAGGAGTCCTTAAGGAAGTGTAAGCTTGAGTTTGAGATCACTGTGTCGCAGTACATCAGTCCCCAAACAAAATGAAGAAAAAGGAAGGGGAAACAAATGTTTAAAATGTTGTTTAAAACAATGATTTAATAGCATGCTTAAGTAGGAAGAGATTATGTGATCTCAGCAAGTACCTTGACAAAAATGGTGAGACCAACCCACTGAAATCAAGGAGTGTTAGCAATGCCTTGTTGGAATGAAAAAGAAAAAAAGAGAAAGAGGAAAAAATTGAAGTACATGAGGCCAGAGATGAGCAAAAATAATCAGATGTGTGTTTTGTAGTGACTGACATGTAAGAAGCCTGCTGGAAAATGGTACCACCACAAAGTAAGTGCCGTCAGTCATGCGTGATGGTTTCCTTGCATCAGTTTTTTTTTTTTACCAAAGGGATTGATGACACCTATTCAGACCTGATTTTTAGTAAAGATGAAGAAAGAACTGGACTGTGACATGAAAAAGCTAAACCAAGCACTTTTTAAAGGAGAAATATGCAGTTGTGTTTCTTTTAAATGGTAATGCAGATCAGCAGGATCCATTTCAAGCTTGGAAAGCCATGAAACGGGAAGAGTTTAGCTATACATCAGAATAAGAAGAAAAGCACTGTCAACATGCTGAAGATCTGTGGTAGCTTAAAACTCTAATTTTCCAGATGATGGATGAATCAAGAGGATTTTTCCAGAGATCTGCTACATCTAGTGCAGTCCCAAAGAAGAGTGGAAGATCGCTGTGAGGGTAGAGCAAGATGCTTCTGCTGTGCTTGTACTGTACCACTGGGCAGGCATGAAAGCAGCCAGATAGATGGTGTGTTCCACAGGCCACTGTTTCATGTATTAGCAGTAAGTCTGTTGTCCTGGTTTGAGGAAAACCAAACCAATTTTCTGTTCAGTAATTTTACTTCTTAGATAAGCCTCTTCTAACTCTCTGAAATTAACAGCATATTGTGCTGAAAATGGTTCATTCTTAGAGGGATAAGACCCATGTTTACAGTTTGTGCCGAGGAATGGTACGCAGCGAGGCTCTTGCTTATACTTATTGCTGTAACAACCAAGGTCAGCTTATTTCGTTATTTGCCCCGTTGGAGGGTCAGAAGTAGAAAAGCATAGAGTGGTCACCCCTGCAGGGAGGAGCAGCCAGGACAGGTGACCAAAAATTGTCCAACAGGAGTATTCCATACCGTCTGCCTCATGCTCAGTATAAAAGCTGAGGGATCAAAGGGTCAAATCTTCTTTCTTCAATGGCTGATGTCCGAAGCAGACTCTGTCTGTTCATCTGCCTTTGATCCTGATCTGAGCATTCCTTACTCCAGCTGTGGAATCCAGTTCCCACTGGTCGCTGAGTCCAGTCTGGGACTTCCCCAGTGCCTGCTGGTGACACCATCCTGTGAGCTTAATACGGTTTTGTATATATTGTATCTATTTCATTATTTTATTTTTGTTTTATTATCAATATTTCATAAAAGGAGTTTAGTTCTTCCTAAACTTGTAAATCTCTTTATCTCTCCTCCTCCTCTCTGTGTGTGAGAGGCGGAGGGAGAGCATATGTTGCCAGCCATTGGCCAGTTTGGCCAAAACCACGACATCTATTCAGACTCTTATCTTTTTTCCACCCTCTCCCCTCAATATATACAGGTTTTTTGAGGACGTTTCATTTTTAAAGTGCAGTTCTTAAATAAATTTTACTGTCAGCCTTGGACTCGCATTGAATTGTTGAAAGGTGGTTGAAGTAGCTGATATTCAGAGGAACTTCACAGAAGTAGTATGTTTCTCAGGGCCTGATATTACCTCATTTCATCCTTAAAGGTATATGGAATACAAACTTGCATCCTAAAACTGTCATCACCATTTGCCTAAACACTGTGGTAGAACCGATACCTTGGAGCAATTACTAGAAGCCAAAGGTCCTGGTGCAGTCCCAAAGGTCCCTGTGCTGCTGAACGAACCTTTGCTTCAGCCGTTATAAGCAGGACCATCTCTGGCAGGAGTTGGATGATGTTTGGCGATGTTTAACCTGAGGTGGATGAACAATGAATGGGGATTCTTAAAATAAACGTGGCTCATTCAAATATATATTCCCATTCTAGTAAATTCCTGATATTAAATCTAGTGGTTCCTGTTGCACCTTTCAGTTTCTTCAGTCAAAAAGATTTCTGATGGGAAATCTTCAGCTGCGCTCTGGGATGTGAGTAAATGACAATGTACCTTGTTAAATAGCTGTGTTATAATAATTAGTTATACTAATCTTCCTCTACTGATCGATGAGCACAAGATAAATTCCTTCCCTTCTTGATCTCTGTTCACTCTGTTCCAGCCTGCTAGACAAACAAACAGCATGATTTATTTAACAGAAGACAGTGTCATTATCATGCATAACATCCATTACACAAATTGCATAACTTTTGCTAAAAACAGAGGAAAAAAATTAAATGCCATTTCCAGAATCTATGTGTAAAATGTCTTTGCCTTTTCCCAGGGAAACTGCATAATTACCAGATCCTCTCCCCTGCAACCTGCTGCTTGGCAAAGAGGCTTTGAGTGACACTTGATAGTGTGCTCCATTGCAGGTACATTGCTGTGACGTGGTGAAGGAGGAGTGAAGGTCAGGAGGATGGGGCCAGGCTTTTTTCGGTAGTGCCCAGGGACAGGACAAGAGGTAATGGGCACAAACTTGAGCACAGGAAGTTCCACCTAAACATGAGGAGGAACTTCTTTCCCTTGAGGGTGGCAGAGCACTGGAACAAGCTGCCCAGGGAGGTGGTGGAGTCTCCATCTCTGGAGACATTCAAAACCCGCCTGGACGCGTTCCTGTGTACCCTGCTCTACGGTGGCCCTGCTCTGGCAGGGGGTTGGACTAGACGATCTCCAGAGGTCCCTTCCACCCCTGTCATTCTGTGATTCTGTGATTCTCAGCTGGACTTCTGTGGAATGAAAGCCCATGTGCTATTGCAAGGTTTTGCAACTCTTCATTCTGGCAAATAATTCAGTCTGGATGGCAGCTGATGCTCAGTTCATATCTCCTAATAAATGCACAACTTCGATCTTGTACTGCCTCAGTCTTTATGGGAGGACCATGATGACATTTTTCTAGCAAAAGTTGTTTAATTTTCTGCAACTACTTAACTTTTCAACTACTGTGATTTTGAAAAACTGGTACGCACAAAGTCCATGACTGAGTCCAGTCTAACATATAATGTATGTTAATACAACATAAGGTCATCAGATGAGCTTCTGAGGTTTCTGCTCACTCAGGACTCCGCCAGTGCTACCTGCAAAATCCTACCCTTGCTAAAACATTGGATTCATTTAACTTAAAAACTTGCAGAAATTTGCTCAAGAGTGGTCGCTCCATGATTGTAAGGTCAGGCTCCATAGTGAAGTTAAGGGCCTTTTGGCTTGTATACCAGGCTAACTACACATATTATTATTGCCTAAAGGGTCTACACCTTGTTCTGACCCACAGGACTCAGGACCATGCCCGACAATGCTCTGCACTGCTGGGAAAGGCTTAGGGGAGGTCAAGGTCTTAAATGTATCTTTGTAAGTCTCCCTTGCTCTGACATTTCATGATAGGGCTCCAAGTGGCCGATGGCCTGAGGCGGTCCTGAGGCTGGCAGATGATGCCCACCAGAAGCCATAGCCTGTGCAAGGATTTGGTGAGGATGGCCACAGGAGAAAATCCCTGCCCAAATTCTGGTATTTCTACATGTTAGGGGAATTACACACGAAAATAATGATTTCAAGATGCTGCTGTTCAAAACTTGCCCATTCAAAGGCAGACAGAATTAGCTTTAATTCATGTATTTTCACTAATAACACTTCATGAAAGATGGACTTGCCCCATCTCCAGTGCAATTTAGAAGTAATGGAAAAATCTCACTCCTCTTTTTTTTTTTGTTTGTTTGTGTGTTTATTTTAAACCTTACTATTAAAATGCACGCTTTTTAACAAATTCTTTTAAATAGAATTTTAATGGGATATAGATCTCCTAAGTTAATTTTTGGTAGCTACTGTCAGTTACACTGTGTAGTTGCATCAACTCATAAATCAAATTGGATCCTTGTATGTAGATGGTAGTTTGCTTTATTCAAAGAAGTTTTTTTTATATTTTAAGATAATGTCTGAAGCTATTGCCCAAAAAAACATGTCATGTATGGTTTTTTTTAGTGAGAAACATCCTAATTAAAAATTGAAACACAGATATATCTTCAGAAAAGGAAACTTAAAAAACCCTTTTGTCTCACCATGCAGTAAGCCTTCCTTTTGAATGCAGATGTAAATGCCTCAATTACGAACTCACTGTTATCTCACAATTTATGAGGTAAATGTACATGAGATTAAGTAAAGTGTGTAGCTTGTCTAAGTTATTGTCAGTACTGTCTTTAATAACTAACATGAGAGATGCATTCTGTAAATCATTGATGTTCTTCCATTCTGCTGCTCCCAAACCTTTTTTGCTGCTCCTCCAAAGGCAAAAACTTCAGAAAAAGAGGTGCAATTCTTCTGCCACAGAGAACATATGAACAAGTTACAGATCTGCTGTCTCCTTAGTGAATTTCCTGGCGTTCCTGTGCCAGGTCCAGCGGATGCTGCAGTGGTCCTGCGCAGGTCCTGCTGCAGGGCAGCCCCATGTCCCCTGGGAACCCACCACTTCTCAGACTGAACAGGGGTAGGGCACCGGGTGGACTAGAACTAAAAGGCTTTGACTATTCAGTTCTGTGAGGTTTGAGGGGAGGTACACCTTAGTGACTCTCAAAACAACAGAATAGAATATTTTCAGTTGGAAGGGACCTACAATGATCATCTAGTCCAACTGCCTGACCAATTAAGGGCTGAGCAAAAGTTAAAGCATGTTTTTAAGGGCATTGTCCAAATGCCTCTCAAACACTGACAGGCTCAGGGCTTTGTCCACCTCTCTAGGAAGCCTGTTTGACCACCCTCTCAGTAAATAAATGTTTCCTGACATCAAGTCTGAACCAGAATCAGAGTAGCTCTCTGACAAATTCCATATCATTGTTTCCCCTCATGCAGCTATAAAATAGTATTTTGAGTTTTAATTCAAGCGTACACATGAAACAGCAAGTTAAATTCTGCTCCATCAATACAAACTCTAGCAGTGAGAAATCACAGCAAAAAGGACTGTTTTTTGAAGGAGTAATATATTGCTCCAAGACAACTCCATAGAATTGCTTCAGTGGTCTTGCAGGGTTTTTCTGGTAAATATGTTCCCTTCTGAAAGTTACTGCTGGTGCAGAACAGAAGCCACGGTGTAAATATTTTTTTTTTTCCCTCCATACTCCCTTTTGTACCTTGCCTGTGTCTCCTTGGCATCTGGAAAGCTCATAAGCTTTCCTCACAAATCTGTTTCTTACTCTTGCCAGCAGGTTTCTTAGTATTAGTGGGATGAAGTGTACAATGAAGTTACCAAATTTCACCCTGGTGATTGCAAACTCACCCACATATAAGACAAAAGAGTTGAGAAAATCTGTAGCTTTGACAAAATTTACTTTGTCTTGCAGCTGTAAGACTTTGCTGTGGGTGATGCCTGTTGTATGTGTTTGGAACGTTCTTCCCAACCTGTCACTTATCCACAATGTTATAACTCATTACTAGGCTCTGGGGTCGCTGAAAGCTAAACCTTCTGGATAGACCTTGACCCCTTTTTCTGTGTGCTGTGGCTGGACACAGAGCTTTGGGCTAGGGTGAGGTAACGAACAGCTAGAGAGAGGGCATCTGACCCCTGACACCCCACTCTCCAGCTGTAAATCACCGTCTCCCACTTCAGCTGGTATCTGGCTGTGCTTAACCTGTCTCCCTGCAAACATCAGAGCTTTAGCCCTGGCGCTGGAGGATGGGTGAACATAGAGGGGGTACATCTCACTTTTATACTTCGAAATCGATCTCGCTACTCATTTGGGCTCATGAGACCTTGCCCTTACCTGACCTGAGATGCCTGCAGTCCTACTCACCAGTTTATTTTAAGCTTGTCTTAAAATAAACTCATTCATATCAAAGGTGCTGAGATCTTTGAAACATGGTAGAGACAAGGCAGGCACGTGCAAGGGCAAGCAATGTCTGTCTTACAGGGACACGATGGACTGTCTTACAGGGAAAACCTGCCACAGACACACTTAATATTTCTTTGGAGAACAAGGCTTCACTTTCAAGGGTGGAAAAGACTATTTGAATATTTTATGGATGAATCAATTTCATAAAGGCATTCAGAGAGGTGCAGGTCTGGACCTTATCATCCTAATTAACCGTATCACCAATAAGAGGTGGAGAAAATTTGCTATGCACAAAACAGTGAAACAGGGGCTCCACTGCCTCGCTGTCCTTGCTGCTTCCAGTAAGTGCGTTATGAGCTTCTGGTAGGCTTATTTCAATATTAATAATGACATTTGTTTAAAAACATCCTAGCGTAGCTCTGTGTGCTGATTAATTTTGGTCTCCAGTGTTGCTGGAGAAGATGATTTCCAAGTTGCCCACTTGATCCAACTAAGGAAAGGCTGAGTGAGACAAGTCTATACTTACAAGCTGTAGAATGATAGTCTTTTCAAGTGGAGACAATTTGGAAACAAAAGACAAGAGAAAAAGAGGAAAACCATTTTCTCACCCTTATTCTAAATACAACAGAATTGAGGTGTGTGTGTGGGAAGAACTGAGTCCCTAGGAAACACTAAGAATTAAGGAAATAAAACAGTGAGGCTGGGATCGGAGACTGGCCTGAGACAGCCAAACTTTTCCTATGACTGCACAGGAACTGTTACAGTGCTGGATTTAAATATGAGTGACATCTTAGATGTCTAAATAGGCAACCCTATGGCATTCAAAAGGACAGAGAAAATGGGACTTTTAATGCAAGAGACAGAATGAGGAATACTTGGTAGCTGTCTGTACTTGTTTCATACAGGAGATCCCATAAAGAAAATGATGCCATAAGGAGGTTTCAATACACTGAATCTCCTTTTTGCCTGAAAAATGAATTTTGTTTGATGTTTACCCTAAAAACTGGTTTATGACTTCTCCTTGATGTTTTCATTTCCTTGCATGAACATTGGAAGCTTCCTTACATTGGAAACCACTATATTGTGCTATATTGTGTCCAGCAGATCCAGAGAAGTGATTGTTCGCCTCTACTCTGCTCTTGTGAGACCTCACCTGGAGTACTGTGCCCAGCTCTGGAGCCCTCAGCACAAGAAGGACATGGACCTGTGGGAGTGGATCCAGAGGAGGACCAGGAAGATGATCAAAGGGCTGGAGCACCTCTTCTATGAGGACAGGCTGAGAGAGTTGGGGTTGTTCAGCCTGGAGAAGAGAAGGCTCCAGGGAGACCTTATTGCAGCCTTCCAGTACCTGAAGGGGGCCTAGAGGAGAGATGGGGAGGGGCTGTTTGCAAGGGCATGTAGCAATACAACAAGGGGCAATGGTTTTAAACTAGAGCAGGGTAGGTTTAGATTAGGCATTAGGAAGAATTTCTCTACAATGAGGGTGGTGAGACACTGGCACAGGTTGCCCAGAGAGGTGGTGGAGGCCCCATCCCTGGAGACATTCAAGGCCAGGCTTGATGAGGCTCTGAGCAACCTGATCTAGTTGAAGATGTCCCTGCTTACTGCAGGGGGGTTGGACTAGATGACCTTTAAATGTCCCTTCCAACCCAACAAATTCTGTGACTCTATGATATTGAATTCTTTGTGTTGATGTGTTAGGGGTGCTTATTGCAGATGCCCTGTGTATATCTTGCATGAGGAGTGGACAGTTTCTCTGGTACTTTCTCTGAATTCTTTTCGTGCAAATCCTAGTACTGTTGATAGCATTTGTGCCTGGAAGAAATTCCATAAAATACTTCGGTAAATATTCAGCTCTTATAGTTTTATATTAGTGCTGAGTTTACAGCTTCTACAATCATTCAGAAAAGCTGGAAAGCACAAAAACCATCTCTACTAATTTATTATCTGTGAGTAAATGCCTTCTGAATTCAGTGTCACGAGGGAGCAAGTGTTAGCAGGCGCAAGAGAAACAGCACATCGAACCTGCATATTGCTGTGATCAGTGATTTCCTCTTATAGCTGATGAATGTTTTTCTCCCTCTGTGAAAAGGTTAAATCAGAATAGAGTAACTGGGAATCTGGAGACTGCAGTACTTCTTTACACCTTTTTCTTTCTCTTGATCATGAATTCTATGTCCTAAATAGTTTTTTAAAGGTGCTGTCAGCTGGTTGGCCTCTGAATCATGCAGGCACTAGTGGAAGAATGCAAGAACTAACCTGTTACAAACCTTCAAGTTTGATGTGGGAATAAGCTGCAACTTTTAAAATGGTTGCTATTCCAGAGCAGTAAGGCTATAAAAATACAATTTTAAATTTCTTGTGTATTTTATAGATTCATAAAACTTTGCGAGAGCGATGCCTAAAATTTAGCTATTCACAATACATTTTTGTCCTACCTGAATACTTAAAGATGACGAATTTAATACAAAAGTATTTGTGTTAAAATACTGTACTACATGCTTCATGAATTTATAGTGCTTTTAAATACACAATAAATATCACTACCTTAAATGAGATTGTTTTATAAAGGCTTAATTCTTTTGGCTGCGATTTTCTTTGGCAAGTTCTTCCTTCTGAGCAGCTATTTCAAACAGACGGTCTGTGTGTGACTTTTCAGCTTATTTTTCCATTGAGTTTGCAACAAGCTAGAGCCTTCTGCAAAATCCTCAGAGGAAAAGTGGCACAGCCTTACTGTTTTAAGTCTTCCCTCTAATGCATCATCTAATATTCATACAACATAAATCTCTCTGCTCTAATGCCATGCTTAAAACAGCAGCACAAAGTTAATGTTATTGCAACTTTTAGGGGCTCGCTGGGGTCAAGGTGGATTAGTCCTGTCGTGAGGAAAAATTGCAGAGACATTTTTCACTGCTTCTTCACAGGGAACATGCACATTAGCCTGCAATCCTAATGGTGCAAATGGCAGGCATTTGCTTTGCTCACCCTTCCAAGCCTGTTTACAGCTAGCCTGCTGCCTCAGAGCAACTGCCGTGTGGTTTCCACTCTATACCGTGCTGCCATTAGGGGTGTTTTTAAATCTCCTCTAGCTTTTCCAGCCTGAGAAGCAGCCAGCCTGCCAATCAGACTTCGATGGTACTGAAGAGGACAGTGTGGAAAACTTGATTGCTTCCTCTCTATCTTCCTCCCTTATCCTTTCCCCCAGAACTTTTCGATTTTAGGTGTAATAACACATTTTATTTGACTTCATATGTAGTGCTCCATTTTGCGGGCCTTGCTCTATGTGCTTTTTTTTTTCAGGTCCACTTCTGCGATACTGAACTCTCCACCAAGCAGAGACTCCACAAAGTCAAAATATTTTTCTCAGAGTATACATTTACGCTCTGGGTGGTCCAGAACTTGGTGAAACATTCAACATTGTGCCTGAAGTGTTTTTCTGCACTGATAACTGCTTTCCTCAAGGGGTTGTGCCTAACAAGTGCGTCATGGACAAGGAAAGCTCAAGAGTGTGCAGGATCCGGGTGGTGGGAGCCAAACACCAGAGTATTCAGAGTGTTCAGCTGAGAAGCTTTAAGGATAGTCTTTTTTTTTTCTGAAAAACTAACAGATTACTTGATACCAAAATGGCTTTACCCCACTTCTAGCACTGATAGCCCAGTTGCCTGAAACCTCTAAATTTTCATTAATATAAAACCAAAAATATTTTCTTAGAGGAGCATGAATTGCTGTCCTCTTGCGATTCTCAGTTTATTATTTCTTCAGAAAGTTGTTTGAGCATTAATTTGACTACATAATTAAAGCATGCACTGTGATATTGAAAAGAAACATTTCAGTTGCCTTTAAATTTGAAACTGGAGAACAAATGATCCTGGAACAAGATTACCCTTTGCAAAGCTAAAGCACTGGGAACTTTCCAAAGGAGTAGTCCATTATATGGATTTTTGACAGGAAACGAAATCTAATTTCTTTATTTCAGTGAGTGACTGTTCCCTGCATCCTTGGTTTGTTCAGTTCCATTTTTCATCTACTTCTCTCATGCTGTTTGTTGCTAAAAGCATTCTTTTATCTAAGGAACACCCTTAAATGGCTCTGTGGACCTACCAGTGGGTATTAAAAGCAGGCTGCGAGAATCTTCCTTTTTGCAGAGGTTCAGAGTGCGTTTTTTTGTGACATGTACTCTGGGAAGCTTTTCGGGCTTAAGGTTAAAGGTATGCAATCTTCTGCCAAAATACTTGCTATCTGTTTCAGTCTGGATCACATCAGGAGCCGGTAGCTTGAGCATGGCTTCCTGCTCATACCCTTTTAGCCAGAGTGAATTTTAGAGCGGTGATATTCTTATAGCCTGAGGGTTATTTCCAGTCTAAAAGATTTCAAGAAGTCCTCTGAAAAGACTACAAAACTGTTTAAAAAACCTCCACCCCACCCTGAAAAAACTCCAAACCACCCTGATATTCCCATGTAGGTATGTGTGACTAGGGTAAAAAGGAAGAAAATAATGGTATAAGGTTCATCTGAATGAAGGTTCAAAATTCATCTTATTTTTCACTTAGTGTAAATGCAAATCATTATTATATCAGAGCGTGGGGTGACAACTGGATTATCTTTTAGAGCAGACAGGTAGTTCTTCAGTTTCAAGAAAACTGAGGGATTCTGTTGTTGGACACTCTTTTTACACATCCTTCTTGATGAGGGTTGGAAGGCAGGAATTTTGCCAGAGGTGCTAAGCCGTGCATCATTGTGGGATTTCCTCCTCTAAGACATTGTCTGCTTGCTATGGAAGGACGTGACTCCACGGCAATGGTCTGCAATACTTATTTTTCAATAACCTTTTGCTAAGTTGATTTTCTTCAATGAAATTGAACAAACGGACCATTAGTGTGTCAAACCAGAGTGTCAGCATGGGCAGGGGGCCTTGGTACTGATTGCTTAATGCGCTTTCGTTTCACACCTGAGGCTTTTTTTTTTCCCCCTTAACAATGGCTTTCCTGGGTAGGTAAGTCCTCATTCACTGCCTCGGAGATGGCTGAGCTGAGGATTTTAGGAGGTCTGGTCTCATCTTGCTGATGAAAACTGGGAATGGAAATGGAAAGGAGTTGCTTCAGTGTTTGTGTTAAATAGCTGCCTCTGAAAAGCCTTTTCTGTACTTTTCCAGGCCTGTGACAGAAAACTTCACCCCTTCCCAGCCCTCCCCACTTCCCCAAGACTGGCATAGTATCGAAAACACTCAATAAAACCTCTGTCCTCAGCCTGATGCAGGAACTCTCCCATTCTTTCATCTCATTGGATTCTTTTATTTTTTGGGGGGTGAAGAATGTTTGTGTTTAACTTCAAGTAGGTAAGACTTTGTACATTCTGTCTGTTTAATGTCAGAAGTAAATTTGCCTTACCTTGTGACTGCTGTATCTTATCCTAATGGATATCACGGTGTTGTGTATTGCCTGAAGCTCTTCTGCCTTGGTCATCATCACCATCATTATAGTCCCTTTCTTTTGTAACTATTTTATTGTTGCTGAAAAATGACGATGCAGGACAGTGGCTGAAAAGCCAGTTGCATTCAGATCTCCTGATGAGTATCTGACTTCGATTTTGTGACTCAAAGAGTCATTGCAATCTTGTAGCAAACTGAGCTTCCATGAACTGCACTCATCTTAGCAGAGGAGCATAGTCTGTGTTCTTGGTACAATCACAAACTCCTTTACAAGGGCCAGAAAACAGCAGCTAGCTTGTTTTTAGATTCTTTGAGACATGCAGGACAATGAGGCAACTGATGAATAAAGTTCTGGTTTCTGCCTCTGAGATCCTCTCTCCTCACAACAAAAAACCCCACTTGTTCCTCTAAAATGAATCTGGAACAAAAGATGGAAGTGATCTTTTATCTCAAAATTGCGAAGGGGCTTTGAAAGCTTTCATTAAAGTCCGTGTTGTGTCTCTGGCTGACCAGGCTGTAAAGGCAGCTCTCCAGCCTCCTATATCAAAGTCTTGAAAAAAAAAAAATCATAAAACATTTCTCCCCGCATCCAAATAAGTGTTCAAACACATTGAGGGAGTCAGTCCTAAATTTCATCAGTACACTGTTGATCCTGACATGACTGACTGCTTAAAGTTAACAAAAGCTTACTAAGGTTTTAATTTTTGCAAGAAGCTGAACTGGTTAAAATCTTTTGAACATCTGTTGTTTTATTTGTGTTTCCCCTCCCAGTTTGGCCAGAAAATGTCTTGCAAAGGGCTTGTGTCTGTGTCTCTGTAGAATAAAATTGTTCTAATTAAACTTGCCCCTAAAGGCCTTTAAACTTCAACTTGGAAATCACGGTGAGGTTCAGAAGAAGATTTACTCACAGGCCAGTGGGTTGGTGCATCGGCTGCAACTGCAGCCAATGTCTTGGGCTTTTTGAGCAGAAGAGGGGGCTGGGCATAGACATTTTGTTTTCAACTTGCTATGCCAATGGAGGCAAAGTTGTTTAGATCCCACCTTAGATCGGGATGTCCCCTTGGGCTGGTGATGTCTGTCTGGTCTGGAAGGGAATAGATGGACCCATCCTGCACCAATTTAGATGAATGTTTTCAGCACTTCATAATACAAATAAATGACACTTGGTCACTTTTTGTTTCCTACCTGAATGTCTGCTGTGGCTCTGCTCTCATAAAGCAGCATGGTGGTTCCCCTGCTCACCTGTTCTTTAGTCACACTCTAAACAAAATCTCCTTTTCACAATATTTTCCTAAGGAATGCTGAGCTTTCATCTCTCCCTACAGTGTAGACTCAAGGGTTTCTCTAGGCTTTAGATATATTACATTTAGAGAGATAATGCTGGCTCCATGACAACACCAAGCTTTTACAGTCTCAGAGGAACTGATCTTGGTAATGCATCAACCTGAGAAGACAGCCGTGGCATTACAGCAAGAGAAAGAACCTGGGCACGCAACCTCCTCCATCCCTACAGCCTGCGCACATCGCAGAGGTCGGAGCTGCCTGTGGGTGTGTGCTTCCGCTGTTTGCATGCCAGTTTCGAGCCTGCAAATAAGACCCCCAGGGTCTGCAGAGCTGGCCTATGTCTTTCAGCACACAACTCCTTGGTGTGAACGTAACCATCTCCATTTTGTCAAACTTCTCTCTGGTCATTACCTTCAAAACCTCACTAAACAGCTTCACATTCAAGTGTCTCTTTAGACGCTTCACTGCCTGATATATTTTCTTTTAACAGGCTGATGCTGGGATGCTGCTGGTTACTGCCGTGCACTGATGGGTGGCTGGAGGGGAGAGGCTCTTCCCCTCAGGAATGGATGCTACCTGTGGGTGCATTCTGGTGGAAGAAGGGCCGGAGGGCAATGCAGCAGAAACGTGGCCCTGCGTCTGCTGCACGCTCAGAAATGAAGCATTGAAGTCCCCCCATAATGCTGAGCAGGCACTCGCTATGCTGTGGTGCTGCTTTCTATGCTGAACCGAGAGCAGCAACGTATGCTAATGTAAAGGTCAAAGTGTTGACACATCTGACAGGATTGGAGCAAAAGATATCTCTTGTTTCTGCTTTCTTCTTTCCTTTTCTTTTCAGTTTGTCTTGAATGCCATGGGTCTAAAAACCTGTTAGTTAAGACTGCCGTGTGCAATTTTTTCATATTGGTTTATTATTTGTCTTTCTTTGAGGTGACAAAAAGCTCATGTAAAGCAGGAGGTTTTCGTAAAGCCAGAATTGAATGCTCTTGCACTTTCGGAAGCTTTAAATACACAGAATTGCAATACTGAAATACTGCGAGATTTATTGTTGGCTCTCTACCCCTTCTCTTATGAAACAAAGCCTCATAGACCAAATATCACTGAAACTGCATCCTTGGATAAATTTGCTGTTTACATAAGCATGTTTTTAAAGACATGCTCCAGACAGTAATGAGAGTTTACAGTGTGTCTCAGAGCACAGGATAATTCTATTTTAATTATAGAGAGTAGTTCTTCATTACTGGATGCTCAGAGAAAAGTATAAAAGAGATCTGATTTTCATGCTGTTATAATTAAAGAGAATACAAAATTAGAAAACACCTATATAATCACAAGTTTGAATTAATAGCAAGGGAAATATATGGTTTATTAAAAAATAGAAAAGACTGAAATCCCAGAAATGAAGCAATGGTGTCCTGTAAAGACTTAATATATGAGGAGACAAAACGAACGGATGTTCCTAGTTTCGTTTTTGTGTGTCTGTTTTTCCTATTCATCCTGCTTTTCCCTTTCATTTTATGTATTCACTACATGACTTGTCTCCTTTTAGTCAAAAGAATCTGGGATTAAATTGCTGCAACAGCAAAGTCATAAATTCCACTTAAGCTCCTCTGCAGTAGGGGGCAGCTTTCAGAAAGGATGTCTAGTTTTTGTTCATTGCCTTTAGAATGTGAAAGGGATGGTTTATGCAAATAGCACTTTTATTTGGTTGAAATATTGTTTTTACTAATGTACTTTTCTGTTTTCTGCAGATAAAACACTAGCGTGTGCTAAGTGCACCGCTATGTCTGAGTTTCCTACTTTTAGAAACAAAAGTGCGACAGATTGAAAAATACAAATTTATCTTGAAGTATTTCTTAAACTGAATTGATTTTTACTCTTCTAATTAGATCTTATTCTCCTTCAGATTTTAGTAAAAGTTTTTCAGTCACTCATAAGAACAATACTGACCCAGATATGGTTCTTATCTTTGATTGGTATTGTACGTAGGCATACAGGGATATTGACAGGATGAAATAATTTTTTTTTAACTTAAAGCAAGTAAGCCGACCTTCTGGCAAGAAAAATGACACTGCTGTGTCTTCCAGGTTGATTTCTACTATTCCTTTTTCTAGAAACACTTGTGGGAACTTACAACCAGTTGAGGAGTTGGGTGTTTTGTTTGTCTGGTCTTGAATATGTCATTTCAGAAGAAATTCAGCTCTCTATCTGAAAGTTAAATTAGATTGTGTATAGAGCACTTGTGTCTGACTTTACTCATTTTAAAGATAAATAAAACCTTTCCCACACAGACTTTGAACAGCAGACCTTGTGGTGGAAATACCAGCTATGCAAAAATACAACAGCAGTGTATTTTCAGCCAGTCAAACTTCTGTAGCACGCTTGCTGCCCTCAAAGCAGCTTCTTCATTCTGTTCACCAAATAAAGCAGGCATCCTGAGGAGAATTCAATTATATTACTTAAACACATGAATATGGTACCCAGGAAACCTGTCTGGAGACTATGTAGATCATCTCAATTTTGGCATTTTTGATCTTGAATGATTGGATCTGGAAAATAAAATACGTTTGTCTGAATTACTTTGTGTACAGTTATTATTACTATTGTTTTTATTATCTATAATTTGTCATTGAGGCAAAAACTCCCCAGGGCTGGCTTCTCCCTCTGTTCCACTAAGTAACTGACACTCAGGGAAGAGCCAAAATGTGGTGGAGAATGCAAATGGAGTGCTCGTATTTTACGTTTTTCACAGCCTTCTAGGAGGGGGAGGCTGATAAAATTTCTTCTCCATGTGATATCTACAGCTGAGGAAACCAGGTACCTCCGCAGGATTTGGTTTCCATCCCTCTTCTCCACTAGGATGAGTATTACACACATAGAAAATCACTCCTGTTTTAGATATATCATAGCTATAGCTGTGCTGGTGTGTGGCATATTGGAAAATATTATTCATGGTTCGTGTTGCCTGAAATCGATGACTTTCAGGTTCCCCAAGAAAGCTGCATGTTTGCTCCTACTGTTTCTCAGATGACAATGGAAGTAAAAAAGAGACAAATCCAATCTTTTCCTATCACTTATTTTGTGGTGAAAAGCTTTCTTTCAGAATTCCTGGGAAACATTGGTCACTTTAATTAAAAAATAACCAACCCAAAGCAAAAATTAGTTAAATTTATAAATGTGCTTTCTCTACAGCTGATGGAGAACAGGCTTTCCTGTTGAGGAAATCAGAGTGGCTAAGTTACGCCTTTGCACTAAATTGGCCTTTTTTTTCCTGGTAGAAAAAGACAAGGAAGATGAGTTAACCTAGCCCAAAATCAATGTTTAGGGTTCTTCCAAGCTAACTGCTTCAATTCAGAATGTTAAAAAATTTTTGAAAAAGTAAGAAATGTAACCTACTTAACAGAACTCTATTTTGGGAGGCAGAATGAGTCTCTGACTTTCTTACAAGAATATATTGGAAGTAGGGAAGAAGGGAGAGTTTTTCTCTCCCATTAAAAACCAATTGTGTAAGTTATTAGTGATATGAAAGATCAATCTGTATGTCTGGTACTCTTATTACTTCTAAGTGTTCAAGCATGGCAATCAGTTTATTAATTGATTTACTGATGCTTTTTGTTTTGGGACCTATATTTTGAGTAGTGGAGAAAATAAATCTGTTGGTAGCACACCATCAAGTTGATCCATTTTGTTACCTTAACATAAAGAGCTACTTTAAATGAGCTGCCTGCTGTTGTAGACAGGTATCCAGACATGGCTGGGTGCTTTCTAAGTCCAAAAAAAAAGAGCTCCTGCAGGCTATGAAGGACTCCAGACTCTGTCCTTGACACCTGTGGTGAGTTGATGTTGTTGACTTGAGTAACTCTAGAGGCTCCAGGCTAAAGCTCACTTGAGAGCTGAGCTGTTTGCACTGGGAAGACCTGAGCAGGGAAACTATCAGATCAACATGGTACAAGGTAAGATAAGCTTCAGTGGCATGTGGCTTTATAATGGAAGAAGTCTCTGCCCTTTGTGTGATATGGAGCTTATTCCAAGAAAATATCCTTGAATTTAAACAAACAGCAAAGGATTTACCTGCTATCTTCTGCATATACCTTCCCTCTTATACTGCTATAATGTGATGCAAGGCCACGTTCCCTGGCAGCCAGGGCCTTGTTCAAACAAAATATGTATAAAACTATCAGGCTCCGTTAGAGCACTTTGCATTAGGTGAATTTGATCTATCAGCACAACTTAGCGTGACTTTTAGAGCAAGAAATCTGAAAATAAAGATGGCCTATTGATTCCCTGCTGTTTTCTCAGCCAGGTTAGTTCTGATATGCACCAGAATTCTCCCCCAGGGCTGATTTTAATTTGGGTCAGAGTGCCTACAACTGAAGGATAATGTTGTGGTGTCTGTAGAATAGGCAGGGATAAGGGAAATCTGGCAATGTCTCAGTACACCCCAAGCTGCTCGCTTGGTACAGCAGCGGTGTATAAAATTAGTTTTGCACCATCCAGGGAATTTTCCTGGGACTTAGTCTTCCAGAACGACAGGTCATCTTAATGAGAGAAGCCCGAATAAATGAGCGTAGCATGGAAGCAGACCTGATAAACCCTGGGTTGAACAGCTTCTCCAGGTTAGCAGGTAATGAAGAATCACAGCAGGAGACTTCTGAACTTCATCCCTCTTCTTTGCTCTGCCTACCCCTACTTGTACATCTGATTCACCATGAATTACAGCGGTCAATATCTAGTGGTTTGGGACAGGCATGGCAGAAAAAGCTGCTGTTTGTCAAAATCCACAGTCCTTCCAGCTGTAGAACTACTGTTCTTATGACAATTCTGAATGTGAAAAGACAGAGAACTTCTGCTATAAAAATCTTGGTGCTGGAAAAATCTCAGTACTCTGGAAACAAAGGTTAAATGTCACTAAGGTTGCCATGACCAGATTCTATTTGAACTGGCAAGCTTGAGTGGAAAATTTAATAAACACTTTGAATCCTGACCAGAATTACACATTTTTATAGGTATCAATATGCATAATAGCCTTCCCTATTCTTTGAGAATGATGAAATATAAAAATGTCTACCTAGAATGAACTGTAAAATAAACCAGGCACATTTCTTGGGTCCTCTCTGGGTTTTTGAGGTGCACATTCCTCTGCCCAGTCTGGAAACTCACTTATCCAAATATTCAATATTTCAAAATCGATGGTGGGCTTTCTGAAAAATGTTTTTGAGGATTTTCTCTGAAGTTATGTGAGTCAATTACTCTTTTTATTCATCTCCCTGGTATAACTACTCCCAGATACAAGGGCGTACCTGTGACAAGCACATACGCCTGATGTATTTATTGTCACTTGCGAAATGTGCCCAGCCTGACCCTTGAAATTTGCAGTCCTGCTCTCTGGTTCATTCCCAACTGCAAAGCTGTGCAGATGGTTGCTGAGGCTATGGGCCGCTGCACTAAAAGGACTTGGCCCCAAGGACAAGTGTCATGGCACAGCCATACTTTTTTTCAGCCATCTATGCAGAGTACCAACAGTTGATTAATTGATTGATCAATTTTTAAATCTGAAAAGGGTTAATAGCACTCTTGACATCTGTAGCGTCAACATAATTCACAGTATTTGCCCTGAATATTTAAACTGAGATTTTTCGTTGTGCTTAAGGCATCTCAGTTTCAAAGAGATTTAAGTACCAAACGCACTTTGAAAACCTGATAGATTGAATTTTATCTAGAATTTTATCTCTTGGTTTTTGGATGCTAAGTTTAGGCATGGCTTAAGATGTTAACAGTGAGATCTGTCCTCTGTTACACATAACCCTGTAGCAAGAGATTTCACGCATTGCATCAGTTTTCATTTATGTCTTGAAAAATTTACTAGCTTATCAGCTACTAGGATTTGGGATGTTTTGCATTGATGAGATTGACAGCAGTCAGAAGATGGATATGATACGTGCAATAATTTTGGCTGGTAGGCAGGGAAGGGCTCTGATTAAAAGCTCTGGCTAAAGGGATGTGATTTACCAAGAATTTAATGTCTTACTCTAAATATGGTGTTATTAAAACTTTTCCTTTGTATTTGAAAGACATGGAGATCATAGAATCATAGATAATTCTTTGTAGAAACATTGCATCTTGATGAAAACTTAGACTTGTTCAAGTTTTCGCTCATCTTTCTGTCAGAGTTCCTCAGTTCTCTTTGTACGTATAGGTTTCCCTTATACTAGAACCTTTTTTTGCTGTATAAATCATGCCCTTGTAACTTTTAGTAATACAGATCTGCATTGGTTTTTTTTTTAACTAACCATTAGAGAGCTGTGCTTCACCTTGGGGCTTCCACTGCCAGCTGCTGGCCCCATCTCTTGCCATCCCATGCCAGCATTCACCTGTGCCACCTCCTATGTTCCCACTTCTCAGGGCCTCTGCTCTCGTATTAGGGCTGCATTTCTCTGCACTACAACATTGTGTTAAAGCCATCAATATCTCATTTTAATTTTCCCTGGATGGATTGAACAGCTGAGTTTCACTGGCGGTACTCAGGATCCCACTCTGTACCCTGCTGTCTGTCCCTATTGGCAAGCCTGATTTCTGTGGGAAGCTTTCTTGACCCACCCAGAGAGCCTTTTACAGCAAATCTACCTGTCTGAACACCACAGAGCATGTGCAGGAAGGGTGACACTGGAAATAAGTGGCCCAGCAGTGATGGACCTGCTGATTGCCAACTCGCACTGCTCTCGGCACACTCTGCTCCCTTCCTACTTCTCTAGCCCCTTAGGCTTGCTTCATCCCACTTCTTTTGTCTCCTCAGCTGTACCCCACTTGAAAAATGATTTCTTCACAGGATAATGCAGATAAATCTCTAGCTCTTTGTTTTTCTTTAACTTTGAATTCAGTTTTGAACTTACATTCTTCGTGAATCGATAAAGCCTTATCCTATGAGGCTGTTGAAAGGAAAAGCTGGCAGATGATATCTTCTGTGCAAGAGGGGTGAAGGCTGCAGGCTTCTGTGCTCAAGTGAGTACTTGGCCAGCTTGTGGTATATGGTACAATTTACCTCTCCTTCAGTTTATGTTACTTCATGGCAACAAATTGTTTGTATTTCTCTGCTTCCGTCCCACAGCCAAACTCTACCTTGCGGAATGGCCTCCTTGTCCTCCTAGAAGCAATCAAACTGTTAATCTAAGAGAGATATTGCTGCCCCAGTTTGTCTGCTGGGCAGGAGGAGATTCTGTCTACCAGATTCACAAGAAGGTATGAGAGGGATAACTGTCATATCAATCAGGTGGTTGCCACATTTCACATCTGACTTATTAACACCAGTTTCAGCTGATGAGGCTTGAATTTGATAGGCAAACACTCTACAGCTGTGCACTGGCTGCAACAGCCACGCTGCTACTCATGCACAGGACTGGTGAGGAGCTAAACTCCCAGTTTATGGGTGCTTATCTGGAGGTATCCCCACTCCCAATCCCTCCCTTCCTGAGCAAAAGGAGGGCTGAGTAAGCTGTTATGGAGTTGCAGTTTTTTATTTAGATTATATTTTCTATATTGCCTGAGTGACTCTCAATTATACTTATATATATGTATATATGTATACACACACACACACATATATATAAATCATTCTTATTTGCTTAATATTAAGTAAACATCAAGCTGGAAAACAGATTTTCACCAAAAGTTATACTGGAAATTACTAAATTTTCAAAGACATTCAGAGTGTCGAAGAATAATACTGGAAAGCACCAGAGGTTGAATACCTTATCTATGAATATGTCTTTTAAAGAGTATGATTAAACACCTGAATTTCTGAATCTGCACTGCAGTTGGGTGATTCCCACTGGCCACCATGGGTCATGCAGACTTTGGCTGTGCTTCCTTGCTTGCTGTCTTCATGGACAGTGGTCGTGGCATGGGGGATTTTTACATTGACAATGTACAAAATAATTTTCTCTTGTATATGCTAAAGATAATTGATGTGTTGGGAGATCTCAGTGTGATCTGAAATCCCAAGCAAGTTATTTGTAAGGGTTGCAACACACAGAGTGGGACTAAACTATGGGGTAGAGGCTCTAAAACTGCTTTTAGAAAGAGTTAAAATTCAAAATCCTCGAGGCAATTTTTATTGACTGGTATTTCAAGGGAGTTATAACTGTAGTTCTGATGTCTGCTGCTGAGATTAACAGTAATCTTTTTTTTCATGTTTTCACTGTGACGTACTAGTACAGTCCTCATAAAGCCTGTGACACTACAAGAATACCAAGTACTCATAAATTATTTGAACTCCATGAGCAACTGAAGTATTTAATGGTAATCTATGCATTTGTTAAATTCACAAGTGAGTAGGCACAGTATAAATAATTAATGTGGGGAGAGAACAATGTTTGTCAAAGTGTCCCTTCCCTACTTACAAAACCACATTTTCCTCACTAGAATAGAGTGCTCTACTGGCAAGAGGCACACTGGATACTAAGCTCACTTGTGAAGACAGTCCCTGTTCTCCAGGTTCAACTGTAGTGGATGATTAAGCAGAAATAATTAATTTTGACTAGCTGCTGTAGTCTTTGTCTTCAGATTCTTTAGCTTGCTCATATCAGAAATGTATCAAGAATTATGTCAGAAGTTCTTTTACCATCAACATGTCTCTGTTGTCATACATTTAAATACCTTTCTGTGAGACCTTAAATTTCAGGATAAAACTGTGTTTGAGTGAGGCCCTTATGCTTTTTCTTTTTACAGCTCTGCCTGCAGTCCTTTAAAAAGCTTATTGAAATAAATTTTTAAAAATCTGTCTTCATACCCCTCCAACAGTGTAGTGACAAGGGCTGATTAGAGCAGGAAACTCTCTGCCACCAGGTATGTTTACTCAGAGCTCTTGTTTACTGGAGGAGGTTATTTTGAATTTAGCAGGGGTATAATAATTTATAGTAAGCTAATTGCTCTGATCTAGTTTTCCCGATGCTCACCCTTACCATGCACTAGCTACAAGGCAGTTTTACTCATTTTCAAAGGAGAGCAAAAGCTGGTGATGCTCTTGGGGTTCAGGTGCACAGTCAAGCTAACCTGTTTGAACACACTTTTTTTAATCATTTGAAACTCAGGTATCTAAGGAAAGTTAGATGCCCAGCTTCTCTTGGTAGCTAATGAAAAGATTCCCCTACCTGTTATTTTAGGGAAACATAATTCTCCAATCCTTAAAACTTAGATAATATTTTGATCTTGTAAGATACTCAAGATACTTCTATCTGTTGTTTTAAAGGAACATAGTTATTGATTCATTAAAGCTTGAGGAAATAATATTGTGATGTTTTAAGGAAAAGGCTATAGTTGGCCTTCTGAAAAGAAGGCGAATACGAAAAGAAACCACATATGTGCATACCTGTGTGACTGAATTAGAATGCAAGATCTAATTTAATTTCAGTTACTAACACCACTAACATCTTGCTGCTGATTACAGCTTTTCTGTATTTGAACCCTATGGTAGCATATGCTACTGATACACTCTTTTAAATACACTGCAGTCTGTTGGGAAAGCCTCTACTTCTGGGATGCCTGCTGTTTTCAAGCCACAGGAGAAAAATTAGTCCTTGCTATGACCAGATGAAATTGTTATTATTATTATCATCATCACACAATAGTTCTGTGAGGGCTCCTGTTTTAACCAACACTTTTCATCATTTCAGTTCCTAAACACTTCACAGAAAGGACTATATCACAGTCCCATTTATAAATGTGGGAAAATGATAGGGGAAGTGAATGCTGCAAGGACACTAAGCTAGCAATTAAAATGAGGATTCATACAAACAATAACTGCACTGGATAAGTGTGATTGCCTTGAGTCCTGTTCTGATGCACAAAGCTATTCAGGGTCGTGCTGAATAGCTGTGAACACAAGCTGCCAGCCAGTGTCTGGATAGCTCGGTAATGCACCATATTGTCTCCTCTGCCTAGTGTCTCGTCAACCTTGCAGGTGCAGAATTACAGAAATGTGTTTAAAAATATACATTTCCAGTAAATTAGAGATGATCAGCAAAAGATATCTAAAATAAGGCAGTAGTGCAGACATGGTCCCGAGGGTGATATTTTCCCCGGACACAGTTAATCCCTGGTCCCTGGTGCAGAGGGAGCGGGGGTGCAAGGTGGGCGTCTCAGCAGGAATAGCAGCAAGGGGCAGGGTGAGAGTGGATGGCTGGCCACGGTGGAGGTTTTGGGTCTTCTTCCTACCCATCCATCTTTGCTCAGCCTTGCCACCTGCCCAGGCCCTCTCATTCTAGAAGGGTCCTATTAATTCAGGAGTTACCACAGAAATAACTGCTGAGGTCTGTGAGAGCAAAAATATTTTTTTTTCATCATAAAATTACGTTTTCTAACAAGATTCAAGGTTCTTCGTTGTGAAGTCCATTTCTTTGGGTTTGTGTTGTTTTTTTTTTTAAATAGTTTACATTCTGTTTAGATAATTCTCTTCCAGGAGACAGAAAGAAGAGTAGACTTACTGTTTCTTTATAGAATCATAGAATGGTTTAGGTTTGAAGGGACCTTAAAGTTCATCTAGTTCCAACCCCCCTGCCATAGGCAGGGACACCTTTCCCTAGGCCAGGTTGCACAAAGCCCCATCCAACCCGGCCTTGAACACTGCCAGGGATGGGGCATCCACAGTTTCCATGGGCAACCGGTTCCAGTGGCTCACCACCCTCACAGTAAGAAATTTCTTCCTGATATCTAATCTAAATCTACCTTCTTTCAGTTTAAAACTGTTACCTCTCATCCTATCACTACACTCCCTGATAATTCAAAGTCAAATGTAAACTTTCCTTTGTAATGTAGATTTCATAGTAAACTTCCATGAACATTCATGCTTACACAGATACTGTTACCTCTGTGTCTTTGTAGCCTTGGATTAAAGGTTGTACAGCTCCATGAAAATGGGTGATACTTAACATTAGAGGGAACAGTTTCCCTTCAGCTCTTCCTCTTTGACCAATCACCTTGTGTCATTTAAATGACACCAATGAGCCCATGCTATTTAGCTGATCAAGTATGTGACTTGGAGGATGCTTCTGTGACACTGTTGAAGTAAGTCTAGATATAGCTCATCTGTTCGTAGCTTCAGGTAAGTAGGAACAGTTCAGGAACAGTTGTTTCGTATGCTGTTTTATATATATTTATTAGAAATATATATTTACATATTTATTAGAAATAAATATTTCACATACCAAAAAGAGGAAATAAAATGCATTGAACAGATTATTTGCCTAATTATNGACATAACTTGAACCCGTTTCCTCTTGTCAAACACTTGTCACCAGGGAGAAGAGCTCAGCCCCCATCTCTCTACACCCTCCTTTCAGGTAGTTGTAGAGGGTGATGAGGTCTCCCCTCAGCCTCCTCTTCTCCAGGCTAAACAACCCCAGTTCCCTCAGTCATTCCTCATAAGGTTTGTCCTCCAGACCCCTCACCAGCTTTGTAGCCCTCCTCATGTCATTATTGTTCTTACATCGCCCAAGCTTTAGCTAGGTCTTCTGTCCATCTCTATTTCAGTCAGTGAAAATCTGCATCTACCAATAATTACATCCCTGGCATTTGTATTTGAGGCACAGTCGAGATAAAACTAATGCATGCAACTAAAAAGGGTCACTGAATGTCACTTGTCTGCCATTAGTATTCAGATGCTAGCATTTTCAAGATGAAAAACTTTTACTGCATAATGGTAACAGGCTTATACTCTAGTCTTTATGCTGAATATTCATGATTTCTTTTCTCATTGACTTAAGTTTACAAGTAAAAGTTGTTCAAAGGGAAAATGTCCTAACGCTCAGTGCAGTGGGCTGCTTGTTCCACGCACAGCAGTGACCAGGTGACAGAAAGGGAACATGCTATTTTTGAACAAAGAAGTGGCAGAATTATCTGCAGGATGTTAATATTGAATAGGTAGATCATCAAATCCTTCCTAACAGACGCAGAATCCTTCCCAGTGAGAGGAGGCTTCAGGGAGATCTAAGTGCAAACAGTCTTGTTGGAGCTTAATCACTCAACAGGTCAAAAAAGATTAAAGCAGATGCTGAATGTAAAATGGAAAATAATCTCCCTTCCTCCATGAAACATCTGCTCCTTTTTTTTTTTCTGCCAGAGGCAGCCACTGTGCTGCTTCCCACAGCTAATAAAATTAGCTAAATCCATTGAAATACTCACTGCTATTTTTTTTCAAATATATGCATTTTACAAAATTAAAACTGTATGTGAGTGACATGCTGAGAATGAATTTCTGAGTACATATTTATCTGTAGGCTCAAATTTAAAAATTCCTTTTCCTTGTTTGCAAAGTTAAATGAGGAGGATCAGCAGAAAAGTAAGTGGAAAAGGAGAAGAGTTTAAAGGAAAAATGCTTGATGAACTCACTGGATTAACTGTTTGTAGTGAGGGGTCCATAAAATAGTGGTGTTGCCCTTCCTTCAGTATTTATACTCTTTTGGGTATAAACATTTTTTTTCTCACTTTTTCCAGAACTGTATGTAGAAATGTGTCTTTATGCATCTCTTGCAACTTCAAAGTTGATTGAAATTGACAAATGGTTTCCCTATTACAAAGGAGCAACCCAATGCAAGGCTCAGGAATGTGTTTCTAAGAGCCTCAGTCTTTCCCTTGCCAGGAAATCTTCACCAATTCCCCAGTAAAAAACCTGGAGGGGGGTTGTACATTCATAATACTAAAGATTTAGCACTTCTACAGTGTTTCTAAACTGGAGACCTCTAAGAAAAAGCTTCAGATGTGAAGACGCTATAGTTTTCCTTATTCATAGCACTGGAAGTGAAGGAAAGTGATGGGTTGAACTGGGACAACAGGGAATTTGATCACAGGGCACTGGGTTACAGTCAAACTTTGAAATATACAGCAACTCAGAATGCTGATCCCATGCATCTTTCTACAAAAAAAGAGGTTTTAGATATATCTGTATACATATGTATAAAACTCCCTTAAATACATATAATAAAAATTTATTATAAATTGTTAATATATTATGTTATTTTATATCATGTATGTTATATCAAAACTGTCTCCCACTCTGTGTGTGTGTATACATATATATTTTAAAAGAAATATATAAAAGTGTAATTGAAGAATAAACCACCCAATTTGTACAAATTGAAGACATTTGGGAGGTAAAGGAAGAAAAAGAATAATATTCTTTCTGGCAGAGAAACATAAGACTCAATAAAAGCAAGGACACAAGCTAATAACACAAATACTTTTGTTTATTGCTCACTAACCTCCTGGGTTTATTGGACTGAGAGATACAGTATTTGTAGGGAAACAGCAGCATTTTCAAGTTTAACCTTGTCAGTGTTGCAGTGTGTCAGGACAGAAAGATGACGCTTTCCTTTTCTTTTTTTCCCTCTTCCAAAACATAACCGTATTAAAATAACATTAAACAGAGCTATAAATATATTTGTCCCCTAAAGAATGGGTTTTAATCATGGGAAATGTGTCCCTTCCTCCGGACATGTTCCTCTAAAAACCACAAACCACTTCTGGGCTAAAGTATTGTTTCCCTACATTTGATCCCATCAGAGAAAAAGCAGTCTGGTTTTGGGAAAATGACTGTCCCTATTCATGAAGTCCTGTTACACGTTCCTTCCTTTACTGCTTTTCATTTCTTTCACAGCAGTTTCCAGTTCTCACTGAGATGGGATAATAAGATGGCAAGGCAGTGGATGATCTCCTTGTGAAGGGTGTAACAGCTGATCTGTGGAGAGACTGAATGCTTCTTTTCACATTTTTTTTCCTGTTATGTCCAATAATTGAATGTCTTACTGGCTTTTATTATTAACCTGAAAGCAGAGGTGCACGTACAGCTAGATGGATTGTGAATTCATCTGCAGTTAGCAATATCGCTTTCAGTGCCACTTTCCATTGCACATGTCCATTGCATACTCTTGTTCAAGATAGGAAGGAACAGATTTGTGCTAATATGTGTTAAAAAAATGCAAATCTTGAGCTTCCTCTAGAAGATCATTGTTGTTTGAGATGCTAGCCTTTGTGGAGGAATCTACACAGCCTTCCCTCAAAACCCAGAGCCTGCCAGACAGCTACAAAACTAACTGGTGAGCTCTAAGGAATTGAGAGAACCCAAAAGGAAACTCTTGACCTTAAATGCAATTTTTCCAAACTAACAGTAGATGGACAGGCTCTCCTGAAGACCAACAACAACTAGATAAAATCACGGCAAGGTTATTCAGGAAATATCCAATTGTATACCAGACCAATGGTCATTCAGAAAAAGCTCAAAGTCATAGTGGGTCAAAGCTGGGAACGTTCCTTCAGATACCCTTCGTGTCATGCCCAAGGAAGAGAAGCAGCTAGCACAGACCCTGATCAGGTAAGTTGCCCTGGGTCAGAGTTAGTCACCCACCATCACTGGCATAGGTACCTTCCACAGCCACCATCAGGGTGGTGGGCAGGAGTAGGAGTTCCCAGGTGCTGCACTGCGGAGCTGGCGATGGCAGGAAAGGTGGTGGCTATGTGCCGACAGGTGGGTTAGCATAAGTGAGCATATGTGGATGGTGTTTGATGGTTGTGTGTGCCATCATAGGTCATAAAGTTGTTTGGGTTAGGAGTGATCTCCTGATATCTGCTCCAACCTCCCCGCCTCAGCCTGTCTCTTCATAAGCAGGAGTCTGAAAAACGTGTCTGTGGCAAGAACAGTGCACTTATGAAGGGAAAGCTGGGTGGCATTTTGGGCTTTCCCACAGTTTAAAATGGGGTACTCTTCATCGACAATAAAAAGGGACAAGCTCACTGACATCTACTAGTTGCACGCCAGGCTTCTGTGTTTGATCGGGGCAGGACGTCTAAAAGCTGGGTCCTACTGTGTGAGTGGTGAGTGTGATCTTCATGCTTTTAGTGTTGCTTCTTCAGTATTGCCCCAGTGCATCTTAGAGAAATATCCTGCAGCGCAGAATGACTTGGAGCTGGGCATAGGACAGGAGGACACCTGCTTCCACACTAAGTGGAGACTGAGGAAGAAGTTCATCGTACGGTGAGAAGACTGCAGTAAGCTCTGTGGATCACCTGATGTTCAGAAATTGATGTTTCTCCCTGTGCAGACTAGATATTTCTCTAAACACGCACTTGGAAATGTGTTTTTCCTAAGGTGAATACATTGTATTTATTGAACATGTCCTATATAAACAAACATTTTTACAGTAACATTGATTTTTCCAGATTCTGGCTTAGATTCTCAGATGGAATAAATCACTGTTACTTCAAAGGAGTATACAGAATCACAGAATGACAGGGGTTGGAAGGGACCTCAGTAGATCATCTAGTCCAACCCCCTGCCAGAGCAGGGCCACCTTAGAGCAGGTGGCACAGGAACCCATCCAGGCGGGTTTTGAATGTCTCCAGAGACGGAGACTCCACCACCTCCCTGGGCAGCCTGTTCCAGGGCTCTGACACCCTCAAGGTAAAGAAGTTCCTCCTCAGGTTTAGGTGGAACTTCCTGTGCTTAAGTTTGTGCCCACTACACTACTACACTATAGCTTCACCTGCCTTCAAAGGATCAACTTCAATTTACAACAACTCTAGAACTGGCCCAGGAATTCTCAGTGATATTCATATAAATTTACTTTGTTGTTGTGCATGATTTTTTAAGTGAGAAGAACAATATTTATTACCTTATCTCCTCCCGTTCAGCACTCTTCTGGTCAGAAGCAAGCAGAAATAGCTCTGCAGAAGGGACAGACCTGGGGCTAAAATTGAATGCTGTATTCAGTAATAAAAAAAGGTGCAGTGTAGTGCCTATTGAATTAATTCTGCTCTGTGTGGGTGGATGTGGAACCTTAGAAGGAAACCATAAGAAACAGAGAAAACATATTTTTGCAGGCATCTGTCTCTTGGGAATTAACAGACCAATATATTTAATGTTTGGAAGGTAGTTTTTCTAACATTATCACTTCCATTTTATTCACCAAAGTGCTGGGTTAAAAAAGAAAAGTGCTTCAGATGAAACTGCTATGTGATAAGGGAAACTTAAGCTCAGGCTTTATCTTTGCAGCTTTATTCCATTTTTGGAGTCTCGGGACCTCTCAAGGCTATTTAAATTGACACATAGTTTTTAGCTCTTCAGACAAAAGCCTGTTTTTGCTGAGCCTTTCTCCCACACCTCTGGCTGGGAGGCACATCACCCATTAGGAAGAGCCATCTCTGAGCTTCCCCAAAAATGCTGACTTTATGCAGCATGTGGGGGAATGATTTTGAAACATTTCATTGGCAAGAACCACTTCTATGTGACCCTATCACTCACAGGACTTTCCTGTTACTTAAATTTGGCTCTCTCTGTGGCCTGAGAAATCTGTACCGAACAGCTAGACACCCCCCCGCCCCCCCCAACTATATATTTTTATTTATTTATATAGATGTATGTATATCTTGGTTATGCAACTTCTTGAAGCTCTATGTGTGGGTGAGAAATAAACAATCAACTCACCACAAATAAACAACACCTTAAGAAATATTCATAACGAATTCTAAGTAACACACTATGCCTAACAGAATGAGAACATTTAATTTACACTGACAGAGCTAATAATAACTAACAGCAATGGAGATACTTGTCCAACAGGGAATAAACCTCATCTTTCCTCATCTTCCTGAAGCCTATTTGAATAGTGACAAAAAGGTACACTGACACCCTGTGATCAGGCTGTTGGGGGAGGCACTGATTGAGAGCTGGAGCTCCTGAAGGTGCTACAGGCTGATCTTGTGTGAAGTTCTGCTTGGCCCAGAACAGACAGGTTCACCATGGGTTCGGGAGCCTGGCTTGGCAATGTGGTTGCCTGCAGGACACCTGACTTGCTACGAGGCCCTGTGCAGGACCCTGCTACAAGCCCCCATGTGGGACATGGGGAAAACATGTTTTCTGTGCTCAACTAACAGTATCAATCCAGTGGCAAAACAGGAAATGCAGCGTTGGCTTTTTCCAGGTTCTAAGGAGAAGGCAGAAAGATGCAGCAGAAATTCATGTAAAAGAAATTCACAGTGACACGAGGCCTTATCATAGAAGCATAAAATCATCTAGGTTGAAAGGGACGTTTAAGATCATCAAGTCCAACCATCAACCTAACACTGACAACACTAACCATCTCCCTAATCACCACATCTACCTGTCTTTTAAATACCTCCAGGGATGGTGATTCCACCACTTCCTTGGGCAACCTGTTCCAGTGTTTGATAACCCTTTTGGAAGAGAAATTTTTCCCAGTTTCTAATCTAAATGTCTCCTGGCACAACCCGAGGGCATTTTCTCTTGTCCTATCACCTGTTACTTGGGAGAAGAAACTGATACCCGCCTCGCTACAACCTCCTTTCAGGTATTTGTAGAGAGTGATAACGTGTCCCATCAGCCTCCTTTTCTCCAGTGTAAGCAACCCCAGTTCCCCCAGCTGCTCCTTATAAGACTTGTTCTCCAGACACTCCTCACCAGCTCCATTGCCCCTCTCTGGACTCCCTCCAGAATCTCAATGTAAGTGCCAGTTTACGTGACTGCAAGCTGAGGTGACACAGCTGAAGGGATAATTTTAGTTCATAAGCCAGTTCAATACAGACCAAACACATTTGGTTGCTTTAAAATCCCTTTTCCATCTGAAGTGATGCATTAGAAATGTTACGTGAGAACTTTACGTTTAAGACTTATGGAAGATGTCAGAATGATAGTCCTAGATGTCGGAGTCTGCTAACTTAAAGAAGGTGCAGGAAAAAGGCAGAAAAGCTCCCCCGCTTTTTTTTTTTTTTTTAATATGCATATACATATATATAAAAAAATTAGCTCAGAGCTGGAACCTACAGATCTTTTGGAAATAGCCTATGAACAAAAAAATAGTATGTTCACAACACATCCACTGGAGTAACAGTATGCAAAAGCCATTCAGATCAAAAGAATAACTCAGTGCTACCTAGACAGATTAGAGTTGGAGACAAAACACTCTCAAATCATATTCAAATTGAAAAAATGCAAATGGGGGTGGAAGGGAGGTTAGAAAGTTCCATACAAGGAACAAATCTTGAAAAATATAATGTCAGAAAACCTCAGGGTGACAGTGGGCAGCAGATTAGCTGTAGATGGTGATATTCTTAACCCTTTGTAATCCTGTGACAATTGCTTCTGACAAAACATACAAATACAGAGGAAAACCAGACAGGTTTCTTCTGGTTTCTGCTGGTCTGCAGGTACAGGAAAATACTATCAAGGGACATTGGTGTTTTTACCACTTACCAGATCTGGAAATGCAGTGTGCTTGACTGTCCAAAAGAATATTTTTAGAAAACAGGAAGGAATAAGGGACTAATTTGCAAGTACAAACCATCTTCATTATTACATGTTCAGCTAAGCTTGTTCTTAAACTGTGTGGTAGCTTTATTTCAATTAAAATTGGATGGGTTTTTCTGAAGCTCAAAATGCAAATGCCATCTGTGGTTTGACTGCTTATGCACTGCATTATTTGTAATAGAGTTTGATGATTATTTTAATTTAGCCTACAGCATGTGTTTAGCTTTCATTGAGTTTCAGATGCTTGTGATGGCAGCACAGATGTACGATTGGAGATATGAAATGCCTGCTTCAGAGGGATTGTCTTCTAAACTTTATAGAGATTTTCTCCTCAGTCTTAGCAACCTAGGGTGCCTGGGCAAAGAGCAGTTAATTGGTATTTTAACTCCAGGGAAGCAACATTTCCAGGGAACAGGAACGGGGCCAGAGATACTGTGCTCATTAATTTGACCCTTGGGATATCTTGAGCTGGAGAGTAGGTTCTGTGGGAAGAAAACTCTCTGAGCACCAAGAAAAGCTACGGAGTGGCTCCAAGACCCAAGCCTATTGGTTTAATTATTTTATGTTGGCATAAATAAGAGGAGTAGGCTGTTTCCTACTAAAAGAAAAAATGTATGCTGGATCCCAAAAGAGCTGCATATGGTGGAAATTGCATTGTTCAGTCTTCTAAAATCAGAGCAGGGAAATATTCCAGAGGACTATCCTGCATCAAAAACTGTATTGGGTGGATGGACTACTACTTGTTTAATTTTGCAAATAAAGGGGCAGTTGTTCAGATTAAATGCAGGTTCTACGTAAAAAAGGAAAAACTCAAGTTGCACTGAAATAAATCAATACAAACCAGGAACTGCAGAGTTTTGTTATCATAATAGCACCAGAGCAGGTCATTTGAGAGTTTTGGACACGTAAGTCATATAGCAAGGGTAATCTGAGTGATGAGATATGCTACTCTCTTCCAAGGAAGTAATCAAGTTTATAGAGCTATTCCACCAGTTCAGTCTTGCAGCTGAGAGAAGAAAAGCCTTGGGACCAGGAATTTGGAATGAGAGATCTGATGGACATGAAATTTTGACATATAGAGTCAGAGCTGCTAATTTATGAAGCCTCGAATTGGGCATGCTTATTTTAACGAGAACTTAAGATATGTGTGGGTGTGGATGCGCATTTCTTGGGTTTAGTCCAGTACCCGGTTATCGATTTGGTCAGGATTCTTTTCCCCAGGTAAGGCTGACAGGGACCTTTAAAGGGGGTTGTGTGTGTGTGTGTGTGTGTGAGTGAACTCTCTTCTGAAGCTTGGGGACAGGTAAGATCATGGAGCTAAATGTTTTTTTGAAGGAAACGTCTGGACATTGGCAGCAGTATGCTCTCCAGCAGTGGAAGGTGTTATTTTGGAGGACTGGAATATTTGGTGATACCTGATAACCACTGACATACATAAACTTAGATTACCCAAGTTATCTTTACAAAGTTTACACAAATTTATAGAATGTATAAAAACATGTGTACACACTATCACAGGAGCATGCATATCATCACTATATAGCACTTTTGAAACTTATTATGAGCAGAAAGCTAGCTACCGCTCTGCTGTGAAATCAGAAGGCATCCATGTGTTTCAACAGTAATTGCCTGAAACAGTCATTGACCTCTTAAACTAGTGATCTGATGTTTCCTGTGATGAATTCCTTTTGGCCAAGCGTAACTGCAATTCTGGTAGTGCTGTTGTTGATTTGTCTCTCATACTTCACAGACTGCTGCAGATGCAACCATAGTTATTTTCTTTTTCCTTTAAATTGCTGTGGAAAACTGGTAATTTAAAGTCCAAAAGAACAGCAGTAGAAATAGCCCAGCTATTCCATAGGGTTCAGCCTAACATTTCTTTCTTTTCTGTTTCTCAGTGGTCTCTTATGGTTGTTGATTTCCTACACTGGTCTCCCATGGATTACTGGTCAATCTTCACTCTTTTTTGTCTGAATGTGTATTTTATTGTTGTAGAGCCATGGACACTAATATGGCCTGGCACAATGTAAATAGTCTCATGTGGAAAAAACAAGTCTGTTTAATTTGATTTTTCTCTTTTTGTGACATTTGCAAGGTGCAGTTAATCAGGCAAGAAACCTCAGTTAGGAAAAAACTTTCCGACAGATTGGGAGAGCCAAAGGCCCAGCATGGTCGACAGAGATGTGCTAATTAGTTGTTTGTCAGAGAGGTGTTTCCCTGGCACTGACAATCCCTAGAAACTGGTTGGATGGTTGGGCTCAGAGAGTGGTGGTTAACAGGTCATACTCTAACTGGAGGCTGGTGAGAAGCAGAGCACCAGAGGGGTCTGTCTCAGGACCTGTCTTGTTTGACATCTTTATCAATAACCTGGAGGAAGTGACATTACACACTCATCAGATGAACAGATAACAAAAATCTGAGGGGACCGTTCAGTATGTTCAGAGGCAGGGCTGCCATCCAGAGGGGCCTGGACAGGCTGGAGGAACAGGCAAACAGTAAGCTTATGAAATTCACTACGGAAAACTGCAAAGTCCAGCCCCTGGGAAGGAAGAATGGCTGGCAGCGATGCAGGATGGGAATGGGCTGGAGGGGCAGAACTCCACTGAAGAAGTCCTGAGGGCCGTGGCAGACAGCACGTGGCACATGAGCCCAGTGTGCCCTGTTGGAAAGAAGGCTGATAGCATCGTGGGTGGTATCAAAAGCAGCGCAGCCTGCAGGTTGAGGGAAATGATAACCTCCTTTCACTCAATGCTCTTTAGTCTACAGCAAGTTTCTTTGTTCAGTTTCAGGTAACTAAAAATGTTGTTGAGATCGTCAGGGACTGGAGCACTTACCCTGTGAGGAGAGGCTGGGGGATGAGGTCTCGTTTGGCTTGGAGAGGAGGCAGATTTGTGGGCACCCAACAGCAGACCTCCAGTATCTATGGAGAGGTCACTGAAAAGAGGGAGCCAGGCTTTTCACCACTGCATGGTGGGAGGAAAAGATACAACAGGCATGAACTGAAACAAGAGAGGTTCAGACTGCACACAAGGAAAAACTTTTCTCCTTAAGGACAGTCAGACAGCAGCACAGGCACAGTTGGCTTTTTAAGCCCTGACTGGATGAAGCCCTGAGCAATCCGGGCTGACCTCATGGCTCAGCCTAGTTCAAGCAGGTGGTTGGACCCCTTTAGATCCTTCTAACCTGAATTTTCCTGTGATCCTCTGGAGACATCATCTGTCACATAGCAATGTGAAATCTAAATTGAGACCAAAGATGACCACAGGGGAACATAAGAGATGGAAAAGAGATACAAAACATTCTTGATTAGATGAGAAACAGTAGTTTTTGGCATCCAGTGGTTTTACTGTTTTGAAAATTTAGACTAAATATGAAGCACGGAAATGTTGAAAATTGTGGTAACTGTGATTGTGACCCATAAAGCCCATGCATGGCCTTTTCTTAACAAAGCTCTGTCAAACTAGTCCTTTTTGGAGTGTTGACTATAAACACTAGTGCCTACAATGTATTCCAGTACAGGAATAACTTCCTATCTGACAGAAGTCAGTGAGAAAAAGCAGTCACAGCTGCTTTCTTGGGAGCTTGCTGCTTTCAGAGACCAGGAGAAAAACCCAACATGGAATATATATATATATATTTCAGTTCATCTTTTTCCTGATTTTTCTTCTTTTTTTTTTTTTTTTTGTAGATCAAACTGCGTTGCTTAGCATAATGGTTAGAAATCTGCATTGCTCTTTGTGCGTGGATTTTGTATTCCTATGATCTAGGTTTTTTAGTCTTATGGACTCTGATTTAAGTGCTCTGTTTAAAATCATGCTTCCTATATGAGCAATGACTGCATACAGCCTACAAACTGAATCTGATTGCTGTAAACCCTTTGTAGAATGCTTTAAAGATCAAAAAAGGAAAATTATCTATTTGTATGTGTGGTATTCATGTACATAAAATTTCGACCCATCTCTTCAGTCAGAAAGGTTTTGACCATTTAGGAGGATTAAAAATTACACTCTTTCTTTCTATTACAACTCTCTCAGTCAACTTCCCTTTAAAATGGCAATGCGCAAAATTTCACATTCTTATTATCTCATTGCTTGTCATTTGCCTCTTTCCAAACATATTTTGCGCTTCCTCAAGCAGAAAGTGCAAAAGACGTGCCCAAATCTGCTAAAAGAAAATGTACAAATCTCTGTTGCCTGTGTGAAATGTATTCACAGTCATAAAGATCAACTGATATGTTTAACTCACACTGCAAGTTTTTAATCTGCTCATTTGACCTTTTTGATATACTATCAATAACACTGGTGCTTGAATAATGAATTTTATCTGTTCTAAGCACTAGACTGATTTACTGCCTTCACAGTGGGTTTTCAAAAGTGTTGTGTTGTTCAAGTGGTACTAAAAGTGAACGATGCAATGTTATGGAGGAAAATGGTAAATATTGCCTTTATAAAATGTTGGCGATGTTGGAGCAAACACTTTGTGAGAAGATTAATGAAATATTTCTCACTTTTTATAAAGAGAATTCTTTGGCACCTTTTTTGAAGGACTCCACAACTTTTTACCAATCCTTAGTTTCATAGAATCATAGAATGTGTTGGGTTGGAAGGGACCCCTAACGGTAATGTAGTCCAACCCCCCTGCAGTAAGCAGGGACGTCTTTAACTAGATCAGATTGCTCAGGGCCTCATCAAGCCTTTTTTTTCTCATAGTTTCTCTTGTACACACTGGCGTCTCAGGTGCCCAAAGTTTTGATGTGTTCATACCAGTGGCCTAGTGTGAACCAGTATTCAAATAGAGTTGAAAAGATGCAAGAAAGGTTATCAGACTGTACTAGGTTTATGTGGTAAGGTTTTGGTATGGAAGGAGGCTGCAAGGATGGCCTCAGTGAGAAGAGATCAGGAGCTGCCCCCATGTTGGACAGAGCCATTTCCAAGCAGCTCCAGCATGGAATCACTGCTGCCCAAAGCTGCACCCATCACCTGCTGGTGCCTCTGCAACAGATATTCTAGAAAAGGTAAAAAATGTAGTGCAGCAGCTGTGAGAGGAGTGAGAATATATGAGAGAAACAGCCCTGCAGAAAACAAGGTCAGTGAAGAGGGAGGGGAGGAGGTGTACTGGAGTACAGATTTCCCTGCAGCCCATGGAGGACCACACCAGAGCAGATATCCACCCTGCAGCCTGTGGAGGTGAATGTGTCCCCTGCAGCCTGTGGAGAACCCATGTAAGAGCAGGCTCCTGGCAGGAGAAGCATCCTGTAGAGAGGAGCCCACACAGGAGCAGGTTTTCTGGCAGGAACTGCAGCCCTTGGTAAGCCATCTCCCTGTCCTTATCTCAAGCCGTGAGCTTTTCCATCTTATTTTCTCCCCCTGTGCTGCTGAGGATGAGGAGTGAGAGAGCAGCTTGGTGAGCACCTGGCCATCAGCCAAGGTTAATCCACCACAGAGACACATGGCATAAAGACACCATTTTAGAACCAGCTGGGGCTGGGGAGAAGACACATGAAAATTTGGAAAATAAATCAAATTTCAGCCTCATTCTGAACTGAGGGATTTTGGGTCTCAGCAAGGTCAGAAGTGAGTGGACATCAAACGGACGATGAATGTATTTATGAATCGTTCACCTTCCTAACTATGGAGATAGGTAGTTGTGACAGTTGGTAAATTAAAGAGTCTGTGATGAGAGGCACAGGTTTTATACATTTATATGTACTCCAGGCTCAGAGTGGAGAGAGGTGCTGCCACACAGCCCACCCAACTTCTGATTTTCACCCAGCATTGAATTAACACTTCATTTTCTTTTACAACTTGTAAGCAAATGCTTGCTTGTAGTAAGGTGCTATTTAACTCAACCTCAACCTGCCACTGTGAGGTTGAGGAATATTGCTGCCTTCCCCTTAACAAATGTGATACCCAGTAGGACTTGTTCAAGATGACAAAGAAATTCAGGGCTGAGATTGAATTGAAATCTGAACTCCCACAGGATCCTGCAGCTGCAACAATGGTGTTGAGGTGCTCTTGGTGCCAGCTCACACTAATTGTAACAAATAAAGCTGTATTGATCTTTACACTACATCTCTCTGCTGAATGTGTTCCCCGCATGAAGCAGAAATCTTGAAGGTAATAAAAGAGTTCATCTCCTTTAAAATCTCCATGGTAATGTGTATACACAGGAGGGAGAGCTGCACAGACGAAACCAAGTCAGAACCAAGCATCCTTCCCTCTGTGTTTTCTGCCTCTTCCATGCCCAACCTGAGGAGCTTCCCACATCAAAAATGTTGTACTTAATTCTGTAAATTTCAGCTTTGGTAATTCAAGATAAATACTATTTCCTCAGTAACCTGAAAAGTGCAATTGGACATGGGCACAGCATAAAATACATTTAAAAATTTAGATCAACTTTTATAGTGGTACATCTGCATATTTATGTTTATATCTATGTTTAAATATAAACATACACATATACATACATACATAGAAAATATTATGTATTTTCAGTAATTATGTGAGACTGTCTTATGTCAAAAATATCAAAAGTTTGTCAATAAATCAATATTTTCTAAAAACAGTATGTATTTACTAGTAACATTTAAAAGAACATTTTGATACCAGAATCAAAATTAAAAATGCTATTGAAAAAACCCACTTTTTTTAAGCTCATATCAGAATTAAGGATCTTTGAGATGAAATGTATTTTTTCATGTTCATTGCAAATATGTATGGACATTACAAAATACATGACATCCTTCATGTTCTACTACTTTGTTTTTTGGTGTTTGTATTGAATAAATGCTGTGGTTCCATGACAAATGTTTATTCAGGCACTTGTTCAAATTGAAATTGTTTTGTATCTTTGTTAGAAGAATTTTTTCATTTTAGGGACAAGTTAGTCTTCAGTCTGGACTTGATTTTTGAGTCCCAGTGAGATTTCAAGAATAAACCAAATGGATGAAAATGGGTTGGCTAGCTTTGGAAGCATTGGTATAATGATAATAGTTTTAGTCTAGAAAAAAGATGGCTGAGGGGGGATCTTATTAATGCTTATAAATACTTAAAGGGTGGGTGTCAGGAGGATGGGGCCAGGCTCTTTTCAGTGGTACCCAGTGACAGAACAAGAGGTAACGGGCACAAACTTGAGTATAGGATGTTCCACCTAAACATGAGAAGGAACTTCTTTACCTTGAGGGTGGAACAGGCTGCCCAGGGAGGTGGTGGAGTCTCCGTCTCTGGAGATATTCAAAACCCACCTGGATGGGTTCCTGTGCAACCTGCTCTAAGGTGGCCCTGCTCTGGCAGGGGGGTTGGACTAGATGATCTCCAGAGGTCCCTTCCAACCCTATGATTCTATGATTCTATGAATAGTACTGACATTAATACATATTGTCGTACTGGACCAATGTCTTACCTATTTTAGACCAAGAAGTTGTGGTTGATAGGAATTCTGGTTTTTAATGTGAAGCAGAAGATGATAGCCAGCATTTTCGGTGGTAAAGTTTAAAAGCATTGAAAATACCATCTCTTAAAACACTTGCGCTCACTCTCTGGAATTTATTTTATTTATTTTTATACTTGGCCAGCTTTGCAGCATTGTTGGTTTGTGTAACTTGGTCTCTGTGGCATATGGAAGTAAATGCCACACTTCTGTCCCTGAAGTAGCACAGGGCTATGGCAGTGCACAGTCCTAGGCTGTGCAGGTGGGGATGTTGCTGGCCACGCTGAGGGAAAACATGCTCCAGACCATTAAGACTTCAGCACACTAACAGCAGGGGAATGAATGCTCCTGTTACCATTACAGACACAGCAAAGTGGTCAAGATTTTACAGTCCTTATGTGTCTAAAAGCATCCATATGTATTTTTTTTAATGTCAGTGCAAAACATTTTCATTCCAAATCCTAGTGGACAACCAGCTGGATGCTAAAGAGCAGGGTGAGGTTTTTGGTGTTACAGACCTCTTGTGTACAAGGTTGAAAAAACATAGCAAAGGGAAAACATTTATACAGTGTCACTAAAGAGCATCCCCTGAAGCTCTTGTAGCTGCTTGAAAAACTGCAGCCTTGTTTTGTTACACCCTTTTGTTCTTAATATGCTGAGACAGTGGCAGAAGCGATGGGCCAACACATTTGGTATAATCAGACTGGATTTAGTAAGGCCAGGATTTCAACCTCAGACCACCTTACAAGGACGAAAATGTCTGTTAATTAAACATGTTATTAAAGCATATTAAAAACTGCCTTGCCCCTTCCCTAGATAATGGCAGCTGTATTGAAACAAATTAGCTGTTTATAATTACCTGGCTTAACTTTATCAGAAATTCACCATGTTAGAAAACCCAGGAACTCCTAGGCTAAACCTTGATCAGATGAAATAACCTTTTAATCATGTTCAAAAGCTTGACTGTTCTTATTCAAGCAAAGCCATGGTTATTGTCAACCTGAAGAAATATTAGCTGGTATGATACGCACCCTCTGCTGAAGGAAATGATGCGCTGATGAATCTCACTGTACAAGGTGTGATAGTGTTACAGCTGTCTCCAAAAGCAGGTGATAAAGACGTGAAATATAAGCAAGGGTAAAATTTGGTCTACAGAATGTTTATTCCTGGTCATAATACCAAAAAAGAAATATAAAATCCTCATAGTCTTCTAGTTAGTGTTGACTCTCCGGGGTGCAGATGGTTAGAAAGCTGTCTTTTTATTTCTAAATTGATATATACTGTATTGAGACACAGTAACCATGAAAATCAATGATGCCACTCTTGCAGTACCCCATGAACTGGAGGAGTACGCCAAATACAATGAAAGGAAGTAACTGTGGAGGTATTTTATATTTTTTTATCTCCTAGGGACAAAAATAATTTTAATTTAAAACTCTATTTGCTGCATTCAAGTGTAGATATGTACTGACACAATGAAGAAGTCATATCTTACAGCCGTTTCAAAGTAAATTTTGTATCTAAACATGAATTTTCAGGGAAAATAAACAGACACAAGAAGGAAAAGGTACATGCATTTAAATAAGTATGATAAGAGGGGAATTTAGCACAGTAATCACAATCAACTTTAGAAGGTCAGGAGACCATCCTTCATTCTCTCCAGACAGAATACAATCAATCCACAGAAGGGAAAAAAACGGCTGTCTGTGGAACTTCAATAAATTTTTCATACCCTTGTAGGACTGTAATCTCCTCAGAGCAGTGAAGAGGCTCTGAACTTTTTGTATGTAACACCAGTTACACGTGGATGTGGATTTCTCAGGGGGGAAGATTCTCAGTTCTCGAGAATTTTTCTCCCATATTCAAAAATTACTTTAATATCAGGCTAGACAATAACACTAGGAGAGTCTGTAGGCATAAAGTACTTGTCTAATCAAATGGCACAAACCATTTGAACTGTGGTTGCTAAAACTAACTATTAGCATTTTAAAGGAAGCAAAGAATAAAGCCTGCTTACAGTGGTTATAGACTAATTTATTCATGAAGACCTAACAGCAATCCCAAAGTTTATGAAGCATTTTATTGACCTCCTAGCTACAGAAGTGTGGTTAAGTCAAGTATTCTTTGGAGAGTGCTTTATTGTCCATTTGGGTTTAACAACAATACTTTCTTTTGGCAGAGTTAATATCAGTTATTCTGTTTGTAGCCATGAGTATGATTCAGGCTTTTTTTCCAAAATGATTTAATGCTTGGACTGAATTCCCCTCTGACACACACCCTCAAAGTGAACTACACGATTGGAGACACTCATAGTTCGTTGGTTTAGATTTAAGATAAGTAATCTGTGGCCATCCTCAGCACCAGGTCAGCCCAGCCTTTTTGGTGCCCACATCAGATGTCATGAGTCTCTTGGAGGAGTAACTTTGAGCAGACAGCAAATGCTCAGTGAGCTGAAGGGGAGCCCCTCAGGTGGGCTCACTGGTTTTTTTGGTATATAAGCCATTTGCGGCAGGTGTAGCCTACCACTATCTCTGCATAGGAAGGTCATTATAAGGGATCTTAATTCAGGGCTCTGCTAAGCATGCTGCTAGCACCAGTGCTATGATGGATATTGAATTGGAACCTGGGGATGTTCAAAATGCTCCTGTGAATCCAACCAGTAAAGCACTTTCCAGTACAACGGTTTTCCTGGCTGTGGGTACTGAAGCCAGGTATGACCATGAGTCACTACCCACCGTGAGTCTCCTGTGGCACTCCTGCCTCACAGGAGACAGGCATTTTATCTCATTTAGAATTGAAATTTGGGAATTATTTCTCTATATTGGGCAGAGGGTGATTCGGTGACTTTGACTGTACTGTACAGGAGTAGTGTATGGTAAGAGGAGATAACGCATTTCCTTCCTGCCGGTGTAATGGCAGTGGTGTGGATTGCTACAGATATTAGATGCTTCTCATTGCATTTCTCTTTTAATTGAAAATTTACAATATGAAAAACAGGTTAGCACAAAGCAATTTTTGAAGTTCCTGGCACATAAATGTCAGAGGAGATACTAAAATATTGGAGAAACCTTGATTAAAAAAAAGAGATAAAAAAAGCAGTATGATAAATACATAATTGGTGGAAATAATATAGCAGATATAGATTAGGCAGAAGGAATGTACCCATCATTTATCCAGTTGACTCTAATATGTCTCTTACCACTAAGAGCAGCAAAAGTAGTTTGTGGCTAGAGATGAGTATTCATTTTCCCATGTTAGCTTCTGATCCAGTGGTTAGGGCCGTGATGTAGCAGGTGCCAAACATGGAGGCATCTTAACATAAGATCACTATACAGTTTGTTCCTAGGGTACTTTAGGGCAGCTTTATTCCCCACATCAGAACCATCTGCAGGCTGTTGTGCCTGGCTAAACCCTCATTGTAAAAAATTTCTTCCTTATATCTCATCTAAATCTACTCTCTTCTGGTTTAAAACCATTACCTCTTGTCCTATCTCAACACACCCTACCAAAAACTTTGTCCCCATCTTTCTTATAAGCCACCTTTAAGTATGGAAAGGTTGTGATAAGGTGTCCCCAGAGCCTTCTCTTCTCCAGGCTGAACAACCCCAACTCTCTCAGCCTGTCTTCATAGTGGTGCTCCTCCTCCAGGAGAGGTGTTCCAGCCCTCTGATAATTTTTGTGGCCCTCCTCTGGACTTGCTCTAACAGGTCATTCTTGTAAAAAACTCCTGTTATGGATTTGTTGTCACATACAGTTATTTTTTTGTTGACACTTTTCCTGTAGCTGAGCTCATCTTCAAAGCCTTTATTCATTCCATGTTTTTTTCTTTTCCTCAGTGACTCTCTTCTTCCATTTTCCTTGCTTAGACATTCTTCATCTTTTGTGGCAGTTAATGTCATCTTCCTCTTCTGGCAGGTGGAAGCAGTGGATCAGGATTCATGTTGCAGTCTCTGTCTTTACTTTGTACCTATCAAGAAAACAGATTAGATTGTCATTGCTGGAAGATAGTTCTTTCCTTCTGCTACAACCTAGATCTCCAGTGCATTCTGCTATAGGGACTCATTTTTCTGTATCACATTTGTCTTGAATCAGGAGAAATTTCTATGCATCTTTAACTTCTCTGAGGCCGGTTCCTATCTATAAAATCTTGGCTCCATTGGAACTGGAGGGTAGGAAAACACTGTTTTCATAAAACTATCTTCTTTTAATCTCCAATCATAGGGTATTTGTTAATTTTGAAGGTATGCCATTACTGGCAGTGCCATAGTCTTATTGTGCTACATACAAAACTCTTACAATTGAGAAGATATCACATTGCACCACTTGGTTTTGGGTAAGAAGAACAAAACTAAGTGTCATGTGTACCTTTCTGTATTTTTCTTCTAATGGCTTTTAAAGCCATTGGCAAATTTTAACCCAGTTTGTAAAAGAATAATCAAAAGGGTTTAATATATGTGAGATGAGTCTAGTGAAATTGAATGGCTGGATGGAGGAGAGAGCGCACATTAGGAGCCCGGTAGAAGGAAGAGGCTGATGAAGAAGGTTTTAAACAGGACAGGAATTGTTCCAATACTGCTAGGACAACTTATTTTATTTTTAAAACATTTACGTGTTCTTAAAGATCTCCATGACGGTCACTGACCTGGCTTGGCTTAGGTTGGTTGTCTGGGGCACAGTGTCCTATTTTATTATTTATGTCAGGAAATAATAGAAACAGACAGAAGTGATGTATGCCTAATTCCTTCCAAAGCAAGTACACTTAAAAATGCACTATATGATGAATTGTTTAATAAATTTGTGTTTTTCAAATGTCAGTTTGAGCATCATTTTTCCACTTGGAACAGTGCATTTTTGCCAATCCGTTGCTGCATCTAAGTCTGTGATTGAGTGGTTCTCTGTGAATAGCATGTTGATTAACTTCAGTAACAACACATTGTTCTGCATTTTTCTCTAGACTGGAAGCATGTCATCTCTGTAGAACATATATAAACCAGACAGACTGTTAAGTTGGTTTATAGCTTTGCCTTCTATCTTGGCCATGAAGATTGTGTTAGCCTCATTGCAAAAGAAATGTTTATTACCTATACAGTTTTCTAGTATTAAAAAATATCACTTGATACCCATCCTTGGTCCCCCTTTAAAATATTAAATACTTCTTAAAATCATGTTCATAATCGAAACAGGCTTGAAAATTAAAAAAAAACCCCACCATAATTTCATACTAAATTGATGTTATTTTCCTTAGGCACTTATGCATGGTGGTTAATTTACGTATATTTAATTGTAAGCACTCAAATGTCAACGTAACTGCCCTTCCAAATTCAGATATTTTTATTAACAACAAAGAAGCAGTCCACCAAACTCTTCTTGTGAGAACTTACATGAAAGGTTTTCCATTTAAGAGCTGGGTGAAAAAGTGTCTAAATATTAAACAAAAGGCAGGATATGCAGTTAGGAAGAATTTTGTGTAGGAAATTTCCATCTTTCACATACTAAAAATTTCCCTTTCAATATTTTCTAAACCCCATAAATACTGGAAGTTACAGGTACAGCTATGATGGTGAGGCAGTCAATGGGTGTTTTTCTCTTGACTAAAAAATGGTCAGGATTTTCTATTTTTACTCTAGCTTTTATTATCTCAGTTTTATTAGCCCTATTGGCTAGTGGAAATAGTTAGCTTGTTTGTGACGTAGTGTCTGTTTTTCCCTGTAATAGTAATTCCCTGTAGTCTGATTTGGAGGCCTGACTGGCTCCAGACCAGGCAAACCAAAGCTTCTGAAAGTTATTGCCCCGTGGCTGGATTTTGGAAAACCTTGGAGAGATAATATTCCAATCTTTGCATTTTCAACTTGATTTATTCTATGTTATTCAATTATTTGTGTGGTGAGTGCCTAAATAAGGATACACAACATAAGAAATTCTAAAGTGGAATTGGTAAGAAAAAGTATTCAAGTAATTAAAACTATGTTTACTGTCTCCGTTAACAAGCAAAAAAATAATCACAGCCTATTTTCATAGACTGCAATCTCTCTACAGATATTATAATTAAAAATCAGTTTTTTCATGTAGGCTCTACAGTTATTACGTCTTCTTCTAAGTAAAGGCAGCAGGCAAACAGGCAGCTGCTTTTGTCTGTCTCTGTATCTTTCTTTGTCCAGTTTCCCCAGTCTTATAAACCTCCTTCCCTTCCTTTCCCTCTGTGCTTCTCTTCTCCTCTTGGCTGCCTCGGCACCGGGGCAGGACCTGATGAGCTGAGATTGCTGTGTCCAGCTGGAGCTGACCTGCTGGAGGTGAGCAGACTCTATGGAGATGTCACCTTCCCATGGTCTGACAAGTCTCCTCGAGGCACTTTCTAAGTGAGATTTTTCAAAAGCTTTCAACATAGCACCATTTGGGGAAATTTCCATATGAGCAGTGCTCTCATAGCTCAAAGTGATTGCGTTCTGAAAAATATGAAGTCTTTCTGCTGAGATGTGCTAATACCAGAGGGCCTCGGCAAAAAGACAAGGTAAAACCAAACTGCCTAACCTTGTTCTCTGAAGTGGCTAAATGCTTTTCTTCTTCACCAATTTCTCTCAAAATCATTAAGCTAAGGGCAGAAAGACAACACAAAGAAAAAACCAAAGAGATCTAGCAAGAAAAGTTTGTCTGAAAACTGAAAAGCAGTGTCTCTGAGATGGCAACGGTTGAGCATCTCTACCTGCTCCAGCAGTAACTTCTTAAAGGCTGATTTAAAACCCCCTGGGAATAGCCCTCCAAAGGAGGCTGTGGGATGCGGCAGGAGGAGACTTTCTCTGCTGCTTGTAGAGGGAATCACTCATTTTTCTCCAAGGATTGCTAACGATAGCTTTTTGTTGACTGCTTTAGGGCAAGGTGAGGGGGGCCACAAACTTGTGCTTATTTTTCTGAATTTGGTAATTCAGCAAAATATCTTAGTCTTGCCAACTAATTGTAGCCATCAAAGTCATTTGGAACATTTTTCAATGGAAGCATACTTTTAAAATGTTTATTCTGTTGTTCCAGTTTTCAGTGGAAGCATATTTAGGCCAAGGCCGATTAAATATGCTTTTAAAATATTATTCATTCTGCAAGTGTTCTCCTTGGTAGCCAGGCACCATCTGTCTTTTGTGAGTTTGATGATTTTTCGCTAATGACAATTTGACTTTACAAGAAAATGGGAATGACAGTGCTGGTAAAACTGTCTGAAGTTTTTAAATATCACCTATCAGTGTTTTTTATATATAACTGTATATGTGCTATATAAATGAAATACTTGATGAGTGTAAAATTAAATTGTTTTTATTGAGGAAGGGTTGCTAAGCTCATTAGGTTTGGACAAATTTGGTACTCCAGAGGATAAAAATTCCAAATTTGAACCAAAGAATCTACTGTACCACGTTGTCTCATATTACATCTTCCACATGTCTATGTCCCTGTCTCAAAAGGCAAATAGGTATATAGCGGAAATTAAGTTGTGGATCTCGTGGTCAAGGGATTAGTATTTATATGTTCAGAATTTAGTTGCAGCAGAATTGATAGAAAAGGAAATATTTATTTTCTGCTGAGTGTAAAATAAAGAAAGATGAAAGAAAAACACTTTCTTAAAATAAGAATGGGAAAGGTTTAATACCAGTGCAGTCTGAGAAGATGATCACTGGAAGAAGGATGTGTCCACCTATAATATTTTAGGAGCAAAAACCACTTGCACCATCTGTTGTAGAGGAAGAGCTATTATTCAAGAGTGAATAGGTTACTTTGGGGCCATTTTTCTACTCTATTTTAATATCAGATAGATTTTTAAAGCCCCCAAATTCAAATCCTCCCCAAGAGGTGTAAATTATAATTTGGTAGTTGTATTTCATATCTATGGTGGTTGCACCTTGTAGATATATCAGTGTCAGAACTAAATGTGTCATCCTTTCTTATTTTCTGGTTTTCTTATTTCTTGGTTGCACTGAAAAGGTCTTAAGGCTAAACAACTTTGAAGATTTGCATGTATCAATTAATGTTTCCTAAGCCAACTTTTCCAAACCTCAAGGATGTAAAAAGTCTTATCAAAATGTATGTTTGATGAGATCATGTACAATTTGTTTATTTTCTGGGAAGTAAAATGAAAACTAGAAAGGCAAATGGCATGTTTAGGTGTTTTTTTATAGTCGTAATAATTATTGGTTATATCTTTCAAAGTAAAGCAGCAATGCAAGTGCTAATTATCAATTATATATGTATTGAGTATATATAGTTTTATTTGGGGAAACAGGTTTTTTTTTTGACTGGTGTCTGAGGCATAAATTAACTGCTAGGACTCTGTTTCTGAAATTACTCTTGTGCACACTAATTAATAATTCTTTCTGTCATAAGGTTAGAGCACCGATAATATATGGATTTTATACCAGTAAAATTCCTGTCAGTCTAGACTTGAATAGATGGCTCACATAATCCCTTTCTTTCTCCTGCATGGTAAAGAACTGTATTCAGATTATGAAAGCAAATAATTTCCTGAATACGCAGGTGGTGTGAAATAGTAAGAATAAACGTTTTAAACAGGGGATGGTGTTAGGCGTGTTTTTATTTTCTATTGTTCATATTGATCTGGAGTCATAGAAAAATAATCCACAATTTTAAAAGGCATGTCCTGTAGGGTGATTCTAGCAGGGCTATTTGGACCAAGTCCTGCCAGCCTCTGGTGGATGGCTTTTGATATAGATGGACTATTTGACTCACAGAGGGTTCACAGGTCTGACAAGTGACTCGCCAGTAACGTTAACACAGGGAAAAAGCTTTAGGAAGAGGAATGACAGGAAAGTTTGCAGAAAGGCCAGACACATCATCTGCCAAAGGAAAAAGACTTCAGAGTCTGCTTCTGGCTCTCGTATTGACTCCTTCTGTATGTCTGGAAACAGAGTAACCTTTATGTGTCTTCTCCATGTTATAGATGGTGAGTCTTTTTACTGTATTTGCCTGACAGCAGTATTGCAGTGCTTAAGTGGTTTGTAAAACACTGTGCTAGAGTTAACCAGAATGCACAAAATGCAGAACGCCTCCACCACTAGTGACGTTTCTCTTCTGCCTCCACGCAGGGCTGGTTCGGACAATTTTCCTGGCAGAATTTATTTAAGTGTGCCCAGTTATGCACGAAACCAGGCCCATAGGGAAATAAAATAAGAGTCAGGAGATTAAAAAATCCTCTACCTGCCTGTACACATAATTATGAGGAAAATTGCCTTAGTGGAGTGCACCCCCAAAATCCATTTAGTGCATTGCTATAAAGTAATATGGGACAGTCACAGAGGTAAAGCAGCAACTGTGTGTATATATGGTATGTACGTTCAAAACTGTTGAACCTGGATCCTTTCCCAGAAACACCTTCTCTCCAGGAGGATTTATTAATCTGGAAGTGGTAAATTCTTACTTACCCTTTCAAGTGACAAAATCTGCGAAAGAACAATACTAAATAAAACTGCCTTCAATTTGTCGAAATAAGTTGCTGCAGAAATGGTCTCTAGAAGGCTCACGTTATACAGAAAAGATTACTATTTCACCTGATTATGACTATCTTATTGTCTTAGGTGTACAGAAATGGTTGAGTTACCATAGTTTATCATTAAATATTTGTGGTTTTTTGCTTTATGATTTCTTCCTTAAGATACAGTATAACATACTAGCCCATGGGGATAAACTAGCAGCTACAGAGTAGGAATTACAGGGAGAATGGGTAACCAGGAAAACCAGCAGTTTGAATGGAGGGCTAACAAGTCAAGGGAAACCACGGAGGCTTAATACCAGCAGAAACATACCATCGGTCTTTGGATTAATCACAGTGCAGAGGGGCTGTAGGCTTTTTGAGCCAAAACACCAGTTGGCAATTGTACAGTAAAGGCTTATTGGAGGCGAATTACTAAGAAGCTTCCATGGCAACATCCATGAAAGAGGATCTTCCCCTTAAAACCTGGTGTGCCTGCCTGAAGCACTTCCAGGGGTGGTGGGTCTGATCTTGCCAACAGGGCTGGGCTGAACAGCAGGGATGACCATAAACACTGAAAATCCCTGGTTATTTTGTTTCCACAGACACACAAAAGAAGAAAAAAATCTAATTTATAAGAGCAGCTTATCTGCTTTCTTCCCCCCAAGACGTTTATAGAAACCCAGGAATGTAAGTCTTTGTGGCAGCCTTTGGTTTATACAATTTTTTTTTTTCCAGAAGGAAAAAAGGTACAAGTGCAGAGGCCTCTGTTGGATCCTGTCTACTTCCAAATGGTTCATTCTTGTATTGTCCAGACTATACACAAAATTTAGTGTCACCTCTTCTGTAGAATAGCTCTTCCCTCTTCTTTCATCCTGTTTGGTTCCTAATCATAAAAGCTGGTCCTGTATTTTTGGTATTTCTAATAATGGAGGGAAAGTTAATGACAAGAAGTATCCTGCATTGTTCTGAAATATCATAAAGAACACTTTACCACAATCCTCTGCACTCACTAGGCCTGTCTATAAAACCCAGAGCCTCATTTCTGTGGAACCAGGATTCATCCCTGCAGTCATCTAAGATGATCTCTGAAACTCTCTTCTGAGATAATGTGTGTAAATTGTAATTTCTGAAACGATACTGTGTGGGTCACTGCCATGCAGCATTAGTAAGATACAGACATTATAATGCTGCAGTAAATATTTTAATCCTGCTAGATTTGCCTGACTATTCCATAACAGTGGGACATTTTTTGTCTCAAAGTTGTTCTTTATAACTTTTAGCCTCTTCCATATAAATTTTAACATCATAAATAATAAGCCCATCTTGCTAGGGGACCCATAATTGTGTCTGAATTTATTACTGACTGCTAATAGAGTAAATTTAATCTGAGTACTTCTTGGGACTTCCCTAACTCTTCATCAGTTTAAGAGGTGGATTAAGCTTTCTACAAGCATTGTGTGGCTTTAAACTATACAATACCTCATAAAGACTTAGTTAAATTCAAGGTAAATATAAGACGAAATCTACAGTAAAAGCTTCGGGTTTGAACAAATGAGGTTAGACACTCAGATTCACATCTGAAAATTTAGCAAGATGATTTTATCTTTTACATTGGAATAGTTAAATGTTATTACTAGAACTTACAGGCAATTTAAATGGGTATGTTCTGGACATACATGTTACTGGTGGAACACAATAAGGACAGGCTCTCTTGGCCAGCATGTGGGCGATAAAGATGTTTGAGATATTTGGTTTGGAGGAAGGAAATGAGCCTCGGCTTCCTACATGTCTAGCAGGAGTTTTAGCTACTAGACTAGGCTGTCTTTCTGTTTCTGTAACTCTAATCACCAACCCATTTGCCAGCATCAGCTGCTGGAGCTCCCTCTCTCTCACCCTCCCTGTATTGGTGAATATTGTATATGTGCATCCACCTTTCATCTTCAGCAACAATGAAGTGCCACTGAAATAATTTCTACAAAAATTGTGTTTGAGAAACTCCGAAGTGGGTTATTTGCAGAAACTTGAGCTTTTCTGGCTTGAGGAAAACCTGCTATACAAGACAGTATCTTTGCCAGCTGATCACAGGACAGTCTTGGGGAATTTGTCTGTTTGTTGTGCAAAATTACTTGGAGCCTATAGAAAGCTTTCTATGTTCTGGTTACCTGTAAACAAATTTTTGGAGTAACACGAGTTTTAGTTATGAGGCAGATTTTATTAGAAATTGCATATCTGCATAAGAAACTGGTTTCTGGGCTCCGTCCCTCTAAGGTGGATATTAGGAGAGTTCCTGTCTGTAGGATGCAAATGAACCGAAGGGTTACACGCCAGGAATACGACAGGCGGCATGCATGCCTCGTCATTTGTAAAGCTAATGAGTGATTTGTTTGTGTCATATGGAGTAAGCACGTATAAGCATATTTAATACCTTGTCCTTTGATAGCCTGTGTGGATAAACCCCAGATTGTTCCATCGTTTGCAGCCAGCAGTGTAAAATGCCTGACCAGCCAACTCTCCCTGCTGGTAGAAAGTAGCAGTTTCTGGCACTCTGCGTGACAGAACCAGTAAGAAGTCCCAGGCAGTAAAAGCACATGGGTGTCTTCACTTAAAGCATTCTATTAAAACAATGGAAATAAAAACATTGGGCACTAAAATACTTTCTGTTCTTGAAGTTTCAAAGGATCTTTGCATTTACGAAAAAAAAAATCCTTCAGAACATAGAGCAATTAGCAATGTAAAGCAATTAGTAATCTTCTTTCACCGCAATTGAAAAGTACTTTGGAAAATTAGCTGGTATGGGATTCTAATTTATTCAAATAAAAAGGAACTGCCTTGGTGCCATTTACTTTATGAATATGCTGATAATTTGTAATAATAGGCAGTTATAATAACAGTAAAAGAGGTGAAATCAGAAAAAAGGTGAAGACAGCTCAGTCACGTGGTATACGCTTCGGTGTAATGTTTAAGCCTTTGATGATTTCTTTTGTTCTCCTGCCAAAGTCTCAGTTTACACTGGATGTTTCTTTTTGGTGCCACTAATATACCTAGTCAACATTTCCTCCTTCTGCAGGTTTTGTTCAGCTTGGATTGCTCTTGCAATTTTCCGTGTTGTACTTCCAGTGAGAATCTTCTTTTCCCTCCCTTCCTCCTTGCCTTTTAGAAGTGAAATTTTTAGCCTGGTGTTTTTGCTCCACGACCAGCGTTGCTGAATTCAGTGGCACTACATGCAGCAAGTAATGGCAATAAAATTGGGCTTTGGGATTTTAGGTGACCCGCTTGGTACCGTTCTAAGCGAAGCGTCAGTTTTGCGGTTTGATACCCAACTCGGCTGTAAGCCATGGACAAAGACATCCCGGCCTCGTTTTCTTCTTGCATCGCTTATTTAAACAGGCGCCTCATGCGCTGCAGAACATTGGCACGAGTTTTCAGATTGATTTTCACACTTAGTAATCTACACTTCAGGAACAGCATCAAACAGCACAGCGTAATGGGCCCCTTTGTCCTCCTTGTGACATTTGGTGCGTCTTTTTGTCTTTATCTTCTGATAAATGTTGCTATTTCATACCCTGAAGCAAACGGCTGCGAAAAGGCTGAAAGTAGGTGCCTTTCTGCCGCTTGACGCTGATGAGTAATTAGAAGCATTACCAGGGGGAAATTAATGAACACGGCTACATGACAGACCCCTGGGGGGGCCCGCACAGGGGAGCCCGGTGGGGCAGCGACCCACAACCGGGCGGGGGGGGAGGGACACGGGACGAGGGCCCCGGCGGGAGGCTGCTTTGCTC
>VXBO01014422.1:5150-23921 GCA_013400135.1 Rhinoptilus africanus | reverse complement strand
GGGGGGGGGGGGGAGGGACACGGGACGAGTGCCCCGGCGGGAGGCTGCTTTGCTCGGTGGCACCGTGTCGGGGCAGCGACACCCTCTGCTGTTCCTCCTGCAAACAGCGCCGGGGGCGGGGACCNAGGGGGTGGTTGGCGAGCATCACGGGTAAATCTGGATTTTTTTTTTAAAAAAAATCCCTTTTCCACGTCACTCCTGCTCCTGCACTGGGGAAAGCTCTGTCCTCCACACTTGATTTTTCTTAATGCTCCTCGCTCTCAGTCTCACCATTAACATACCATTCGCTCCTGCATCTCGAGAAGGTTCTCGGTGGTATCAACTGAGCAACTAACGGGACTCCACGAGTGGGGAAAAGGGTAGGGAGAGCTTCAGCCTTCCCCGCTCCACCCTGGAGCCAGCAGAGCCTGGCTAAATCAGCTGCTGCAGGCACGACCCCTTATTCAGAGAACTAAATTCACCCCTCTTTTATCACAACGCTGTTGTGCTCAAGCAATTAATTATGTATGAATGAAGGTGCTAAAATCAGAGGGCAGAGGAGGTGGGAGGGGCGAGGTTTAGGGGTTGTGTATATAAAATTTGCTTCTCTCTAGCTCCAGCTACACCATTTGTTTTCAGTCTGATTCTTACCTCTGCCAGGCATCGGAAAAAGCGAACAAACAATTCCAGGTCTGAAGCAAAGAAGATTAAGATTTGGGTGTCATTGGCGTGTCATTTGGGTGTCAATCAACACAGCTTTTACCTCCTGAAAATGAATCATCATCCTTTTCTTGTCAAAAAGCGAAAAGAGAAGGCTCTGCAGGAGCTTGAGCTCTTTGGGGAGAAGTCAGTACTTATCCCACATAATCCACTGGGATCATCCCCAAAAAAACCCTACCAGGCTAATCTTAAAATGACTTTTATTTATTCACATAAATTTTATCAATGGCATCAACAGCACCTGCTGTTTCAGAGCCAAAGCTGGGTGAAGTTCGGGTTGCATTAAGTGATCCCCATTCCCTCACTGGAGCAGAGTACCAGCTACCAGCAGAACCGCACTTCCACATGCTGGGAAGCCAACTTGCTGTGACAGATGACTAACTGATAATGCCCCATAGGAGAAGCAACTGTAAATAATAATTAGAGAGACTTGGTTTTGTTTCATTTCTTTTTTTTAGTTAAAAAACCCCACCTATATCAGATGATCTGGTCTGTAGACCAGATAACTATGTCTGTTCTACAGATACCTGAGGAATACTACAGTTTTGTCTTTCCAAGGGAGGCACTAAAATTTGTTCTTCAGACCACGTTCAGCCCCCCTCAGCATCCTTGCATCTCCTCTGGCAGTCACAGGTGTAGCTTGCTCCAGAAAAGTGGGAAGTTATAAAACTTCCAGCTTGGGGACCTTGATGAAACGAAATCCAAGGAAGAGGGCAAAGTGGGGACCTGCTGTAAGAACTCTGCCCCTGCTCCGAGGGCATGGCCTATGTGCCACAACTGGCTGGGGAGTGCTGGGGTGACAGCAGAGCAGAGCAAATGGCCTCCTGTTATCGCCTGCTGAACTCCTTAATCCCAGCCACTGACCTACTTGCTGTCCATCAGCTTCTCTTTGTATGACACCCGTCCTTTTTGAAGTCCTGGGGTCAGAAACCTTTCAATACGCAGCCAGTGCCTCCCTGTAGCTGTCTGATTGCATCCTCCCCTCCCAAGGTCTTTCCCATAGAAGATAGACAGACCACAGAAGCTGCCCCAGAGCTCAGGGTCTTATTGTGTTGGTTTCTGAAAGGAACAATGGAGATCTGCACTAGTAGTTTAATTTAAACGTAACATGAACTTCTGCCATCTACAAGTAAACAACAACGCACAAGTCTTACGCTGAATATTTACAGTCTGCTATGACCAAGATATGTGTACAAAACCTCTCTTTTTCCTATTCCTCTCCCTTGCTGGTCTTTGAAGAGGGCAAAATACACCATTTCCCGAGACCTGCGTTCACACAGAGAGCTAACATTTCTGGATGCAGAGAGCCCGGAGAACTTTGTTTCCCTGGCAACTGGAGCTACCAGAAAGCATTTCCAGCATCTCCTCCCTTTACTCAGGTCCACTATTTTTGTAGCCTTTGGTCAATAAGGTAGTAAACCCAATTATGACCTAAAAAAAGCATCTCGATAGCCTGCTCCACTTAACTCATCTGGCCTGTTTCCCAACCTTCAGAACAAAAAGTGACGTCTGCAAATGATCCTGTACCAAAGTATCCAGCATTACAATTCATGGTTGAACTTCAAGGTCTGCCCTATCTTGCACATTTAACTTAAACCCAGAAAGTGCCACGGTGTTCTGGGGAACAATGTCGGCGACTGAGCAGCTTTTGCTCAAAGCCTGTGTGTGCTGGAGGGATGGAGCTGGGTCTCTGCTGCGGCATGGAGAGCGAGTGCCAGGCGGAGTCGTGCTGGTGATTCAGTGCGGTTCATTCTTACCTCTGAGTCAGGGCTGAATTAATGTCCCGGCACGTTGTTAAGCTTTTGAAGCAGTGCGCTGATGGGGGCAGCTCTTTAGTTTTTGGTAATAAAAAAGGCAGAGCTGAAGCTCTTCCCACCTGCTATTGTGAAATATCACATCTCCCTCCCCCCATGTTCCTTATTCATTCAAAGAATTTCACTAGGATTGCAAAAGAAAACTCCTTACAGGTACAAAATTCCCAATTTATGGTTGTCCTTCCACTTAAATGAATCAACATTGTGTAGCTGATCTGTGAAGGAGGCAGAAAAAAAAAAAAAGTTGTGTAAATGCACGTGTATTGTAGTGCTTAGGTGCTGGACAACTGAGTGTGGAATTTCTTTACCTCTAGGGCAGTAATTCACAGCTTAAATGATGTTCCCTAAATATAGAATTCGGTATATGGTCTTGTATTTTAATGAAAAAAGGTCCAGGCGATTTCTGTTGCATCTCACCTCACCAGTGAGGTGAACACTGACTCTACAGTGCTGTAGTGAAAAATTCTGGGGGCATGTGAGGCACAGGTCTGTAACAACAGCACGGAGGAAAGTTGTAGCTGGGCTGTGAGACTGTGCTTTTATGCTGTCTGTCTTCCCTAAACCTTTCCTTGCTTTCCCTTGAAAGAACAGGGCCTTTTTTCTAATGCGATCCCTCAGAGGGATTAGGAACTTTGGCATCAATGTGTGGACAGACCGGGTTAGATCACCTGCAAACCCTTTCTTTCTCTTTCTTCATGACTTCAGGAGACTCTTGGTGTTTTCCATAGGACTATGTGGAAGGACACAGAGGTGCTGAGCAGCTGTGTGTTGAAGAAGAGGAAGACGGTGATGGAGCATGGCTCTCTCTCTGCTCTTGTTTTTTTCTGTTGATATCACTGCAGGCGTTTCCAGTACCTGCGGTGAGATCAGTTACCGCTGATAATCCAGATACTAAAGTTCTCGTCAATAAAGCAAATGCAAGAAAGGAAAAGATTATTTCCAACAGTTTATATAAATTTCACTTGACTTCCAGATGAGACGGCCTTTCTCTAGCCCAATGCTTTCTTTAGGCCCACAGCTACCAAGAGCCAGAGTTGAACCTCCAATGTGGAGCTCACACAGACAGAAAGCACCGGGCAACTTAAATGTTGTCTCAGGCTCACCCTGTAATTTGCAGTGTTGTGGTCAAACTCCACCGCATTCCAGTCCCACGTACTTGCAATACACACTCCATTAAGGATCAGTGACCATAGCTGTGAGCACATCTTTTTTGTGCTACCTCTAAGATCACTGGAGAGTTTCAGCACATAATTTAGATAGAGAAAGAGTAGCTTAATGTCCAGGCACTGACGCTTGAAAAAGCTTTGATTCTGCTATTAATCTTACTGAGTTTTTTACACCATTTGTGCTTTAGATTTATGCAGAGCAATAATAAACTTTTCTTCCCCATGTAGAAGTTTCTGATCCACCTGTAGCAATTGCAGAGTGACAAACTGCTGCTTCTTTGTCCCTCACTTCAGTCTAACCCCTAGAATCTATTTTATTTATTATTTTGCAGCTGCACATGCTCAAATTTAGAGCCACAGAATCATAGAATGGTTCAGGTTGGAAGGTACCTTAAAGATCACCTAGTTCCAACCCCCCTGCCATGGGCAGGGACACCTCCCACTAGACCTGGTTGCTCAGAGGCCCATCCAGCCTGGCCTTGGACACTGCCAGGGATGGGGCATCCAGAACTTTAAGGTGCTTATCCAAACAAAATGATTGCTCATAGGGGATTAATTGTTAATGAATGCTGAGATATTGCTATCTTGCAGCTCTCCTGTATATTTTAATTCTGGAATGTGGAGAAGTCTGGGGAAGATGTTAACAAGAAGTTGAAAATTGCTAAGTAAAACCATGTATGAGAAGAAGCAACAGTAGTAATTCCCTTCAGTACATTTGCAAGAGCCCACAGATTGCAGAGATTAAAAACACAACAGGGGTACATTTAATTTAGGGTCTCCCTTTATCTTCCAAGAAATTATTATCATTGCAGGTCTGTGTTCCATCCTTAAAATGTATTTGGCTTGGGGGTATTTTTGTCACGTTTGCTGTTTTGTATTTTTTTCCATCTTCATTAAGGATGAAACTTTTAGACAGCTTTACAAGCGTGATAGTGAGCAGATGCTGATGTTCTGGAGAAAGCAGTGACTGCAGTCAAAACCATCACCAGGTTTGCACAAGCCCCTGCCTCTAAGAGAGGGGATTCTGTTCCTTTTAGACCTCCTTCATGACTTTTGACTCTACAACTGACATAATTTCTCATCTTTATTATAGATTTAGAAGAAAATTGTTTTAGAAATAGAAACATCAGCCTGATCACACTCAACAAGGGAAGCATGAAGTAAAGTTTCAACATTAGAAAAGGATGAAGGAAACCCACAACCTGTTTCCCAGACATCTACTCTTCACCAGATTCCCAGAGAGGCATGTTCACTTGCTGTTCCCTGCAGAGACTAGCTTTCCTGCTACACACTTTGCCATTTAGACGGACTCCTGGTGGAGATTTCAAGGTCTGTTTGCAAATGAAGGGATATCCTGAACACAGATTGGTGCGCTCCCAACCCCTGCTTGTTGGAGTATATTAAGGACAAGCTCTGAGGGATGTGATTTCTGCACACATCGTCTCTCCATCCCTGGCTGCAGCTGGAGCCTGTGGAGAGCAGAGCTCTGGCAGGGTTACAGGGAGTTTTTGGCTTCTCACATGGTGTGGGACAGCTTGAATAAACTAAGGACAGTAACCGGGGTATCTCTCTCTGTTTTGGTAGCCAGCTTCTGACTTTCCTCCAAGTTGCAGGTGTAAAGAGCAGGGGCACAGCCACCCAGTAAGAAGTGTTTTGGATGCACAGTCGTGGAGCTGAGGCACAAAAGAGCTGATGGAGCTGGCAAGGCATCTAAACTGAAAATTCCTGTTTTATTCAGCACCTACTAGTCTGTAAAAGCATGTGGGATTCAATAAGGCAAAGAGGATCATTACCGGAGGCCTGGCAGTGCAGGGGGAATGAGGAAAAGCAACTCGGAAAAGTGTATTAGGAATAAGCATTCATTCATTGCAGAATTTATTTTTTGCTTTTCTTTTAATTTATCTGCCTCTCAGTGTTTAGAGAGAAGTCATGTGAGCTTCTGAGCTGCAGGGACAGAGACAGCGGAGAATGTGTGCATCAGCGCAGAGTGCTGCTGGAGCCCTGGCAGAGCGGGAGGGAGGCAGGGGGAGCCTGAGAGGGAAAAGGAGAAGTGGTGGGAGCTGGAACAGCAGCAACTGCTGCTACCAGTCACAGCTCAGGCCCGGGAATCAGCTCCGCTGCCAGCACTCCTCTCTGAAGACGCAGGTGCCTCGGGTTCAAAAGTCCTAGAAGATCGGTGGCACTTCCAGGAGGCAAGCGGCTGCTTTATTTTTTTACTTTTCTTGCCAAGAACATCTGTTTGAGGACTCCGCTCCTTTTCCTGGACTGAAAGAGGTATTTTGTGTCATTAATGTGTCTCTTCTTTGAAACCAGATATGGGATTTGCAAAAAAATAACTAAGAGCAGGGTGTCAAAGCAGATGTGCAGGGAGGTGGTGGGTTTCTTTCTCTCTCCCCCTTTATAGTAGAGCTTAGGCAGGAAGGAGCCCCTGTCGTTAGGATACTGTTTGACTTAAAATATGGAGGATGGGAGAGACAGGGTTAAAGTGTGGGGGTGGATCTGAGCTGTTTCCCATCTGATTTGTTTCTCTGTGCAATCTCTGCAAGTGGAGGAAAACTTTTGTTGTGCACCTGGAGGAGCAGCACTTACTCATTACATAGTGAGATGTAAAACTTGTAATTATTTGAGTATGGTTTGCTTAAATCTCCGCTTGGCGAATTACAGTTCCCATCACAGCAGAGCTCCCCTTAATATATTGAGTATTTTTGGAGGTGTTACAGTCCAGTGGCTGTAATAGCACTTCTGTTTCTTTCCCTCTCTTCCCTCTTTCCAGCGTACTCGCCTCCTGCTTGTCTGCACTCTCCTTCCAATCTCCCTCCTGCCCGTGGGGGCCGTGCTCCTATGGATGCCCCGGTACAGATTTTCCGTGAGGAGCCGGACTCCACCTGCTCCCCGGGGCCCTGCCGTCCCCCCAGCACCAGCAGCAGCTGGCTCCTGGGCTGGGCGGACTACGACAGCAACGCCACTGGAGCCTTCGGGGACATCCAGCACAACCACACCAGCATCTCCCCCGCCATCCCCATCATCATCACTGCTGTCTACTCGGTGGTCTTTGTTGTCGGCTTGGTGGGAAACTCTCTGGTCATGTTTGTCATCATAAGGTAAGGGGCTTTGAGTACCTGTTGGAAGAGGTGCAAAAGGGCCATCCCTAAACTTGTCAGTGGAGGCAGGGGGTAGGTTGTGGATGCTCTCTGGGTGTGCTTACATGAGGAGTTGGAAGAAAGTAACTGGAATGATCTAAACCTTTTCAGTCCCAGTGGGTTGGCTGGACGTGCAGTTAGAAGGGAGAAGCTGTTTAAAAGTGATAAATCCTGCAGCCTGTGGAAAAGGCATTTTGTGCCCCAGAGCTGTGTTCATTGGGTGCCCTCTAGGGATGAGAGGCTGCTCGCATTCGAGGGAAAGCTCAAGTGGAAGAAAGAAACTTCTGCAAGGCAGCTGTTTTCCCCTGTGAGGAGTCCCCGCGGGATTGCTTATGTCTAATCTTATGTCTAATCGTATGGACACTTATACATTGCTGCCTTGTCACCCAGTCGCTTCTTTAATAAGGTGGAGAAAAAAGGAAATGGTAAAGTTATGGGGAAATGCTTAATGTAAAGCAAGGGATGTTGTTTCTCAGTCCAGTTGTGTTTAACTCCAGTTGTTGGTGTTGTATTGAAGAAAGAAAAGCAGATGTTGAAATACCTTTCGTATTGTTCTTCAGGAATCAGGAGAAAGCTGTGTATCTTAGTGTTAGTTAATTTTTCATATTTTTCACCCCTTAGTGAAATGCAGCAATACTTGCACTTACACTTGTGTATTGGTGTGTATTTTAGCTTGCACTATGATTTCTCCCTCTTTTGGTCCTTTTCACTTGCAATTTATGAAAATTTTTGGACAGTGCAACTCAGCAGGGCAATAACGAGCAATCAAGGGGACTGAAATCGAGCAACTTTTTGGACTCTGGCTTCATAATTTGTTTGAATCCTGCAAAAAAATCTGAAATAAACCCATCTGTGGGTATTCATTGCTCAAATCAGCTTGAACACAGGAAAAAAAAAGGAGGTATTGGGAGGGATCCTGTTAGTAAAGCACGTGTGATAAGAGCTGAGCAACTGCAGTATGGTGAAATAACTGTCAGACTTGATATAGGGGGAAGTTAACTAGAGGTGGTGAAGTTATCGATGAGGTACTTTATGAAAGATGAGTTATAACTAGGTGAATACTCTTGAAGAGTGGAAATAAAATCCCCTTTAATAGTCAGTGCAATAAATAGTGCAACTCAATAGTCAGGTCAATGTGGAGAAACTGGTTTGCTCTAGCTTTGTGGTGCTGTAATATTTATACTCCTGTATGCCCTTTTGCCCTTCATTCAGAGTAGAGATTTAATTTCTTTTTGCATTTCTCTTGCAAGAAGAGGGACTCCATATTTGACACACACACAGCTGCAAAGGCAGAGATTTTCTAAGCCGTCTGTCACTAACAATGATAGTTGATTAACTGGCCTGGGCAGTGGAAATAAATTCAAACTTAGCTAGAGCCCTAAAAGTTAGCAAGTATGGATCATGTATTTCCCTTTTTCTCTCCTTCTGTTACCCTCCTAAGATTATTTTTGAGAGTCTAGCTAGCTGTGGCTTGCTCTCCTACCAGTTCCTACATTAGCCTTTGGCTTCAGTTTCGTCTTGGTCCATCTATTGATTACACGATCAAAAAAAAAAAAAAAAGAATAACAAACACCTGTTGGTTTTTTTCTTCTTTTTCTTTTTTTTTTTTTTCAGTATCCACCTATCCTAGGTTTTCCCTGTGGCAAATGCTTTAAACACTGCTAGAATCATTAGATGAAGTGCATGTGCACACAAACATACAGTTTCAAACATTTTTTATCATTTTGAAATATTCCAAATTATTCATGCAAGAGGTGTATTTTCTTCATTTTTGTCCTAAGCTCTCACTCCCTCTCTCTTTGACTCACATCCACTCTCTGCTTGATTGTATCTCAACATGGATTTTCATGGCCTCCTGAAAAACATAGTCTGAGTGATGTCCTTTTGTCTGGAAAGCCAAGGTCTGTGGGACGTTTGTGCAAAAATGTATCAAGGCAGAGGGGAATCGTGTCCTCCAGCCATCCCACATTGCCTCCCCTTCAGCTGCCACAACTCTAAAGGAGGTTGGGGACAGACTGGATCTTTACCCTCCAGCTAAGCACATGGTTTGTGTGAGGCCCCTTGTTGACTTTTCTAACTCTGAGTTCCAGATCTGCTCTCTTCCTCCTAACTTTCTCTGACTGGCAGGCAAGGCAGGCACAGCTCCTCCTCTTTTTGCTCTTCTAAACAACACCTGATATGGTTAGAATAGCTCAGCTGGCGAGGACCTACAACGATCACGCAGTCCAACTGCCTGACCACTTCAGGGCTGATACTGTGAGTCGCCTTTTGGACGACACAAAAAAGATCCCTTATGTTCTGAGACTTTCAGTGAAACTTGAAGTGTCAGTGCTGTCGTAGATTCAGGAGACTCCAAATAGTCTTGAGACGCCTCAGAAACAGCCTGAAATTCAGCCATGAGCTATGGCATAGGCAGGCCTTGGTCTATTTGTTGCTTTAATACACCCTCAGGGGTAGTTTTGCTACTTCTGTACAATGGCTGCTGAAGAAACTCAAGGAGACCAGTGAGTCAGCATCTGAGCAGCCTGCAGGCAGAGTGCTGGGTGTCCAAAATCCCCTCCAGATGTGGTGGGGGTATGTTTCTACTGAGAGGGAAAACCCTCTCAGAATACCCTGAGAGGGAAAAATAAGAGGAAAACAGCACTGTGATGACATGTACAAGCTACTGAAAGAAAAGTAACTGAGTTGGTAACAGCTCCTGTAAATAGAAATTTGTGTTGAAAGCAGAATGGTTATGGTACCTTGGTACCATAACCATGGTATGGTAGTATGGTTATGGCAGCTTGGCCTGTTAAACTATATCTCGGGAGACCTGGATTTTTCCTTTGGTTTTACTACCATGCTTCAACCCTTTGTCCTGTCCTAAAAAGGTCACTTCATGGCCCTGTGACTTGGTTTCCTCATTTGTAAAATGAGGTATGTTCACTGGTGTTCACCGTTTTTAAACACACGGCAACTGTTAGATTTAAAAGCCCAAGACCAGTCACTAAAAATCCTAACAGAGCAAGACCAAGACTACTGTAAGCACCCCAGACTCTTCAGGCACATCAAGAATGGTTATTTTTAATGCGCAGAAAGAGCTCTGTGTTGGGTATGTGGTGCAAGCTGTGCTCTTTGCCTGCCGGTTGCAGCCGTCTCTCACGGTGTGGATGGTTTGCAGGAACCCTCCTGGTGTTGGCACCAGCTGTGGAGCTCCAACACCAGCCCCAGGGTGTCTGCTGTCAGGACAGTTCACACCAAGCCATGGCACACGGGATGTAACGCTCTCTTGTGGCTGCTGCTTTTCCTGGGGAGAGGGTTAGAGAGAAAGAGGGCACCATTTTGCCTCTTGCACTGGTGGGAAATGCAGATACTGTGTGGGAAGCACAGTCCTCCCTCTGCGGAGGAGGAAAGGAGGCGTGAAATGGGTTTGTAGGAACCAGGTGAAGTTATCTGACCTCACCTGAGTAAAGTTATACAGCTATGTGTGTCCTGGAATGATCAGAATCTATCTCAACCCCAAACCTTTTCTTTTGAGATTACCTTTACCTCTGAGGTCTTAGAAGATATTTCTGGAGGTGAAATAGTTGTCTGAAGTTGGTAAATAAAATGACTTGTCCTGAGAAGCATACCTTTTTCACAGAATCACAGAATGACAGNCCCCAGGATGCCATTGGCCTTCTTGGCCACAAGGGCACATTGCTGGTTTTTTCCTTTTTTCCTCCTCCCTACTGACTTTATTTCTCTAAAAGTTAGGGCTGACTTTAAGGAAAATGGTGCTTTCTTGTGAAAGCTGGTGGGGAAAAAATGTCTCCTGACTAAAGGTACAACCTTAATTATGGATTTGCCCTTATCAAAACCATAACTATACTCTGGCAAAAATTCTGGGAGATGCTGTCTTTTACCCACTCCAGGTTCACTTTTTCTATGTATGCACCTAACCCCCATTGTTCCTGAAGTAATTTACTGAGAACAGCTGCTATCATCAGGATCCTAAATAGCCAATCCTGTATTTCTTTTAAAATTATCTTTCAAGCTTCCAGTGAACAGAATAATTTTCTACAATTAAAAAACAGTTTTAACAAGAGGCGGTGTCATAGATATGTAGATTCATTCCTAAGGGAAAGAGAAAGCTTGTATTCCTCTGCTTAGTCTAATGTTGAAGGAAAAAATGGAACTGGTAATACATTTTTGTTCTTATGTTCATCAAACCGAGTGGCATCTTATGTAACAGGAAGAGTCTATCAAGAAATGTCATATAAAATTAACTCCTTTCCAGGTTGTTTTAAAATCTTCTCCATAATTCATTCCAAACGGTAATGAAAATATTTTAAAAAAAAAATATAAAAATGAAATTGATTCAATATATTGGTTTAAATCAATAATAGATTTTGATAACATCAAAAGATTACTTGCTAATTTGATTAAATTTATTGATCTAACTTTATTAATTTATATTTGGAAATAATATTGTTTTGAAATGAAAAATGAAGGTCCAGAAGAGTCAACATAACTGAATTATGTGTTCTTTACTACTTGCAGTTGGTATGATTTCATTCTTTTATGAAATCAAGGGTTTGGCTGCTAAAAGTAAAGGTCAAACTGTACTATAATTTGTGAATTTTATGGCTTTTAAGCTTTCTTTACATGATCAAACATTTGACACCTAACTATTATTAGTATAGAGGTATCAAATGGATTGGTGATAATTCATCTCAGGGCCTCAAAGAGCATCTGGCCTCACTGAATGGAGGTAATTTTGCCAGGTCCTTCAGGGTTTGGCCAGCTTTTACTGATGGCACAAAGATCAGGGTAACTGGAAACAGAGAAGAGGACAGGTTTCAAAACCAGTGTTGGTAGTTTGACAAGCACAGCTCATTTAATCACAATTTGAACGTTTCTAATACTTTTAATACTCTGCTAGACAATGACTAAGTGAGACTTGGGGTTTATAAGCTGACAAGAACCTCAACGTGAGTTCACAATATGATGCTAAGATAAGAAGAGCAGCTACTGAAAAAGGAGAGAGAGCAGAGGAAAGGGTTGGGAGGAATATTTACTATAGACAGTATTAGAGAGAGGCTATAGTTTACAGTGAATAATCTGTTTGGCTTCTGAAAAGTATTTGGTATCCATCCAGTCACTTCTGCTGGGCTAGCAGCCAGGTGGTCAGTTATTTAAGAGAAAGGCGTAACTGGAATCAATGTTTGGAAACAAGACAAATTACGGGGAGCCCTTTTGAACTGGCAGAAAGTGAAAACTTATACGAACTTTCCAGTTTGGCTGCTGGTGAGGCAGAAACCTGGAGATAGCTTGCCTGTCCTCAGCCAGGAGAGGGTGGGGAAGCTCATGCTCCTGGCGGAAACATGGGGAAGCAGCACAGTGTGGAGATGGTGTTGGGGGGGGCAGCCTGGCTAAGCCCTTCTGGTGAAGGGGGCAGAGCAAGGGAGGAGTGGAGACCCTTCATTTGATTTTTCCCAACAGAGGATTTTGAATTTGATGAAAGGATGTTGTGGCAGGAAATTCTTAACTTGGTGACTTTGGGTGGCCTGGGATGTGCTAAGAGCAAGGGAGGATAATCTCCTTGGCGTGCTGACTCTCATTGTCTAGTCAAACTGTGATTAGTTTGTCCCTTAAGTGAAATTGTCCGAAACAGATGAGTTCCCAAGGAGAGTTTTGATTGCAGTTACATATTGCTTTCTAAAAGAAAAGCATCCAAAAAAAAAAACTGTGATAAACTCTACTTCTGTGAAGTTTACTTCATGTCTCCATTTTGGTCCTCTCATCTGTGAGAATCAGGTAATTCTTGCAAAGTGTGAGCTCAGTGCTCTTCTTCTCAGGGAAGACTGTGTTCTGTTTATTGTTAGTCTCTTTTGTGGAGTTTGAGAGGCACGAGGAAATGGCAGCATGAATCTCATTTTGTCTACGGACAGACGTGAGTGCACAAACTGAATTAGCTGTGGGTAAAGGGTGTGTATAGATGGAACAAGGATGTGGAAAAAGGAGTGTCTGACCATGGTGGCATTCTGCAAGATGTAAAAAGAATATATGTAAAGAATATGTAAGGGTACACAGCATTTCGATGGTCCTATTGGGAAATTTGCATGCTAGCCGGTGCATCATCTTTGAAATATTTCTTTTTTCTGAAGCCAGAGGGTTCAGCTCTCATTAGATTCACCTCCTAATCCTTAGGGAACTGAAAATTAATTCTAGGCAGTTTGCTATTTTCAATTTTGAGACATTATTTACAATGAAACCTCCGTCTTCTCTGCACGAGTATGAAAGCCTAACACAATTTACTTCAGTGCACAAGTTTCCACTAATACATGACAAGAACATATGCAAACCCTTTCTGTTTTCTCTGCACCTCACACCAGTCCACCTATGCAACACACGGTGCTCTGCCTGGCTGCTCGTCTCTGCTCTAAAAGTCAGTGCCATTCAGCAGTACACTATGAGTGAATATCTAGGGTTCCTAAACTTAGTTACTGTGCACTTGGAAGACTGAGGATTTTATATTTGCTATCTGACTACACAGCAAAATCCACTTCCCGCTGCATTGTAGGTAGCCTAGCCACTGTGCTACCATAGGGCAACTGGGAGAGGCCTCCTTAAGTAGTGACAGATGGGAATCTGCATAGTTGGATTAGTTAGGACAAGCTATTCAGTGTTCATTTAGTGTTCACACCCAGAAAAAAAAATTACCACACTGCTGGCTGATGGACAGCCTCAGGACTTATGATTCCACGTGCCTTTCAGAATGACTGGCTCGTTAAAGTCCACAGGAGAAGAAGAATATACTCACCATGGAAGCTATTCAGCTATAAATGAACTGCTGTTCATTTGGCTGCATCTTAAAGTTTTCTGCTTTTTACTTGTATCATCTCCTTTGTGAAGGAGAGGTGAGGCAGGTGAGGAAAACAGATGAATGGGTAGAGTCCAGAGAAAGCCTCCCGCCTGCCTCCTGTGGGGGACTGATGACTTTTCCCTGAGCTGGCCCACTAGTGATATACGCGTTTGTTGCCTTACCACATAATCTTATACTTGTTATAGACTGAGGTCCCTTATCTCCCATTCAAATTTATTACAGGAGTGCTGACCAGAGATTCAGGCCTCCATACATCCAAGTGTGTAGTTGTCCTATAAAAAACTCCCAGCAGTGGCAGTTATTATTCATCCCTGTGGCAAAATGGAGTCCAGGTGTCTCATTTTGAGAACAAGAGTGCTACCCACACCCCAAGACCCCTGTGTGAGAGATTTCTGAATTCTTTCCTTATTTCTCTCCTGCAGAAATGCCTAGGGGAAGCAAATGTTCAATAACATTTGTCTACTTCCAACCAACTTCTGCATACATAGATGCCTATGGAGATCAGAGCCTCTCCAATGAGTAAGAGAGAAAGTAAGACCCTGAAAAATCTTCTGCTGGAGGTGCTACTGCTGTCCCCTTGAGCAATGAAATTTATTCTCTTTGCCAGGCAACCCTTCCCTCTTCCACAAACACACAGGAAGCACTTTGCTCTGCTGAAGGAGCTCATGTCCTTTATGAAAAAAAATAATCCTTTCAAGAGAGAAGAACAATGGGAAAGGTGGATATTACCAGAGACAGAGAGTCAGCACTCAGCAGGGCAATGTACCTGTGGCAAGTAAGTGTTAGGATGGGCCATGCAACAACCTGGGAACTCCCCATAGCACAACTGGTCACTGGAAAATATCTGCAGCAGCATAAAGTTTCTCAAGAGACAGAGTCAGCTGCTTGACAAGGTCTAGATTCATCTTACTTACCAGGAGAGGTCAAAAATCAGGTACATAGTCTAAGATAATTGTCTAGGGTCTCTAATAATAATATTAGACTTGCTGGTTTTGGATAAAGTACTGACTTTGTAAAATTCTGCATTATCACTATTTCAGTTTAAGCCACAATAAATCACAGCACCTTGACAATTCTCTGAGCTCCCCTAACGAAATCATGGAAGCACAAACTCCACAGTATTGGTGTTTCTAACATTAAGCATATTTCTTCAAAAAGAGGTTCTTAGGCTCACATAAAATATTAAAAGTCCCTATTAAAAGGAGGACAAAAAGTTAATTTTTGTTAAGTAGTGTGAATTTTTCTTCATTTTGACCAGGATATATGTAGACTTGAACTTCTTGTCAATAATTCAGAAGCTGTTTATTTAACTCAAGAAGGAAAGCTTCCACATCTACTCCAAATCTGCAAGATCTTGTTCAGGCTCAGTTCATGGATAGCTCAAAGGAGTAATAATGGTAGTGGTAAATTGTAAGGATTTTAATGACACCTTCTGACATTCAGGAAGATTATGCTCCCTGAGGGGAGAATAAAAGACAAGATCATGTTTTTCTTTATTAAGCCGCTTAAAAATAGATATCTACAGGTGCTTACTAATAAAGAGAATTCCACTTTAGGATACTATTTTGTAGGCAACATGTACGATTTTTTCTAGGCTCCTAACAGTTTTGATGTTAAAGACAGGCAACATTTAAATATGTGCAGTAACAAAGATTGCCTTTATTTAAAGTGTTTTTTTGCGAGGTCCTATCCCTTGCTGAAATCTGGCTGTCGTTCAAAATGAGGTAATAACATATAACCCAATGTGAACACTGACACTGCAGCATATTGATTTCTGCATTCTTTAAAAGACCTCAGTCTTAGTTTCGTGTTGGCATAAGCCTTTTACATTGACGTATGAAGATCTAAAAGACAGCTGATCCATCCTTTTGACATGGTATGTATTTGGAATAGATCTTCCTGGGTTGGTTCCCCCTCCCCGCCCCAACCTGTTCTGACGCAGTATGATATTGTGTGTGCCCCAAATATAGCCTTGAGATTTAGAGCTTTCCTGACGAAGCTTTTCAGCTGCTTGATCTCCACATATACTTCATTCAAAGCAACCTAGTGGAACAGAGCCTGCATCCTGCTGATAGATGTTTTTGTAATTTGCTTTTAGATGTGCTTTAGCTTTCATTTTCATTTACTGACTCAGGTATCTGCCAAAAATATGTGTTTGTAATACCTTGTTGTATTTCATGCTTTTGTACTTCCGCTCTGCTACTGGAGAATGTTGTTGCAGTATATTTGTTAGTCTTGCTCCCCTCCCCATCCCTCATTTCATACTGGAGGGAACATTTCAGCCTATTACACTTACACGAAAAAGATTTCACCAGAGCCTCCTTCTCAGCTATTGTTATCTTTACTTATGTTATGGTGTACTTTAGAATCACTTTAGATAGTTTTATGAATTTTGACAAGTAGAATTAATTTAAATCTTGCTCCTTAAAAACTCTTATCATATATCCTTAAAAAAAAAAAACCCAAAATCCAACCCAAACTTTTATTTTTCATCTTATCTATTTTTCTGCAGGGTTTCTGTATATCTTCCCGTTATTTAAAGTCTACAGAGTCTTGAGGCCTGCTTATAGCTCGACAAGCAATCTCGAGATCTACCGAATAGCTTCAGTCATCAGAGGTTTTTCTGCCTCTTAAAGTTAGATTCTAGCACCTGATCTAAGCGAGGGACCTTCCATTCCTAGGTAGTATTAGAAAAGCTGTCATCTTGTTCTGAAATCCCAGTATTTAAGAAACCATTTTCTAGACACAGGATTTCCCATAAACAGTTATACAACAGTAGTTTATAAATATTTTAGTTGTCTTTGAAAGTTAAATCTCAAAGACACAAAGAAAACCTTTGTCGTTAATTACCACTGTGCCATCTATGCTGTAGTTATGTTCAGGTTTCCCCTGTGGGTTCTGCTAGACTAATTAAAGCAGATAGCAGTATTTTTTCCCTAAATGAAATTCAAGTATTTGATCAAGAACTTTAATTTTGCAAAGGAAGACAAATTCCTTTACTCAATCACTGTTTTGACATTGTTCAAGTGCAGATTTGAGCGAATGGAGGGTATGGTCAGAAAACCCCAAACCACATAAAATATGGCCTCCTACATTTTGGTGCAATAGAATGAGTCGTAGGAAAGCATTTAAATCCCTTATCTCGTGTTTGAGTCAAGATTCTATCAGGGTCCACTTCAAAGTGTCTGACAGCAACAGCAGCCACTCCAGTATATTAACTGGACTTTTGATTAAGCCTGTAAGCACGTATCTTCAGAGGCATGCAGGCATTTCATATTTTTTAGGTGTTTAATTAAAAACATTGAACGGAGTTTGGATGACTGAGTCCAGATTCTCAAAGGCATTTCTGAATTTTATGAACTTCTAAATGAAGGTATGATTTAATCTATATTGCCTAGCAGTTTTAAAGGCCAACATCTCATTTACACAGAGGCCAGTGCTTTCAGGTGGAAATAATCAAGCTCTTTACATTATTAGAGTGAGATCAATGACTTTTAAGGTTGCATCAGTAAAATGTGCTTGGACTTAGAATTGCTGAGGTTAACCAGTGCACCCTTCATCCCTGAGTTAGGTACACATGATCCCTCTGCAGTGCCTGGGAGAACTGATTGCCTAAAAGAAATAAAGTATATATCGGAATAGTATTTATTGGTCTCACACCTTCTCGTTTGAAGTCTGGTAGAGAAGGGGTCAGGTGCCTAATCTGGCTCAGAGTGAGTGGTGCAAGGAAGCATCTGTGGTCTGTGAACTGAGGTGGATTTGGACAAGGTCAGCTAGTCATGAGTCTGCCAGTCTGCTTTGGGGAAGCACTAGATGCACACCAGGCAAGGTTATCAAAGCTGGGATAGTTATGTGTACATGTGCCCCTGAAATGAGCTAAAGGTTTCACAGAACTTTATGGGAGGAGTGGCACTCTGTGGGTTTTTTCTTTTCCCCACTGCATTTTCACTCCCATACACAGCTTTGATTTGGTTACATTGGAAGTTGTTTAAAAACTGATACTGGGATGACTCTGTATTTCTTACTGCCCATGAATGACAAGACATCCTTCCTGTTGGATCAACAGCAGTGAGGAAAATTAATTTTCTTATACGTGTATGTGCTGTGTAGTCCAAAAAAACCAAAACTGATCACTATACATGTTTAAGATAAGCAGTACATATACAGAGAACATACTTTATGCTGCAGCTTCAAAAATTTGAATTTTGAAGTTACCTAAAAAACTAGTTCTATTTTGCAGAAGTTCTTTCCTATTCTGCCACTCGAAGGCTGCAAGGAGAAGGGAAAGGGGTAGTGGGAAAATATAGTATACATGGTCACAGTGCCAAACACACAAAACCATTAAATTTATTCTTCTATATGTGAAAATAAACTTTCCCTATCCAAACCCTTGGGGAAGTTTTTACAGATCTGCAGAAGTAATGATCCAGAAAAACTATTAGTTACTTCAGCTCTGCTTATCACAGGCTGTTGCATTTCATTTAAATACTCTTGTATTGAGTCTAGTAACCTGTATTCTACTGAAGCACACCCTTTGCAAAGCAGCAGACATTGATTTAGAGACATCAAAAGGTGGAAAAATTACTCCTTTCTTGTGTAATTTGTTCCCAATAATAATCACCTTAGCTATCAGGAAAAATCCATCATTGTTTCTAAGCTGAGTTTGTCTGGCTTTGACTTTTACATATTTGTCCTTGTTACGCCTTTCTTTGCAGTCTGAAAGAGCTCTTCAGTACCTGATATTTTCTCCCCGTGGAGGTCTTCAGACACCGTAATCAAGTCATGTCTCAGTGTTCTTTTTTATAAACTAAATGTGTTGAGCTCTTTAAATTACTCACAGCAAGAATTTTCTGCAGTCCTTTCACTTATTTTGTGGTGCTCTTTATGCATCCTTTCCAACTATTCATAGCCCTTTTTTTTTTTTTCAATATGAACAAGACAACAATTCCAAATATCGTCAGTGATGTCCATAGAAGTAAAATCACCTTTCTACTACACCTTTTCAGTCATTTAATGGAAATGAGTCCATTTGAGCACAGATTTGCAATCTGAGTGTTTTGAGAATTTTTGTTCAGTCTTACAGCTGAGATGCACTCGGAGCTGCA
>VXBO01014420.1:348048-373511 GCA_013400135.1 Rhinoptilus africanus | reverse complement strand
ATCTGAGTTTCTGTCTCCTTGCAAAAGGTGGCTAATGTCTGCCTCTCTTGCTTAGGTCTGGAATGCACCATGGTCCTCTACTGTCCCTGTCTGGGTCTGAGGGGGTAAAAGGCAAAAAAAGAAACAATGGAGAAGCCGCCATCACTCACTGTGGGCAATCCCTGCCCAGCGATTTGCAAAAATCTTGGTGCCTTATCTTAGTGTCAGTGTCCCTGTAGGACGTGACAAATCTCTTCTTGTCTGGATGAGGTCTGGAATTCACCATCATCCTGTCTTTCCTTTCTCGGTCTGTGCCTGCAAAAGGCAAGAAAATAAACAATAGGACAGTCACTTTGGCTCAGCATGAACAACCCCTGCCCAGGTTTCTGTAAAACTCTTGATGCCTTATCTTAGTGACAATGTCCCTGTAGAAGGTGGCAAATCTCTGGCTGAGTGGATTAGGACCGCATGGCGCTGTAGTCTGGTCCTGTCCATCTCTTCGCCTCCCTCTGCAAAAGGCAAGGCAAAAAACAATGGGGCATCACCCCCTGGCACATCATGGGCAACGCTTCCCCAGGGCTCTGCCAGACTCTTGATGCCTTATCTGAGTTTCTGTGTCCTTGCAGAAGGTGGCAAATCCCTGCCTCTGTTTCTGACGATACAACTGTGCCCTGGTCTGGTCCTTCCCTGTCTGGTTTTTCAGCTTGGAAAGGCAAGAAAGCACCTAATTGTGCAGCCACCCTGGCTCCCTTTGGGTAAGTCCTTTTTAGGGCTTTGCAAGGCTCCTGATTTTTTAACTTAGTGTCAGTGTCCTGGTGCAGTTAGAAAATGTCTTTCTGAGAGGGTGAGGTCAGGAATGTGCTGTGGTCCTCTACTGTCCCTGTCGGAGTCTGTGTCTGCAAAAGGCAAGAAAACAAACAATGGCAAGGGCACATTTTTTTACTGGAGGATACCAATACTCGGGGCTTCTCAAAACTTTTTGTTCGTTTACTTAGTTGCAGGATCCCTGTGGATGGTGGCATATCTCTGGTTGAGTGGTAAGGTCCGGAATGCGCCATGGTCCTGTTCTGTCCCTTTCTGGATCTGCAGCTGCAAAAGGCAAGAAAACAAGCAATGGGGCCTCCAGCGTGGCTCTTCGTGGGGAAAACCTGCCAAGGGCTCTGCAAAACTCTTGATGCATTAACTTTCTTTCAGTGTCCTTGTAGAAAGTAGTGAATCTCTATCAGTGTAGCTCAGGTCCGGTGTGCGCCATGGTCTGGTCCTTTCCCTGCCTGGAACTACGACAGAAAAATCAAGAAAATAAACAATGGTGATGCAACTCTTTCTCACCATGGACAACCACTTACAAGGGCTCTGCTGGACTCTTCATGTCTTATATTAATGTCACTGTCCCTGTAGATAGTGGCAAATCTCTGGCTTTGTTGCTGAGGACAGAAGTGCGCCGTGGTCTGGTCCTTTCCCTGTCTGTACCTGCAGCATCAAAAGGCAGGATAATAAACAACGGGCAACCACCTTGGCTCACCATGGGCAACCCCTGCCCACAGCTTGGCAAAACTCTTGATGCCTTATCTTAGTGTCAGTGTCCTTGTAAAAGGTAGCAGTCCTCTTGCTGAGTGGCTGAGGGCAGGAGTGCGCCATGGCCCTTTCCTGTCCTTGTGTTAGCCTGCGACTGCAAAAGATAATTAAACAAACAATAGTGCAACAACCTTGGCTCACCATGGGCAACCCCTGCCCATGGGTCTTCCAGACTCCTGATGTCCTAACTTTCTGTTCATGTTCTTTTGTAAGGTATAGAATCTATGGCTGTGTGGCTTAAGATGGGAGGGCACCGCAGTCTGGTGCCTTCCCTGTCTTGTCCTGTTGCTTAAAAAGATAGGATATCAAACAAAGGGACAACCACCCTGGCTCATCATGGGCAACCACAACCCAGGCTTTGCAAGACTCTTGATGCTTTACCTTTGTGTCAGTTTCCTTCCAGAAGGTATTGAATCTATGGCTGTTTTTCTGAGGATGGCAGTGCACTATGTTCTGGTCCTGTCCCTGGCTGGGTCTGTAGCCAAAAAAGAAAGGGCAACAAACAAAAGGGAAACCACTCTGGCTCATCAAGGGCAAGTCAAGACTCTTGATGCCTTAACTTTTTGTCTTTGCAGAAGTTATTGAATCTAAGGCTGTGTGGCTGCGGACAGGAGTGCACCATGGTCTGGTCCTGTCCCTGTGCAAGTCCCCGTCTCTGGAAGACAAAGGAGGAGCAGCCGCCATCTGTCGCGGCACGGGCAGTCCCTGCCTCCCTGCCGGGGCCCAGCAGCCCTGCCCTCCTCTCCCTGCCCTCCTCCCGCATCCGCCCTCGCTCCCCCGCCTGCTCCCCTCCGCTCTGGGCCGGCATCGCCCAGCCCTTCCTGTGCCTGTCCTGAGCCGCCTTGTCACCAACCCCATGGCATGGCAGACACCAACATTCTACCCGCTTAGGTACAGTCACCATGTCACCGGGAGTTCCAGAGCTGATGGAAGGCCGAGCTCTTGGCTGCCTGAGGAAAAAGGGCTCTTGTTCTTCAGCATCGATCAAACGCAGTGGGATGGACAAACCTCACAGCTGAGGCCCGTGGGGAAAATGACCAACATGGAGAGCCCGCTGTCACTCCTGTCTGTGCGGGGACAGCCTCTCCCCTGGGGCTGTGGTCACTTCATGGCCCCTCACCCTCCTGTCCCACCCCACCTCCCCTGGGTCCCCTCCTTGCTGTCAGGGCCGGAGCAGAGCGAGGTGAAGCTCAGCATGAGGGTGCAGACAGATAAATGTGGTGTCTGAACACGGGGGAGTAATTCAGGTGTTTAACATACACTGACCTAGTGCCACTTGGGCTGTCTTACAGCCTAAAATCCTATTAGGATATTCATTCTCTACATGAAACTGGCAGATAGGACCTGAGAAAAATGCATGCCTCTTTAGATCAGCCAGGAGGGATACACGATGGTGTCTCACACTACACTAAATGCATATTTTAATCCTGACTGTAAGCCCTTGAAGTCTGCTGTTTCCATGCATGGATGGTTAGCTCCCCGCTGGCAGCACGGAGCAGGGTTCAGGTGTCTGGAAACAGGCTGCGCGGTGTCCCTTCAGGGGCTGTGAGGAGCCTCACCTGGGCTGTAGCTGCTGCACCGGGACGGGGCAGGGCTGGTGTGAAGGTGGCACTGCTGGTCTGCGCTGCCTGGGGGCTCAGACACCCCACCACCTCCCAGTGGCACTGGGTATTCATAGGTTAGGAACTGGACACCCTATATAGCATTTGAAATAAGGTCTGCAGTGCACTTCAGATGTCCTAAGGTATCTGTCCTGATGCCAAGAGGCCACTTCAGAAACTTCCAGTAGTTCACAGAATCACACAGAATCACAGAATTGTAGGGGTTGGAAGGGCCCTCTGGAGATCATCTAGTCCAACTCATCTGCCAGAGCAGGTCCACCTAGAGCGGGTTTCACAGGAACGCATCCAGGTGGGTTTTGAATGTCTCCACAGAAGGAGAATCCACAACCTCTCTGGGCAGTCTGTTCCAGTGCTCTGGCACCCTCAAAGTAAAGGAGTTTTCCCTCATGTTCAGATAGAACATCCTGTGTTCCAGTTTGTGCCCATTACCCCTTGTCCTGTCATCGGGCACCACTAAGAAGAGCCTGGCCCCATCCTCTTGACACCCACCCTTTAGATATTTATAAGCATTGATAGGATCCGCTCTCAGTCTTCTCCAGTCTAAACAGTCCCAGGTCTCTCAGCCTTTCCTCATAAGAGAGGTGCTGCATTCCCTTGATCACCTCTGTAGCCCTCTGCTGGACTCTCTCCAGTAGTTCTTCTTGAACTCGGGGGCCCAGAACTGGACACAGTACTCCACATGTAGCCTCACCAGGGCAGAGCAGAGGGGCAGGGTCAAGGGTAGGGGTCGAAGACCTCCCTCGACCTCCTAGCCACACTCTTTTTAATGCACCCCAGGAGATCACTGGCCATCGTGTGCCATACATGGCAGTTCTCTGTGGCTGTCTCAGGGAGCCTGAGATATGGTTCTGCATAAATGTTTATAGGCTTTTTAAATGCTTTCCTACATTTAGACTTCTAAATTTGTTTGTAAATAGTATGTTGCTGACAGGTACCTTGAGAGTCAATAAGAACTTCAGCTCCATGAATCTCCCTTTATGAGAAAGTCTAGTTGTTCAATAAAAAACTGACCTGTGCAAGAATAAGGCAGGCATTTTTACAGCATTCATACACATTTTCTGCATGATGCTATTGGAGAGCATGTTTCATACAATGTCAAACACTGAAATGTATAAAAAAACTCACAGGGTTTGTATCTTCAATCTTATTGTTATCAACAGCTGGAGAAAAAGTACTGCAGAACAGTAAGAAAAAATCTTATTCAAATACTTTATCATCAGATCATTAAGATAATTTGGAAAATTGTTTCAGAACCATTAGAATGATCATGAAAATCTGTCAATACACATAAGAATGTAAACCTTCCAAGAAAGATTAAATCACCAACAAGCAGCCTCTTCAGGACTTCCCATTGGTTGGGATTATTGTCTTCCATAGCAGCCCTACCATGAGAACCTGTTCCAGATCCCATGGTTCACACAAAAATAAGCACATTACTGTGACAGGCATTATTAATAATGATGCAATTGCCCTAAATTGGCATATTGCAAATGCACTGCCCCCCCTGCTACAGCAGCATATACATTAGCAAGATCACATCTTTATCTAAAAAAATTACTTGAAAGAATTTTAAAAAGTCATCTTCTAGATCTTCAAGTTGAGCAACTCATATTTTTGTATGGAACAAACCCATTCAGCTGGCATCACCAGCAGGTACAAATCTTCAAAGAATTAAATTACTCCCCAAAGGCCTCCTCCCTCACATTCTGTTTGTAAATAACCTATCATGCAAACTGCTGATTCTCTTCCCATTCCCCATTCCCCACATTTGTAACCATTATAATACCACTTTGCAGCCTCCATAGTATACCATTTTCTACAGCAGGATCTCAGCATACTTTACAGTTGCTAAGTAATTTAGCTTTGCAAAACTGAATTCTTATAAAATGGAGAATCCTTAATGGCCTTCATTTTTACAAGGTGGAAGCTGAGGTGCAAACAGGTTAACCACAGCCTTGTTAATGAAAAAATGAGCATCTGTGCCTTTGAAATCAAGAACAATCAAAGCTCAGCAAATTCTACAGTCAGAGCAAGATGAAGGAACCAAGAAGAGACACAGCCCTCATCATAAGACTTGCAGAACTTTTTATCTTTTTTTTTTCTTTTTTGTACAGCATTATATTCCCATGTTACTCTAGAACAATCTTTTTTTTTAAAGTAATGCAATATATAACAATGGATGTTCGAAGTGAAACACAAAATACGCGAATAAGAATGCTTTGATACTATAGAGGTAGACTTGTTTAGAAACAAAGAAAATACTACCCAGGTAATAATTTATATTTTGATATTTATACCACTAAGATGCTTGTTACCAGGGTAACGAAGTGCACACATATGTTCTTTTCTTGTTTAAGTTAAACACTAACAAATGGGTGAAGTTTTGAATGCTCTGGGTAGCATCATGCTGCCCGAAGTCTGATCTGAATTTTCTATATGTGCACCACTACAGACCATTTACTACATCATGGAGTGAGTACTGAGACCAGCCAGGCCTTGATTAATTTAAGGGAAGCGATTATCTGAAATCCATCTGCCCTGGGAAAGTGATATCTAGCACAGCCTTCCAGTACCTAACGGGGCCTACAGGAAAGATGGGGAGGGACTCTTTATCAGGGAGTGTAGTGATAGGATGAGGGGTAATGGTTTTAAACTGAAAGAGGGGAAATTTAGATTAGATATTAGGAAGAAATTCTTTACTGTGAGGGTGGTGAGACACTGGCACGGGTTGCCCACAGAACTTGTGGATGCCCCATCCCTGGAAGTGTTCAAGGCCAGGCTGGATGGGGCTTTGAGCAGCCTGGTCTGGTGGGAGGTGTCCCTGCCCAGGGCAGGGGGGTTGGAACTAGATGATCTTTAAGGTCCCTTCCAAACCAAACCAACCCAAATCCAAATCTATGATTCTGTGATCATTTTGAAAAAAGCTCTGCTCATGTTACTTAAATTCAGTATTGTTTGTTGCTCATGACAAACTTGAATTCTTTGCTGACAGGAAATAGCAGAAAGGAAACCATTTGCAGTAGTCCCCACGTGAGCTATTTTCTTCATGCCCTAGCTGTTCTAAAGAAAGAAACTTAGACTGGGTGAGTGAGTTGTAGAAAGCTAAACATTTCAGAGGGATCTCATCACAAACAGAATTACATCTTGTCCCACTGAAGACTTGGCAATTTTTCAAGTGGCTTCCATAGCAAAGCAGGATTTCACCCAAAGTGCTTCTGATGATGGTTTTTACTGACCATGATAACTTAAGCAGCACTATGGATACTCACCAAGAAGACAGAATACAACTTCAGGACATACAGTGGGATGTGGAAAGATGTATCTTTGCTCTTAAGGGAGGAAGCAAAACAAACACACTAGTAACAGAACAAATAGAGGTGAAGGACATAATGAATACCAGGAACAATTGTGTTTGAAGCAGAGAAGATGTAATACGTAATATTCTCATGTCAGAATGAGGAATAGTTAAGTACATTAAAGGCTGCAATTAAAAAAAAAAAAAAAGATGGGAAAATAAACTGTTTCCATTTATATGAAGTGCATAGCTATGTTTTATCCAGAATCATTACATTAATAATATCATGCTTATGCCTTCGTCTTGTAATGAAGTGTGGGTGTTTGTGAAAATGGAGCTACTGTAATGATTGCATCTATCAGTGATAGGACAAGGGGTAATGGGCACAAACTTGAGCATAGGAAGTTCCACCTAAACATGAGGAGGAACTTCTTTACCTTGAGGGTGGCAGAGCACTGGAACAAGCTGCCCAGGGAGGTGGTGGAGTCTCTGTCTCTGGAGACCTTCAAAACCCTCCTGGACGCGTTCCTGTGTAACCTGCTCTAAGGTGGCCCTGCTCTGGCAGGGGGTTGGACTAGATGATCTACTAAGGTCCCTTCCAACCCTAGGATTCTATGATTCTATGATTCTATTATTATCTGGAAATGAAGGATGAGATTCATCTCACTTAGCTTTATAAGAGTTGTCCATCAAGTCTAAGTTCATTACCTAGACTCTCTTTGGAGCCAACTGTCAGATAAGCATTTCCCAACTTAAGATGCCTAAGACAGTCAAGACTAACAGCCTTTGTTCGTTACCATTGATTACAGAAAGAAGCCAAAGACTAACTTTCCTAGATACACAACTTTTACATGGCTAAAGTTAGGTGATACTAATTCTACCTTAGTATTATTTTCTCACATTAAACCTTGTTGAGATTAAGTCTCTGAAGTCTAGAACTGCTATTACATTTACATATAAACACATGTTTAAATGCTTTGCAAGATCTTAACCAAGAACTTGTCAGGAATAAAATTTGAGCAGAATGGTACAATTTCCTTACATCCTTCAAGAATGATAATTTGTAAATAGTTCATTTTGATCAAGTAGCAATTAGCAAAGCATTTTAAGCATCTAGGATTCTCAGAGCAAACCTTAAATTAAACTGCATACAGATTTTGTCAACCTAGTGGAGTTCCTCCTAGAGAAAAACAACGGATAGTGCTGGTATTTATAACAAATGCTGCATTCCTGACTGCTGTACCACACTGCAAAACTTTTTATAAAATAGCCGAATGTCACCTGTATAACATTCTAATAAAACAGAAATTTCATTAACAAGCTTTTCTTTTCAGCGTCACAGCTAGGTCCTGTCAGCTCTAGTAGTGCTAAAATCAGTCACCTAAAGCAGGGCCCCGAGGATTCCCTGTTCACTTCTGTAAGTGATTATACCTGTATCAGTTCTGTGACAAGACTGCATTAACTGTGTAATACTAGTTGCTGCAGCACTCAGAGTGTGAACAGAGAAATCCGTGGAAATAGAGATGATAAACTCAGCTAAATAAGCCATGACTCTGCTGCAGTCAAGGCTGCCTTTGGTCAAGATGCTGAAGAGGAAACTCGATACACTTAATCCATTTGCAAAGCTTTGGAAATGAAAATAAATGCTAACAGTACCTAAGTGTTAGACTTCCTGCATCCAGAGGGGAAAGGTTCATAATTTCATTCTAATTTCTATTTGCCCTCTAATCCAGCCTCGCTATTCTGTTTTTGCGTTTAGATAGCCCATGCTCTTCATCACTCTGCTTCTTTTCAGACTTGTTTACCTCCACCATATCACACTGGGAGAAGCAGTTCTGGTATTTATATCTTTGGTTGATGTGCAGAACTGAAATGGTCATGACTTTCAGTAGTTTCACATCAAAACCATCAGAGTCTGGAAAGCAAGACACACAGATTTGCAGCTTCACTCTTGGTCAGCCTGCCCCCTTGCCCTTTCTTTTTTTTTCCCTGCTTTCTTTTTATGCTGGATGAAAAGCACAAGAAAAAGGACACCACCATTGTGGAATAAGACCACAATACATGGTTTTCTTAAGAGATGAGGAGCAGAACCTGTCTGCAATGTTACCCTGATTCTTATAAACCTGGATGTAAAGCTAGCATGACTTATTTGGGGCTAAGCAAGTCATAAGGGCTACCTGTAAGAGCTGATTCTACATTCTGCCTTTACTCCTGTTAGACATGTCACAGTCTGAGACACTCCCATTCCAATACAGGAGCCAGCAGCCAAGGCATTGCTGTAAGGAATAGATGACAACTTCAAGCAAAGGAGTGGTTTTGCTGTTGTGACATGCTTGTAAGGAATGTGAGCCAGAGAAAATGTTTTGGATTCGTTTATACAGCAGCGAACACAAGGAAGAGACTATCTGCACAGGCTTACACTTGCTCTGAGAAGGAAGATTAATAAAAATAATTGACAATTTTGAGTGGATAATATAACTCAAACTCTGTGAAAACCTATCTTTTTCCTCATTTTTATCCAGATTCATTTTCTTCCCAGGAGAATAGAATGGCTGATCAGTTACAAATGCGTGCTAGAAGGATCACTTGACCCTTTATCACCTGTGCCCAGAAAATTGTTGGGCACGTTCTTGTGCCCTTCAACTTCTTTGTTGGCCCTGCTCCTTCAAGGTACTCAAGAGTGCTTTGTCGCAAGATCAGCGCAAGAAAAAGAGCTGATATAGGGCTTACTGCCTCTTTTGCCTCAGTACCCTTCGTTACAGTAAATGGTTAGCACAGTAGCACCCAGTTCCTCTCCTAAGCTCAGCACACAAGGAAGCCAACACCCGTATAAAGGACGACAGCAACGACAAAACCATACTCATGGGAAGATCTGCTGGGTGGATTCTGTCTGCATGATGATTTCTTTTTTACATAGTTACTTAGAATGGTCTCTGTAGTGCATCACTCGGGTGCTTTTCTCTACTGCTCTCAGCATGTTCTGCTGTGCGATAACCTTCTTCATTCTTCTTTATTTTCCTTATTTCTGAAATTATGCATTTGCAATTTTGCTGTTCTGCTGCTTTGCAGATTTGTATGGCTTTTTCCAAATTTAACTCACAATGATTTTTAGCAGATGCTCATGTACCTTCCCTGTTACTTCAGGTCAACCCTAAGTAGGTGATCCTGTGAATCACAGAGAATTAAACTTCTTTGCTTCTTCAAAGAAAAAAAGTAAGTTTTCTTCAAACTACTGAGCAGTATTCCTGAATGCAGATTTTTATTTTAAAGTCAGTAAGTCCATGAAATATAAATACAAGATAAAATCTGTGGTCCAGGAAGCTTTTACACTAATTTGACATATGTAAAAACAAAGGGAGAAAGAAAGGACTATGCAGCTCCCAAAAGCAAGATTAGGTGTTGACTTAACTTTTATATTTTTTATTTTGCTCTTTCAGAAGATGTATAGTAACACAGAAAATTCATTTTTGTTGCTTTCCTTCTGCTGATTTTCCTTTCTTGACTGACATGCCCTTTACAGACAATATGAGTCCCAGGGAGAAATTTCACTGTTCTCAATACAGCACGCTCTTTCTCCAGGGGAGTTTTCAAAATGAAAAAAAAAAAAAAAATTGCACATCCAGTGCTTCAGTTGTCTTGCTGCAGGGCCTAAGGTGGTCACGCACTCTCCACCTATATGTCCTCTTAGACATTATTTCTGGCGTCATCCATAGTTGTGGAAAAATAATAAAAACATTGTGGACTATTCAAGCCTACTTCACTCTCCATAAAAGCAGCCTGTCCTTGTACATTCTGCATTCCTTGTATAGGCCCTATACAGGACCCACTTCCATGGCGCAGGAGATCCTCCTCTGTGTTTTTTGCCAACATAAAGCAACTGTTCACATTTAACCTTGACATAATGTACCCTATTCATAAAAGATTGCACTCATGGGTCTATTTTTTTAGATTGAGAGATAACCAAGTATCATACTCAGAGGAAGGCTGATTGCTCTATGTCCTCTTGAAAAGTCAGTAGACATGTCAGCAATACGGAATGGTCAAAAACGTTGATATCCAAGGGACACGTTACTGTTTTCAAGCACGGGATCACTGGCTTTATGAGCACTTAATTTTCATGTTGACAGATGAGCATCATCCTGCAAGTCTAGTGCAGTATCTATCCAAAATTCAGATCAAAGCCCTAACAGATGTTGGCTATTGTTCACAGGGAAGGAGAAAACGCTGTGAGTGCTCTACATGCTCTGATGCTTTGGTAAGGAGCTCTAGGGCATGGAATTGGGGCCAAAATACCAGTTGTATGGAGTAAGAAGAGTGACTTCTTTCCAAAAGCCTCATAGCAAGGACTTGCTGCCTTTAGGCAACAGAAATGAGGAACAACTGCTTTATCGTTAAAGCTCTTCATCCATTACAATGCCACAAAGAAGCCACAGAAGCAGAGCTGGACCCTAAACAGACAAGCTATTTAAAGAAGTTAAAAATGCAAATTCTCGCAACATACATGTTGTTGCTCCAGATGTTTTACGATAGTTGCCAAAATGTCAAAAACAGTAAGTCTGTTAAAGAGATCAGACTACATGTGGGGATACTATTTTATAAGCTGAAGAACAAAAAGCCCATTTAATTTTATAGTTAGGTTAAACAACATGATTTCTTTGTTTTTCCTGTGCTATACTTACTAATGGAACCTCCTCTGAGAGATAAGTCTGAGTGACTTGTAACTTAATAATTCGCTATATTCAGTTAATGTAATAATTCTAGTCTATCAATTTGCTGTGTAGTATTTTGCTGATTTTGTTACTTTATTAATAGAAAATCAATGCAGTAAATTATAAAGATAATTATGCAATATTTTTTTCCTTAGAGAAGCATATAAAGATTAAAATTACTGTTTGAGAGAAGATTTACGTAAATTTTTTTATGACTTTTTAATAGAAAAGAAACATACAAACAAAGCTGATCAAGAGGCCATAATAATTTTCATATATTTGGTGCAGTATGTACATAGTACTGAAACAGCGATAGTGTTATCACAGAAGAAAAATTATCTTGCATTTTTGCGTAGTTGTAAGCATAAAACATGAAAAAGCAATCATCTACAGTCTGCTGCTCTAAAGTATCGGTGTAGGTTTTTATTAAAAAGTCAGTTTTTACTTAATTGAAATATGAAGGATCAAAAAGATCTCAGTACCTCAGCATGATATATTGTAGTTATAGCATTAAGGAAAAAGAATGGTATTGCATTTTATAATTATTTAGTCAAATAGTTAACTCTAGTGGGTCTTAACTAATTCATATTTTTCAGACTCCACTGATGTTGCATGCTGCTGTACTAGAGAATTTGCGATGAATGTTTCCCAAGGGACCTGGCTCTGTAACTGACTGCTTCGTCCATGTAAAAGCCAACTAGATTTCCAGGAATTTGCATGGGTGAAGGCAAATCTGTTCAAAGGGCAAAGAGCTACATTTACAGATGCCTAGTAATTCTGCTGCTGTTACTGTGTTTTTTTCCATTCTGTTACTAAAGTGTAATGGATAGATTTGTCAGTATTTCAGAACATGAATAATCCCGTTGACAATGGCTGCTCTCAGCATCTCTAAAAACCAAACCCTTTAGAACAGTTTTTTTAAAAAACTGAAGTTGATAAGAAAGTGGAAAGGATCATGGCTGCATGAGAAGGAAATAAATAACAACAGGTGCTTCTTTAAGAACTGTATCAAAGAGACAAGAGACAGGCTGAGTAGCCTTTATCAAATTAAAAGAAAATATGAGCAAAGAGCCTTAGTCTCATTTACTTGCAGATCCTTTTACTTGGCCATAGCAATGATATTAAAACATTAATGTAATTATGTCAAAGTCATTTGAGATGTTATTAATCTCCTCTTTTAGACAACAGACACAAATAGTATTATTAAACCAAAATTATCATAATTTTGTACAGTTTTGGTTTCTTAGCCCTATAGCTTCAGTTTAAGGCAATATGGTCATCTGCATGTATACACTCTGTAAATTCCATTTGATTATGGTTCTTCAGGATGCTTTTCAGGGATTATTATTTCTAGGGAAAATATGTATTTGATTTCCAGAAGAGTTACAATTTTTTTAGAACATCACTCTTAAAAGTATGGAAATATTTTCTTGCTTTTGCAATTAAAAATTATTTAAAGAAAATCAAGTGGAAGAAATTCTTCCAAAATGGAAATAAATGCATAGCACCAGTAGGGTAAAGTTTTCATAAGCACGCAATGTGTAAATCCACACATAAGTAAAGCTGTTCAGGAAATGTGAAGTTTTTGTCACAAAATGTAAATGTAGAAATATGTTTCTGACCATAAAGAGAGATCAGATTTCTAATTGTAAACGTTAAGGGATGACATAGGGTAATTGCCTAGCTCTCTTCAGATATAGATGACTAGTCCAGGTGTAGGTATCATTTGATGACCATACGAATTTTGGACTTACATAAAAGATAAATTAGTAAGGGAAAAATTTAAGCTCTTTTAAGAATTAACACTACTACAAGATTTGAGAAATTCAAGAGGGAAGTGGATATACCAAAGTATGTCAGTGTAGATAAGGGCAGTACACGTAGCCTTAACAACTATCAACAATCACAAATTTTCCATCCATACTTTTGAACCTGACTTCATAGTTTACATTTTCTGCTTGGAGGTATGATTAAAATTGCCCCTCACTAAATAATCACATGATCATCAATAAAGTTAAGAGTATCTGAAATAAGCATAGTCATGCACATATGTGTATTTATGTTTATTTACGTCATGCACATATGTGTATTTATGTTTATTTATGTATACATATATTTTTCAGTGTGCACTGCTTGAATTAACAGAGACTCATTCTATAACTCTTTGTCTTCTTGAAAGGCAGTGGCTATACTCTACTGCTGCTTTTGCACAACTAAGTTCTCCTTTCAAACTTAGCACTGCTTCTGCTACAACAGTTGACTTCTTTTGATATCAAACCTCTGACATTCACAGTGCATCCTAACAAATTACAGGGAACAAATATGCAATGCGTTCCTCAGCTTGAAAAATTTTAAGTTCACAGATAAAATATCAGTGACTTTTTTACAGACACGTATCTTTCTTTGCTGAAGTTGCAAAGAACATAATCTTTAAAAAAAATAAAGCACATCTTTATATGACCATAAATCACATTTTCTTTTCATCCTGACATGCTGTTATTTATAACTCTATGCTCAGTTGTTAGTTTTTTTCAAAGATTCTATGCTGTTCACTCAAGGAAAAGTTATAGATCTTCAAATTCACTAATAAATAGGTATCCCCATGAGTATTACTTCTAAAAGTAATTAGAAAATTAGAATGCAATTAGAGCTGGGAAAAACATCAGAAATTAGGTATTAAATAAGTTCGTAGACATATTTGCATTTCTTCCTAAGTAACAGTGCTTTTGAGTTGTATAATTCTTTAACTCATGATTACAAAGCACTTAAAGATGTAGCTTTGCCATCCTTAAATTTCTTGCATCTTATGTCTGCTAAATTCAATTAAGCTGCTACTCAGTAATAATAACAGAACATGGGGTTTAATATTTACATGCTGCAAATCAAGATAAATAATGCAGATTATACATTTTATATGATACTATTGTGCATTATCTGTGTACATCCAAAGGTATTAAATAAGGCAGAGGATATTAAGTTTCACAAATGTATCTCATTTAAATTGATAGCCCATGGCTCACTGAGGATCTGATTTTACATGATATCATAATCCAGTGAGTGACCTCCGGTTCCACTGATTTTTATAGACCTTGATGATGCTCAGCATTTCTTGAGAGTTTAACAGCTCCTTGCTGGATTGAGCAAGGAGTAAAAAACTCAGAAAAGACAACTAAAGAATTATAAAGTTTCACAGACTCAACTTCCGAAAACAATAAAAGATGATAACCATGGATCTACAGCGCCCAAAACCCCTTTGGATGCAATGAAAGCAAAGAATTAGATTACAAATCCAGTGACAGACTAGCTCATGAAAGACTGTATCCAACTCCATCCTACAGCAAGATAAAGCTACTCTCGATAATTCTTTCTTCAGCCTTCTGCCAAAAAGACAGGAAATCTAGTAAAGCATTTAACTTAAGATGATCAAAGTTAGGAATTGCAAGGCAGCTCATACAGACACATATGGTGAAATCCAGCTGACCAATGTAGAAAGCTACCATTTTGAAGATAGAATCCTTGGCAGCACCTACACCAGCCAAGACACAGACTGAAGGGCCAGACCCCTTTTGTCCATACTGCTTACCATACTGCTCACTGCCTGGCTTGGTTTGGGACACCGGTAGTTCCTGCAAAAACACAAATTGCTTATTTATACTAAGATATTAATAAATATGCCTTTTCCTAATCAGCCATGTAAATAACCTACCAGATCTGTAAAACCAATAATAAAGTACAGAAGGAAATGTGCTCATTTCTAAAATTAATTGCTCTATGTTATAATGCTATATCATACTTCTAAATCTCTGCAAAACTGACAGCTGTCATCAATTTATAGTTAGTTAGTTGGTTACACTTGCAGTGAAGCCTGAGACAATGACTGGTTTCGCAAACTCTGTACTCGTATGCTACACGTTTCAGTAGAGATTCACACTGTGAAGCACTGGGTTTATGTTTCAAAAAATGCGAAAGTGAGTTTCAGCTGTTACTGAGTTTTGATATTCAGGGAGCAACGGTTTTCTGTACTCATCAAAACGTGGGGTTTTTTTAATGACTAACCATCAATTGATCTGGTGAAAGCCAAAATACAGCAACAGCTGGGATACCTCATTAAAAGAAGGGTTTTTAAATAATAGCTGAAGCATTGAAATACAATTTTGATGCAAAGAGTAAGAAGCTAGGTTTAGAAATCTTTGCACTAGTTTCCCACATTGCTGATGAAAATTTATCTCTCTACTAATCTCCAAAAAGATAAGTGAAATCATTATACTAAAGGTCACATTCCTTAAATGCAGGAAGGAGGATACTGAAGAAGGCCAATTTATCTGCAGCGTTCCACATTTTACTGTGTATAACCAATTGTCATAATGTTTAACAATTGCATTTTTTAAAAACTGTCAAACAACTTTGATTCCTATCGTACATTAAATATGAACTGTGTTAAGGACAGGCTTCATACAAAATGTCGTTCTCACTATTAATGTGTGATTAACCCTCTCAGTCTTATCTAAACAGTGGAATTTGTATGCATACAGTTTTTTCCATATAGAAGATACTTCCACAATAACATAACTGCGTCCATTCATATGAAAAGGAGGGGTGTATGTGCCTTCTTAGATATATTAGTACCAATCTTACCAAACTACTTTATCCTTAACAAAATTTCAGTTAACCAAGTGATAGAATTGTTTCTGAAGCTATTTTACTCTGACACATACTTGCAGAATCCATCCCACCACGTGAATTTCTTTCACAGAGGTTGTTTAAAATATGCTAGTAACTAGTTGATACTTGTGCTATATGCATATTCAGCAGTGCTATACAATTCTGTTTTGACTCATTGATTGGATGACTAGAATTTTCATAAATAAAGGATAGGGAAATCAAAGAGTTCTGAAGATAGACACAGAATGGCATTCATGAGATCACAAATATAAACATCAGCAGTACAGATATTTTCATGTCAGCTAGTTGTCAAGACTTTTTCACAGTGAGTGGAGTAAAATTGGCACTTTCAAAGCATGACTCATCTCATGCTAAAATAGATGATTAAAATAGGTCAGATGAATCATTGGATATTGCTCTCTATTGACCTTGAAGAGAGCATTGGGTTACTAGCTAGAATGTACTCATATAAACTGCAGACATATGGAGCTGTGTTAGAGGGAGACAACCCAGGATATCTCTGGAAACGATATTTTCACAACCAGATTTACAAGCATGTATGAGAATAGACTAATATTTCATTAAAAAAAAAAAAAAAGAGTTGTTTGCGTCTTAGTGGAAAATAAGCTAAAATACAGTACATGTGATTTAAAGGGGTGTCTATGTCTATATGTAAAGTGTTCGGATACAGAAGTATTTCCTGTCTCTAGAAGACGCATACATTCTTTGAAATACTATCATAGTGTTTAAGTACAACATATCCATAGATGTTAACATCAAATGTCTTTATACCTTGAAGACCTAGACATAGTACAGTAAATGACCAGTTCATTTGAGAAAAAGCAGGTCCAAGACTTTAAATACTTCTACATTAATCTTGAAAGATTCTGATTAGATGATAAATGGCTATTCAGTAAACTAAAAATTCTCACAATGGAATTAAAATGTAAGTAATATTAACAGAAAGGGTAAAGGCAGCATTAGGTATCCATGCTATGTGTTTTTTCATCTTATCTCTGTATGACCTTAATGTGAACTTGAACTCTGCATTCAATATAGATTGAGCTTTTCCTGGCTTGGCTTTACCTTCCATTTACTCATCATGATGTACCACATTGCCAACACTTGCTGCTCTGCTACAAATGAAGACCAAACTACCTCAAGTCTGGTTGACTATAACAGATCTACCCAATTCAGGTTTAAATGAGACAGTACTAAAGCTGGTGTTCCTAAGCCGAACAACCTGCTGCCTGTTTTTTGAAGTCAAAAAGACTTAAATCCACTCATGAACTTTGAAACTCATTCCTAAGTCTAAAATGGACTGAGGCAAGCAGTGTTATAAATTATTCAGTGGTTCTTTACTTCCATGAATTGGGTAACTATGGCAAATTCTGTAAGTTCAGTGAGTTTGTGTATAAATTCAAGAGATAAGTAGCGTAATTTTGTAAATACTCAGGAAAATACTTTACTAGAAAATACACTTTCTAGGAGACAAAACTGTTTATAAATTTGGATAAAATTTTGCAAATAACAGTGAGAGTAAAGGAAAGTGGAAACCTTTGATCTCCATACTATCAAAAAGGGAAAAAAAAATATCATTAGAAAAGGTAATTCAATTCTTAGAACTTCTGAAATGAGTTTTAAAAAAGGAGTTAAAAGGAAAAAAAAGTCAATTTATCGATGTTGTTACAGTAAGTGGTAGATTATCCTAGATCCGACCTAGTTAGTTATTTTGCTAACACAGGCCAAAAAAAGTCAGGAATAATAGCTAGATATAGGAATCAGGAACCATATTTCAGCATAATCAGAACCCATATTTCAGCATATGAACAATAATGTCCTGGTCTCTCATCTTCTTTTCATACTGGCAGTCCCTTTGTTCCCTATATCTACAGCTTCTCTTGTACTGCAAAGTGTACTTTGTGGACTTTGCAAGGATCGGAGTCAGAACAATGAGAAAGTTAACTCTTCTATTTGTCTTTAAAATGTATCTGTAATGTACATGGTTGGATTTATCCACATTGTCCTCAGCTGAATTTCAATGGTACAAGCTCACCAAATTTTCAGTGTATTCATACAAAGACCACTATGAATATGTGGTTAAAATATAACAACAGTGTGTGACTCTGGGAAGGGAAAGGAATGGAAGGGGAGCGGAGGCAAAAGGATTGGATTTCCATGAGGATTCCTCTCCTAGGAGAAACTATTGTCCAGTGAGCTGTTCTTTTACTTTTCTTCTGTTATGTGTCTTTGCCGCTGGGCACGACAGTTCCTTTTGACATGACCTTTTTTACTTTATGTCCACTGCCACATTCCTTACACCATAAATTATTTATCATATTGCCTAGTTTATTGGTTAATTACCTGCTTGATGAACTATTTAACTCTACCTATTAAGTAATGTCTAGAACATAGTAGGAGGTGAGATAGCAGCACGCTGGAATACCCTATGTAGTATTAGCTTACACAGGAAAGAAAGGGTAGGTGCAATGAAGTAGGTGTAACAAAGGGTGTACTACAGTAATGAACTTCCAAAGACAAGGAGGAAACCTGGAATAAGGTTACAAAGCTGTGCCTAATGCAAGTTGACCCAGCGTGATGACTACTGTCATCCCTGTGGGTTACACGAAGGGCCATGAGGATGAGTCACTACGATTCTACTAAAGATCCAAAGCATTTTTAGTTTGATAGATTTCAGATAACTCACAATCCTTTGCAATGTGTGCACTATGCACCCACTTTGCTGTTTAACTGACTAAAAGACTTCTAACTGTTGATCAATTGTTTAACAGTGTGAAACTATCTCAAGTATATGGTGTTCCATAAAGTTATTAGCCTGTCACCTAAAATCTAATCGGCATTCACAGCATTTAGTTGCCTACAGAGGTGGACTATTTTCCATTTTATTCCATTTAGTATTCTCTCTCTAAGCTCGTATCCATCTCCTCTTAAACACATTTGATTTTTTTTTCCAATTTATACCAATTTTTCAATACTGATTGTGCTTAAATATTCACTTTAATACACTTTTCTCATCCCACATACTCCTATGCCTTTCTTAATAGGCTTGCACAACTTAGATCCAGACTACAACACCAGATCCTTCTCCTTACAGCAGTCACCACAACCTCAGCCTATTATCATTATGATTACGCACCTCTCTCCTGCTTTCAGTTTCTTCTTTAGTATTGCCCATTAAATCTGTAACTAGATTTGGGTAGAAAAGAAGGACATTATTATGGTTAGTTTTAAGAGACTGCAGGAAAAAATACTTTTCCAATAATGTTTACACTATAACAATTTAATCTGTCATTGAAAACCAAGTATCAAACTTGGGCTTTTCCTTTGTAGACAAAAGCTCAATAACCTTTGCATATAAATCCAGGCATATTTCTGTTTGACCTGTATAAAACTGGGAAAAAAAAATCCTTTCTGTCTGGACAGAAACATTTGGTGGAAATTGGTTACCCATTTCTCCTTTATGATGTGCTTGCTGATTTATGTAATGCCCCTGGCTCTTTCCCTAAAATCCTCTTAACAGTATTCTTTCAAAACATCCCAAACTTCTTCCTGCATAGCTAGAGCAATAATGGACAGTAGAATACTTTCAAATAAATAAAAAAGTAGAGTAGAACATGTGTTGCTTTTAAATGCTGTATCCACTTGAATTTTTAATTCCCTTTCCAGTCCCTTCTTTCTTAATTATCTGTTCAGATGGTAAGTGGTGTTGAGATGACACTTTCCTCAGATACTTATCCATGAAATGATGAGTTCACTCTACTGCTATATCAATTCCTATTATTATTTATGGAACTAAGTCATTGAAGTGGGTTTTTATACTGTGTTTTGGATGAGGTGAGCTATCTGAGTCTCAGAAACCAAATTCATTGCTCAAGAAAGCAAGCCACAGCCTGAAAAAGGACTCTCTGAAGATGGTTTAATTTGTGGCATCAGGCCATATCATTATGAATTCCATTTCATTTGCTCACTGCAGATCAAGTTACTCCTGTTAAAAACTCATTGTTGGTTCAAGTTGTTTCACCCATGGAGTAACTTGACTCCTTCAGGGGTTGTCTTTGCACTTTTCTTTAAGAATGAGTTTTCTATTTCACAAGAGCTGGTTACACTCCCAGGTAACAGTGGAGAGTTCAGTCCCTTTCTTTAGATTTTTACTTCTTACAGTAAAACAGGGGCAAACCAGGCATGGTACGTCAGTGCTTGCTCAGACTCTATGCTACAAGGACCCCGTTCCTCTCAAAAAGGGGGGACTTGTTCTTTTGCAAGCAATATTTTTTTCCCCTCTCATTGTGAGGACTCCAAACCAAAATTATTTTCACAAATTTCTATATAGACAATTTAATTTAAATAAAACAAAAAACTTTTTTACTGGTGGGGTGGTTGAATACTCAGGTGAGGCTGCCCAAGAGCTTGTGGCATCTCTGTCCTAGGTGATATTCAAAACACAACTGGCCATGGCCCTAAGAAACCCGCTCCAGATGACCCTGCTTTGAGCAGGGACTAGAGTAGATGATGTCCAGAGGTACCTTCTTACTTCAGCTGTTCTATGATTGAGTGATATTTGAGCCTGCTTTGCATAACCTCATTTCTTAGCAACTTATTTCTCAATTTATGATAGGATGTAAAGGTAAATGTTCATACTGCTCATTGCTTGTATTCCTAACACAAGATGACTGAAAGACCTGGTTTATTCCTCAGTGCAAATTAATTTTTGAACAAAAACGTCAACAGATTATTATGCCTTTGGGCATTGACTTAAAATGATTGGTAATAGCATCTTATTCATCACAACTGCAGAACCATCAATTTAAATTTATTTTTATATTTTTCTATGTATCATGATTTCTATCCTTACAACAAATACTAGAAACACTGACTCAGAAATAAGTTACCCCAACAAGTCAGATTCTACCTGTTCAGTTTTTATAAACTCAAGATCTTGTAGGTTTTTCCCTTTTTTTTTTTAGTTATCAAGGATATTTCATTCACCCTCTTTCCACTAAAAGGTAACAGCACAGATACTGTGCTTCTGTTAAGTCTCAGAATCAAATACATGAATTGTTTATCTGTCAGTCATTTAAAATAATAGCCTCTAAAATTCAATCTTTGAAAAAACACTGGGACACAAAATTGTCTTTATCTAAACAATATTTCTTCTGAATCATTTGTTTTCCTCTTTCTAATTATCTTCAGTGACTACCAACTATCATAGGAACTGTTGCAGGCAAAAAAAAAAAAAAAAAAAAAAAAAAAAGAAGTTTCTTAAAAGGTGTACTCCTTTTTCTGTCCTTGCTTCCAGCTTAGTCTTTCTTTGCTATGAAGCAAGTGGATTTGAATGTCTCAAACTGTGGAACCGAACATTAGCAGTCAAATTTGAAAGCCACATCTAAAACACTGGCCATGTGCTTTTGTAAGAAAAAAAATAACAAAAGAAAATATTGCTCCATGTGTTGTTTTCATGGACAATTGATATGCTTGTACAGGGATGAAACTGGGTTTTCATCGGTGTAAGTAAAAGCTGAGAGGTGGGGAAGGACTTATATGTACACTCCCACAGGGAGCGTAAGTCCTACTGGCTTTAAAGAATGCAGGTGAGGAAGATAATCTCAGCATTTTCCACAGCATCTCTGCTGTTCTGCACATCTCTGTGCGCATATATCACTTGAACTTGGCTATATATCAATAAGTTTGACTACTACAATCTTAACACATTATTATTGTTATATGTAAATTTATGTTTACATAGACACGTACACAGCACATGTGTCTGCAAATAACAGAGGGGAGAATCACAGAATCAGAATGAATCACAGAACGGTTGAGGTCGAAAGGGACCTCTTGAGATCATCTGGTCCAACCCCCTGGTCAAGCAGGGTCACCTAGAGCTGGCTGCCCAGGACTGTCTTCAGACAGCTCTTGAGTGTCTCCAAGGATGGAGAATTTGCAATCCTGAGAGAGGCGCAACCCGTGTACACACGGGTCACGCTCTGGACATATTCTATAACAATTCATGCGTCACATATCAATTCCCCATCACTCTCCTCCATCTGACAGCACTACTATGGATACTGTCCTACAGGGTTTTTGGACAGTTGTGGATGGTGGGATTTTAGTTTTGGACACACTAATTTGCCAAAACTAAATCTGCACCATCTGAACCACTAAGAGCACATCAGGTGATTCAGATGCATCTCCCTATTACTACACTAGTTGCAAAGGTACCATTTGTTTCCTGTGCAACTTCTGTGTCTGACCCATACTGGGATCCAAGCTGAATATATAATTTATTAGTTCCACCTTTTTGCCCAGTCCATGCTCTCTTATGGGTGAAATCAGTTAATACAAACCCTCCTTCAACCCCTTGAAGAGGCCCACATAATCAATTTACCACTGCTCACTCAAGTGGTGCCCACTCCCAGGGGTCAAAGGCATTACAAAGCGTGGATTTACAGTTCAGAGAATGGTCTGGGTAGGAAGGTACCTTTAAAGATCATCTAGTCCAACCCCTGAGGTTGCAAGTGGTCCCCACCATCCACACACTCCACATCCCTGGACTTCAACAGAAATTGTGAAAACAGGGATTTAAAATCCTAATCTATTCAGCCTTTGTTGCACTCCCACATGGGTACTAGGACAACAAGAGAGGGTCTCCAGCTGGAACCACCTCATACTCTTCATTTACTGACCTGTTTCTGTTTCACTTTTAGACTGGCACTTCACTGACTTGGGGACTCCTGTGATTGCTTCACAATACAGTTTTCCCTTGGAGAGATCTACCTTGAACCGAGACAGGAAATTAAATCCTAAAATGTTTGCTCCCTCCTCAACACCCCCACCCCACCCCCCACCTTTACCAGAATTACCCAGACATCCAGTTTACCTTCCCCTACCCACAACTGGCCTACCTCTTTTCCCCTCATTTTTCCCCTTCCCACTCCCAGTATCCAGATTGATTTAGCTGGGAGTGACGGACCTTGATAGTCTAATAATGTCTCTGATCCTGTAGCAATTAAGAAAGTAACTTCTCACCCCGACTTCAACAGACATCGTACTTTCATTCAGCACCTTCTCCCTGCTCACCAGGCCAGTTTGGTGGAGGTAAACCCCCACCAGGGGTTGGGACTCCTAACTTTAAGGTCCCCTAAGGGTGGTTATAGCTTTCTCTTTGGGACAGGAGGAGGAGCTGATTGATTCACCTACTTCAGTTTTTCCCAGATCTCCTCTTGCTTCATCCCATTTTCATGAAGAATTTTCTTCATTTTGGCAATTAAAACAAAGGGGTTTTAATAGTCGGTTGACTATCTAGCTCTCCCTCATTCAGCCCCTGGTTTATTAAATATCTCCATGTTGTCCCTCTGGGAATGTATTTCCTCCCTTTTGGACCCATCTTGAGCTTCTTGGGACATCCCTTTCCGCTCGGCTCCCATCAGGGGACCCATGTTCTCCATGCATTCACTGAGGGGGCAGCCAATTAAAGTAGATCCCAGGCTGATGAAAAACCCCTTGTGCAGCTCAGGAGCACAGCAGGCCAGCACAGCCGCATCCCCCTGCTCCACGTTCACCCAAATATGTCAAAGGTGGGGGTCATCAGTTTCTCCCTTTGCTTTAACGCCTGGAGTAAGACATTCCCACACACAGAGGCTGACGCCCCCTGGACATCTCTCCAGGGTGCTCCCTCCATGTTGTCTTGGAGAGGCTCGTACTTTCCCAAATTTCTGATCACCAGCCTCAAGATCTACCCCCCAAGGTCTCGTCAGTGGGCAGGGCTCTGATAATTGCCCCTAGCTTGGGCCACGACAGCTTGATGGCTGTCACCACCCGCTTTGCTGCCTCCTGTGTGAAGGGAGTGCACTGCTCCAAGATCCAAATTTGGTTTACCCACATGGGCCATCCCTCCTTCTGTTTCCTCCAAACCTTCTCTTTCCCAGACTCATCCCCACTCCCTGGCCTCTCTCCCCCTCTTCATTGGCTTATGCTTTCTGAGCGCCCATAGCACCCACCCCTGCCACCAGCTCTCCTCCAAACTGCATCCCTCCCTGTCCCACGGTTCTTGGCCCCAGTCCCCCTTACTGAGAGCTGCCACCATCCTCTGCTCCAAGCCCTTCCCCAGCGAGAGCAGGGTGACCAAGCACTGCACCTTCCTCCTCAGCCGGGCCTTCTCAGCCACCTCGGTCCTCAGCTCTCCCCTCAGCTTTGGCAGCTGCTCGCCCTGCTCACTCAGCTGCAAGCTGTCTTGCCACAGGGACAGGATCTCATTGGGAGCCACCTGCAGACTGCTCTGCAGGTTCTGGATGCACTGCTCCTTCTCCTCCACCGCCACCTGCAACACCAGCACCAGGTCAAACAACAGCCGCTGCAGGGCCGAGCACTTCTTCTCCCCCTTGGGATGGTGCACCGACACATAGCTTAGCCAGGGCCCCTCCACCGCCTTCAAGGAGGGCTCCTGCCCCACCACCTTACACTCCCAAAGGTCCCCANCCCCGGCTCCCGGTGCCAGACCCCGCTGTTCGCCACCCTCCCGGCGGCCCGGCCGCGTCCCCGCCCCGCGGCGGGCGGTGCTCCCTACAAAATCGCGTGTGGTTTTTTATACTGTTGGATTTTTTTACTGAAGGAGAAAATCCTTAAGCCATTTGAGGATCCGCACCTTGTTATAAAGTGCTTTCTAAGTGAAGGGTTGAAATCTCACGTGTGTTAGTTGCTGACAAGCACCTATTTGGATAGGACATCACTTCTTTCCCATTGTCAGTGCATTAAAGTATTTATCAAAAGGAATTCTTCAGAGTAAGGCAATACCAGCTTTAAAACTTTACCATATGTTCAGCATATCGTCTCTCACATACATATCTGAAGTGCAATTCAAGGAGGCTTGTTGGATGATGAAAGTTTCTAGAGTACACAGTATGAAATATTAATTCCTTATGTTAAGCCATGTTGTTTGCTGATATTCTTGGAATAGATGGTTGGGAAGAAATGAGAAGTGTCAAAATGAGAGTATTCTACTAACAGGAAAGCGTGAAGAATTTAGATATAAAAATTTTTTTGACAGCCAAGCTGAAATAATTAATATCTAAGGTCCAACTGTCTTCCTCCGAGAGTGATCCGAAGTCCACTGAAATCAAAGACATTTTTTCCACAAGCTCACTGAGTTTTGCATTGAAATCTTGCTGCGTCTTTCTGTATTATTTTGAAAACAGGAGAGACTCGAGTAATCTGGAAGAAAAATGAAAGAAAGACTTAAAATAAAGATTAATCTTAGGAAACAGCCAAGATATCTTTGACAGAAGAAGTCCTCATCTACCCTCAATGATTTTGACTGTAAGAGAAAAAGTAGATTTGTAATTAAAGAGACAAATATAGTAATTTTTTATGTCACAAAACTACAAGGAATATGTGAAATACATAATTCTGCAAGCTCTCTGCCAATTAAAGATAACAACAACGTATTCTATTGGAGCAACATTTCATAGTAAATGAAAATCAAAGCTGAATAATTCCATGTAACTTCTTAGCTAACTGTCTGGTTAACTGTAGCAATTTTTTCTTTTATTTCTCTCTCTTTTTTTTTTTTTTTTTTAACAGAGTATCAATAGTTTTTAAAGGAAA
>VXBO01014420.1:332364-347525 GCA_013400135.1 Rhinoptilus africanus | reverse complement strand
ACCAGCACCCCCCTCCCCCGGCTCGGCGAGCTTTCCGCCCCCTCCTCCTCCTTCGTCTTCCCTCCCCTCGGTAGCCACGGCACCTTGACGCCAGTCAGCCTCGGCGAGCGCTGCGCGCCTGCGGCCGAGCCTTCTCGGAGCCGAGGGGCAACTGACGCCAGCGGACTAACAGCCGCGCCNAATACCAGCTTTAAAACTTTACCATATGTTCAGCATATCGTCTCTCACATACATATCTGAAGTGCAATTCAAGGAGGCTTGTTGGATGATGAAAGTTTCTAGAGTACACAGTATGAAATATTAATTCCTTATGTTAAGCCATGTTGTTTGCTGATATTCTTGGAATAGATGGTTGGGAAGAAATGAGAAGTGTCAAAATGAGAGTATTCTACTAACAGGAAAGCGTGAAGAATTTAGATATAAAAATTTTTTTGACAGCCAAGCTGAAATAATTAATATCTAAGGTCCAACTGTCTTCCTCCGAGAGTGATCCGAAGTCCACTGAAATCAAAGACATTTTTTCCACAAGCTCACTGAGTTTTGCATTGAAATCTTGCTGCGTCTTTCTGTATTATTTTGAAAACAGGAGAGACTCGAGTAATCTGGAAGAAAAATGAAAGAAAGACTTAAAATAAAGATTAATCTTAGGAAACAGCCAAGATATCTTTGACAGAAGAAGTCCTCATCTACCCTCAATGATTTTGACTGTATGAGAAAAAGTAGATTTGTAATTAAAGAGACAAATATAGTAATTTTTTATGTCACAAAACTACAAGGAATATGTGAAATACATAATTCTGCAAGCTCTCTGCCAATTAAAGATAACAACAACGTATTCTATTGGAGCAACATTTCATAGTAAATGAAAATCAAAGCTGAATAATTCCATGTAACTTCTTAGCTAACTGTCTGGTTAACTGTAGCAATTTTTTCTTTTATTTCTCTCTCTTTTTTTTTTTTTTTTTTAACAGAGGAGCTAGCGCTTTGAAAGGAAGTCAAACAAATTAGAACTGACTCCGGCGGGTACACAGAATAAAGTTTAAAGAACAGCTGCAGTTTAGTATCCACCTGGACTATGCAGCAGTCATTGTAAATTAGGTTAAGTGTCAATGTAAATTACAAAGTGGTATAAACTTCTTCTTAGTTTCTGTGTTTAATGTTTTAAACAGCAGCTCGTTTGAAGTTTAATGACAGTGTATCTATGCATATTTCATCACATAAGGAATGCAAAACGTAGACCTTCTAAAAGCCTTAGTTTTGACCCTGTTCAAAGTTGTTGCCGCACTCAGTGGAAATGCTGGCAATGCATTATGAACACCAAGAATGAGGTCGGTAGAGGGTCTCTACGTCACCACAGCTTATATTGTCAAAGAAACGAAAAGCAACTCCAAAGAGGAGAAATGCTTGCATGCAGTTAGCACTTTCAAAAGCTTTCCATTCCTGCAACTAGCGTTACGTGATTTGCTCATCATCCACGGAGGCTACCACTGAAGCAAATATCACCCATTGACCTACAGGATGCACTTACTGATTCAAAGGTAACAGTAATATCCGTGTAAAATCACCAATATGTGAGATCATGCTAGAGTGGTTTTGTTTGTGAGGTTTTTTTAGTTCCTTCCACCAAAGCAATGAAATCTGACATCAAAGCAATTTTTTCAAATTGATTCCTTTTAAACACACAGTATCAGCCAGAAGAGGTAGTCTGGGGATTTAGCCACAGCACTGCCCTTTGTGGATGAGTGGATGTTTTTCTCTATATCAACAAAATCTATTCCAGAGAAATATATTCCTGTGCTGGAAAATAAATTCTCCTCTCTTACCCATTTCTACATACTCTCTCATTAAATCACTTCTCTCTGTAGCTCACCAGTTCCCTCATTTACCTCTCATTGCGCCAGAGTTGATTAAGAAAAACACTTGAAGTGCTGGACTTCAACCCTAACCTGGCTTCTAAACCCATCAGTCAGCTCAGTAAATCAGTCAGACCTGTCTTCATCTCCCAGCACCACCTCAGTTCAGTTCCATACGAAATAGTTATCCCTCACTTTCCCCCCACTTTCCCCTGCGGCATCTTCAGAGAACATACGGAAGTTCTTTTTATGTAATAAATCCAGCGAATAAACAAATCACTTCATGGCATCAAATAATTCTCACTCTTTCTACCGAGGTAAGCAATTCACTCTCCAGAAGAATTTTTTCCTCTTATTCTACAGTCTAAATACCTTTGGATCCACAATGCTTGACAGAGACAGCAGACAGAGCTTTCCCAGTTGGAGTACAAATTGGTTTTATAGGCAATACCTAGTGAATAGCATGTTTTTTAAGCTTTGGAACACATGAATTAATACCTACATGTAGTTTTAAGATCTCCACAATCTGTTCTAAGATAGACTTGTCCTGTGTTTAAAGTCAGCTACACACACTGGAGGGAGGGAATAAGGAAGTTATCAGTGTGTATTTCATGTTGTCTTAATGCAAGAGGAAACTTTTAAACTATTTGACCAGAACAATTCCTGTTATTATGACTGTTTTAATCCCAGATCAATGGAAAATATTTCTAAGAGAATTTCACTTTGCAGTTATTTAATCATCCATAACACTGATTTTCCAGGGACCTTGATGCACCGTTGTCGAAATCTATGATGATATTAATCCTGCTGTAGGCAGGAAAACACACAGTGGGAAAGGAAGGCAGAGAACCAGGTGTTGTGGATTCCCCTTACATCCACTGCCTGTCTTCTCACTCTATACAAAAGCATTCATCCGCGAGAGTGGTAGCAAAGCCTTTCTCAAAAAGAAATCTAGCAATTTATTTTTGTTGGTTTTTTTTAAATATGCTTGGCTAGTGAGTAGAGTGTATAAATAAGGAAGGCCACATGCCATTTGAAATAGAGTAAAACATGGAAAGAAGACTGAGTTAACTTTAGAGACCATCATAACACGATAGGCTGGATATTCACAATACTGCAAGAAAGCACTTGGTCTGGCTGGTGTGTATTTCAATTGTGCAGCTTTATGTGACCAGACAGAAGCTGGATCTTCCAAGGCAGGCATATGCATATAGAATAAGCAAGGGTCATTCGCTTGTTTTACGTAGCACAAGATCTTTAAAATGGAGCCTTCCTCCCCCTCATGACCAATGAAGATGCTTCGCCGTTTTTCACGTGGTTCAGATAGGGAGAAGGAAAGTGGAAAAAGGTATCAGGAATCATGAAGATTAACTGTTGTTTTGGAAACAGAGATAAATACAGCCTCCTAGAAGTGATGCAGGAGCAGGTGTTGATTGTTGCACATGCATTTGGTATCAAAAGGAGTTGCTGAGCACTTTATATAAAAGACTGGTTTTAAGCTTGGGAATGCTGGTTTCAGTAAGCATTTCTTATAAATGTTTCAATTTCTTCTTTTTATATGGAAAAAAATAAAAAAAAGATAATTTTATGCAATGTGTAAATGTTTGCAAAATCAGATCCTAAAAACCATCTTCCTAGATTTTCCATCATACATACTCCAATGAAGAAACAGTACAGCAATGATAAAAATAAGGGAAATACTGGGTTCCAAACTTACACTGTGTGATCTGTCTTGCTGAAATTGCAAAAAATTCTATCTGACTTCAGTTTCAAAACAACTTCATGCTGAAATTATCAAATATAAGCTCTGAAAACAGAAAAGACTGAAGAAACATAAAAATACTGAAAATTCATATTTTTTAAAATTAATTAGCAGAGAGAAATGAACAAAACACCTGTTAAAACATATTGAAGAAGGAAAAAAAAAGCTATTCGCAACTTTAAATAAAAGCTTAGTTGTTTTAGCTACTAAAGAAATGGAAATAAATTAATTCTAAAGAAATTCATTAAATTTCTTTGATTCTAATTTGCCTTTTGACATGTCCTGGTTTGATAAGTTCTTATTCTAATTACTAAGGCTGATCTTATGTTCAGGAAAAGCCTATATTTTTCTTACACCAGGAAAGCATTGCTCAAATAAATTTGTACAATATTGACATCTTTTAAGTGGATGCACTGTAGATCTTCTGTATGATCCGTCACTAACCCAGTGCTTACAAGAGAAAGTTCTTTTACACATATATATGCAAACTGTACTATAAGTAGGATCTTACATATATTTACAAATCAAATTTATTGCTGAAACTAAGATTTTCATCATCACTAGATTTTAAATATCAACAGTTTCATTGATTTTTTTTTTTTAATTTAATGAATACCACTTGAAGGTCTAAGCGAAATTTAGGCATTATAAGGACTCAATTATTCCCTTAAAAAAAAAAAAAAAGACAATTGACTCTGAAAAATGACAAAGATTTTAAAAGTATATTTGCATGACTTGTTGCCGATTGCTAGGTTGTCCTGAACCAAACCAAACCATATGAACCACCCCACTACTTCTCTGTCTTTATCTTGTACTTAAATCGTCTACAATCCAAAAATCACTTTTAAAGAAGAGATGACATTTATGTCTCCTATTCTTACATACCCACAATGTAGATGTTGGAGTGAGTCACTCCAAGATGAATAAAGAAGGAAAAGTGGAAAAAGGTAAAAAAGTAGGCACATTTTAAGAACAAGTTCCTCTGACCTATTTTAGATCTCTAATTGTTTCTTCTTCCAGGCTGCTCACTGTTAGTAGGCACACCAGAGAGGGGTGGAGGGACTTAGGGACTGCAGCTAGGACTATGAAATTGTGCCAATGCTGCTGGTGGATCACTGGCCCCCAAGGCTTGAGAATTTTCATATACTTCCAAAACTGGGGGAAGTTTCAAAAGTGCAGGAAAAAGCGCATCTCTGAAGTAAATGGAAGCAGCATCTTCATCATGAAAGTTCAAGTGAGAAATTGGGGTAAAAGTCTCTGAGGACATGGGAAGGATCCAAGTTGTTAGGTGGTTGGTCAGCAGAGGTGCAGTAAGCTGTAACACTTAGCTGCTCCCAACCTTCTCCTGGAGCAGGAGTCCATCTCACCTTGCCCTTATTGCTGGTCTACCACCTTCCGGTGTCTTGAACACCAAATGTAGTTCATGAGCAGTTTGAAAACAACTAGTATAAACAATACTACTTTTGGCTTCCTATAGTTATTTTTGGAACTTCTGTACTCCTGGTACAGTGACGGGTTTTAATCCTGTAGACTACAGTAGTCCATTCTTTATTCCACAGGCAGATATATGCTGCATTGGATATCTCCCTCAGATGCAAGAAGCTGGGAAGGCTTTTGGGGTGGGAGCCTATCACTTGAGTAAGATTTTATGTCATTTACATGACAAGGACATTTTAGGCTTAAAATTTTAAAACTAAATATACCTAACTTATATATGTTAGAAAATCAGAGTTATAAACTAAGCATTTTCCATACACTCTAAAGTTAGAATGACTTGATTTTTCCAAAAATTAAGGTAGAAACTTATATGACTTAGTTAGAATGGCTTTAAGGATATGATTGGTTTGATGTGTTTCCTACAACCTTGGTCTCTGAAGTTGCTGGCTGCCTACTTTGCGACATTTTTTAGTGTTGCACACCTTGTGACACTACCATTATATTTGCTAGTAAGCAGCAAAAGGTCTTCAGTAACATTATTCATGAAATGAAAGACGGGGAAAGCAAAACTTCCCATTCTCTGTTTTTTCAGAATCCTCCCTCCAGCAAAGCAGACCATTATCAATTAAATTTGTTTTATTTTTTAAGAAACTTTCAAAAGCAAAAAAGTATATTTTGTTACCTTTTTGTAAATTTTGTAAATTACATAGTTTAAAAATGCAATTCAACTGTTCTTCTTTTTAAATGTTTGTTTAGAGTTACCTCAGGATAGCATGAAAAGGAAGCAATGAAACAGAGAGGAAAAGAACAATGTCAGTCATTTGAATCCAACAGGACTCTGAAATTTAAGCCAGCTATTGCTGCTATGGCTACTTTCAGGTGTAGAATCATTCCTTTCGGTAACTATCATTGAAGTACCAGCTATAAGTATTCTGTTAGTCTTCTCAGTAAGGTCAAACATCAAACGTGTTCAAATTTACTTGCAAAAATAAATCATCTATTCTGGGAAAGTCTATTCATATAGTTATACATTTCTACACTGACACAATATCATATATTGACCATGATTGTTCATTTAGCAGAGTTTTCATTCTCTGAATTGCTTTTTTGGCCATCTCACAGCTCTGCAAGGGTTTTTCTGCATTGACACAGTTCTCAAACTAGTAAATCTCGGTAATATTCTTCTGAGTAAATATGTCCATCAAATTAGAGCCAGTCATTAACAGTCACTATCTTTGGCAGCCTGCAAACTAGTTCCATAGGGGTAATCACCATTTCTAATTTGTGTTTGGTAAGGTTTCCAGACTGTAAATTAACTTGTCAGATTCTAATCCTTCCCTAGTCTTTATGACCCTCTCTCTCATAGCCACTCAGAAATTTTTCTATGTATGTATAATATTTTCTTGGTCTGCTATCTCTTACTATAGTTAGTTGTAGCAAACCCCATTCAAGGCACAAAATATGCCTTATTCTTTTATATATATCTTTTAACACTTAAGTTAGTGCTGTAGATTTTACTGAGCATGAGAATACTTTAGAAAAATGCTTTTACTTTTGTCATCTTACTTTTGGTAAACCACTTTGATAAGCCCAAGACCAAATTTTCAGCGATGATGGTCTCCTGCGGGTTTCTTTGAGTTCAGGCTGCACACAAATGGAATGCAGTCATGGTTCCCTCACCCTTCTTATTCCTTTATGACCTTCTTCCCCCACCCCAGTCTGGCTAGAGAAGATATGTGTATCTAATAATACCATCAAAAAATGAACACTCTACCTTTCTGAGTGCCAGACTTATGCCAGTTTTAGACCCCCAAATTTATGCTGCTTTTCAAAATTTTGGCCCAAATATAACAGGCATACAAAGCTAAAAGCAGCAGAGTAACCAATCCATGGTGTAAGTATTGCCAGAGCTGAAAATCTGCAAGAGTTATTCTTTGCTTTGCAGCATCACAATTGGACTGTGGAGAAAGTCAGAGACCCAGCTATAGATCATGCAGAGCCCTTTGCCAGCATCACAGAAGAAAAGATGGATTGAGGTAAAGAAATCCCATAGAAAAGGTTTAACTTGGCTTTTTCGCAGTGCAGAAGTGTGTTTTACCATGCGGTGCTTGGTGTGATGCAGGGTGCAGTCAGACAAGACAGATTGAATCAGTCTAATAGCTTGCTGCCTCTGAAAGGCCACTCCTCGGAGCCAGCTCTGGTGCTCATCCTGCCCCTCAGTGAGCAAATCCTATCCCCTAATACATCAGAAAAAGGATATAAATAGAGATATTTCTGCTGGATTGGTGAGTTGCATTTTCTCACTGAGGAAAACATAAGCAAGACTACTCAGATACTCCCACGGAGTGAGTACACAGGTGGAGCAGGGAAGGATGCGGGTGGTGGTGGAAAGAAACCTTTACCTTCTGTTACCTGAGAACTGCTATGTCAGTTCACCAGCCTCACCTGAGTGCCCTTTCAAAGGATGCTGATGCACCACATTTGTATCTTCTGTGCTGAGAGTATATATAAAACACCCAGGCACTGTGGATGGAATGCAGTGATAAATTAGATGAGATGTAGTAATTATCTTAATATGACCCCAGTTAAAATGACACAATGTGTAGGATAGCGCAAAAACTAAAAAATAAAAAAATAAAAAAATTATGACAAGTTTACTTTCAGAATCAGTGGTATTTTTTACCTCCTTGGCAATTGTGCCTGATTTTTATACAAAAGATACAGCCTCAGCACTACGAAGAACAGAGAAATGTTCCCCGGTAACTTGTTGTGAGGATTGTAACATGCTTTTCCCTACCTCAAATAGTAGCTGATGGGTAAAGCTGTTTCTGGGGTAGACACAGCCTGTCCCCAGCACTGAAGAGACAACATATGGTCACCAGCACCATCCCAAGGAAACATTTCTGGACACCAGGGAGTCATACAGGAGAACTGTTAACAGACCAGGTTAAAGACAGTGGTGACTAAGCCATTCAGTGACTGCTTCTCATGATTTGCTGAATTCAGCCAGTGCTGTCCTAATCCACAGAATAGAAGCAGAATAAAACATTCAGAGACAGAAATTTAATATGCTCTGATGAACTTTGTGTCAAAGACTCTATAAGGCACCGTTTCTAAAGAATAGTGAACCAATTAAAGGTAAAAATGAATGAAAGACACATTGCAGGTGTGATGGTTTTCCTCGCCATCTTATCTCATGCACCTTCCACTGCTTGTATTGTTTAAATCACCAGTGGTACTGAAACATCTCTGGCCTGTCTCTGTGGTGTGCCTTGGTTTTGCTTGCATTCTGGGGATTAAATTGGTCATCGGATTTTGTGTTGAGAAAGAAAGTTCCCCTGGGATACTGGGGACAAGGATGGGGCAGGTACTCTTTTGTTAGGATTTTTTTTTATTCTTTTTAGGATGAGGCATGTCCCTATCTCTAATATCACCTGGGAGTCCTTACCTACTAAATTACTTGTTATAGGCAGAACAGTGGTTGTCATCCTTTGATTCTCTTTCTTTCTTCCAATGTCACATTATGATTTCTAATAAATCATGTGGTTTTTGGCCTACTTCTTGTGAGCACCGGGCACAGGGAAGTGCTCTGTAGATGGTGGTGGGTGGGTGACTGGTGTCTGTGTCTGTAATTGTACCACCGATACAGGGGAACCCTCCTCTGTTGTGTGCTCCTACGTGCAGCTCCCATTACTTTCTCCAGATGACTTCCACTGGTGCCCAGATGTTCTGCTGGCTGAGCATCATTTCAGCAGTCTGGGCTGGTAAGAGCAGAAGCAAGCACTGAGGTATCACAATGTGGTTTGAAGCTTCAGAGATTGCTAACAAGAGGTACCTGATTCTTTGCAAGAAAAGACTCTGCCTTTTCCTCTCCCCTATCTTTTATTATAAGTCATTTGCAGAGTTAACAGATAGGCATCTACAGTTAGCTAAAGGAGGTGCAGCATCTTTAGGAGATAGTATGACTGATGAAATGTATATTCTGATTCACCTCATCCAAAAGTATCAACTAAATTAGGTCACACAAACTGTCCTTTAAGTGCCTGTTTCTCTCCAGTACTATAAGGGAGCAAAGGTTGCCTGCTTTAGATGCATTCTGAACATTTAATATGTAGAAATCCAGAAGTAGCTGAAATGAATCCCACCTTGGGCAGCAGTAAGTTTGATGAAAGCACTATATTAAAAATTGAACACATTGAAGTTTATTTGGCTTCTTCTATTCACATAATCGAATAAATGGTCAGCTTGCTGTTCAAAGGAAAATGCAGCTTCACATTTCTCTGCACAAAGCAGGTTTTCTGACAGATCAAATGCCAAAAAGAGTCTTTCAGCAAGCGTTGTCCTATAACTTCTTCAGACATCTCTGTGACAAAGCCCAGGAACAGGCCTTAAAACAAATACAGCAATGGGAGCTCTGGCTCATAAACCAGAAGGGAATATAAAACCTCTTCAACCAACATGATGTTTCATGTGATTTTTTTTTGTTTTTCCAAGTGCTTTACAACTTTCAGAGACATTAACGGTATATTAATTTTCCCATGTGGAATTCTACATTCGAGTTAATTTAAAACTGATGAATTTTTTCAAGGTAATGGGCCCCTAACGTATTGTACAAATGCATATTAACTACCCTTTATAAGAATTAATTAAGAAAAGAACAGAAAATCAAGGAGAATATCTGTGATTAAATTAGTTAAGTAAGACCTTACCCAGATTCAAAATTATTGTATTTTTTTTCTGTATTATAGTGGTTAGGACATTGCAGAGAATATATAAAAGCTTTTATGAAAAGAGACAAGTATCTGGTCTATAAATACATTGCTTCAGTGTAATCTCTTGAGTTATTTTCATATTGCATTCAGCTACTGCCATGACAATTTCCCCTGCTCTGCTCACGTCTTTGCATTTAAAACCAAAATAATGCTAAGAAAAAACTTGGATGAGAGAATACTGAACGAGAAAGAATTGGATGTCTTGCTCTGAAGAATCTGAAGAGGCAATGAGACATGGTGAGTTTCTTAACTCCATGCACATTAGTTGCAGAGAGGAGCAGATCACCCAGATTTCCTGTATAACACAGGTCATTACCTCTCCATTCAGAGATTCGAATTAAACCAGTGTTAGAGAGCAAGCACGATCTCCCTGCCACCCATGCCTGAAATATTTCTTTGCTCATGAGCAAAAGAAAGCAGAGAAAGACTTGCAATTCCAAAAATAAACTACCTTATTTCAGTTCCAAAATCATTTGACAAGTGGTACCTGCCACTCTGCACTTGGTCCCTACAGTACACCCTATAACAGTAGATCAGCTTTGTAGCTCAGCCGCAGTGAAATATTTAGTCAATTCAGTACTGAAAGGGCAATTAGAAATTTCTCAATTGTCATCTCATTGAAGGTCACAGCTTTCCTACTGTTAATACAAGCTATTGGCAGACTTGTACAAGAAAACTACCACATTGGTTCGAATTTTTTTGTAGTTTAAGGATTATTTTCATTTTGCACTCGCAAGTTCTCTTAGGAAGAAAGGAATACAACACCAACAGTGTTGAACCCACACCCTATTACACATGTTAAAAGCAAACAAGACAAAACCACATAGCTAAGCCCCAAGTAGATTTTTTACCATGCAATTCTTTATGAAACTTGCAAAATAAGACTTGGGTCACACTGGCAGAATTCCATTCTGAACCCTCAGTAAAATCACTGGGACAAAACGATGATGATAGCATGAACCATGAGGAGGCTGGTACAGGGTTAAAATCCTATGTGAATTTGTACTGAAGGGGCCAGACACTTCCCATCCCTTCTTTTCACTGACATCCATTTTCAAATCTAATGAACAGAAGAAAAAAGAAACCTAAGGCTTGGTTGGGGGACTCTTTAAAATGTTTACATCTGGTTGTCAAAGAACATATATAGAAAGTGTGTCTGTTCATATCCATGCAAGAAGGTTTTCAGCAAATGATGAAAAGGCCTGAATTTCTCTTGGAAAGAATAAACCACCATGGGTTGTCATAACACTTTTTTCCTAAAAACTATAATTGTAGCTTTTCCATCCATTACTGATAGTAATTCTGGCAGCCTGCAAGCAATAATAAACAATGCTGCAACAAAATACCCAGGAAAATGACACTATCTCAAAAAATGATAAATTTTGGCTGCATTTTACAGAAAAAAGGACTTAAGTTTTCTACTAGAAGTGGTAAAACCTAATGATATTGAAAACTAGTGGCAAAGTAAACTGTTCTCATTAAAAATGTGTTGTAAACTGAGGTATGATCATTTTGAAAGGACAAATTAATATAATGTTTGACTGTAGCAAAACAGTGAGGAAAGGAGACGTGAATAAACAGCAGGAGACCAGAAGGCAATTCAAGGGCAGAGGAAGAAGAACACAAACACTGATCTGCATTTCTGCTTTGTCTCTGAGCAACAGCACTCAGAAAAAGCAGGTCAGCTCACCAGGTGGTAGACTGTGCAACTGTTTGATGCTCAACCCTCCAGAGGATGCTCTTTCTATGTAACACACATGTCCAAGGAACAGTACAGTGTCTAAGCAGCTACAGCACCACAGAAAATTTTCATCTTAAAGGGTATGAAAAACTCAGCCAACCTTTCTGGAATGTTTTCTCGAAATCCAACCCCTGCCATTTCACAGAACACCAAGAGCTGACCCATCTCTGAAGAGATATTCCTGTGAACTTCACTGCTTTTTCACTGGAAACATGAAAAACTTCCCTCAGCGCTTCACCCACACCTAAGTCCTTTACAAAAAGCATATACAAGACCAGCTTCTGAACCTTCCCCTTGTCATTAAGGTCCCTATAGTTCACACTCTTCCTATTTCAATGCCATACTCTGTATATTCTTTTGAGAGTGCTCAATACCGTCACACAATTCTTTCAGCTATTTCTCCCCAAAACAGACCATGTGCTCTCCCACACTCCCTTCTATGTAGATTGTATCATTTCTAGTCTGGAATAACAGACTCCCCTACCATCTTCCCACTAAAATCGATTTTCACATAAAAAGTTTTTCCTATGGAGAAAAAGGAAAAGAAAAACCCAATCAAACAAAACAGGTCAGAGACACGGTTTTCTTCTTTCCTTTGTAGAACAAAAAACAAATTATGGAAACACAGAGGTGTATTTCTAGCCTCACTTTTTGTCAGTTTTAATCTTTTTTTATATGCTTTGTCTACGCCAACAAAATTGGTTTTAGCATGGGAACAGAATGTGAACAGCTCCACCCACAACTTTATCTAAATAGTATAAATATGATGCATAGATATATTTTTCCTAAAGCACAATTTACCTCATTTCAGGGAGGTAGATATATTTACTCATCAAAATCCTGGACCCTAACGATTGTGTAAATATGTAGAGTTGGCCTGCCTTTTGCATCTGTGTTTAAATAATCCCAAATGAGCTACAGTTTTACTGCAATTAAATATTTATACATGCAAGCATTTGCAAATTCACAGAAAATAACAGATGAATAGAGAACTGCAACAGAATTACTACAACATCTTCATAGTAGGTAACCATATCATATAATATGCTATAATATAAGATAATATAATATAATCAATTTCCTAAAATCATTTTCCTGAAAAACAGAGTATTTTACCCTCATTTCCTTTCCAGCCTAAATTTATTCCTGGACAGTTTGTTCCCACTTGTTCCTGAGCCAACACTATTCTTTAGCTTAAACAGTTCCTTCCTGTCTCTGGCTTTACCATCCTGATGTATTTAAAGACAGCGATCTTATCCCTTCTCTGCTTTTGTTTTGCTAAAATTCTAAGCTCTTTCAGAGCCCTTTCATGAAATAGTCTCTTCCTTCCCCTGAGAATCGTAAGAGCCCATCTCTTGCACTTTTCCAAATTCATCTCTCCTGACTATGAATGAGGAATTGAACACAATATTCCAGATGAAGTCTCATCCAAGCCTCCTACAGTGGCATTAATATTCTCCCTCCTTCCACTGGAAATGTCTCCCCTGACACATTGCAGTCTTTTACCAGCTTTTTTCACTGTCACATTACAATGGTAGCACACAAATTATCCTGTGATTGATGAATGCACTGAGATACACTTCCTTCCCATCAGCACTCCATTGATAAGCTCTAGGTTTATTACAAGGGCTTTGTTTGATTTCAGTTATTAGTACCTAATAATGAAAGTCCTTTGTACTTTATAATTTTATGTGCTATACTATTTACATTGTATTAATCCTAATGCCAACTGAGTAACGTGCTTGTACTAACCATGTTAACAGTACTGCCATTTTCAAATAATTAACACATTTCATTAGAACATTTCTCTTTTATTAATCATAACATCAATTGACCTGCATCTTGAAAATGACTCTTTAATGCTTTCACTCCAAACACTTAGCTTAAGTCTTCTTGGTTCAGCATTATCCATTTCTTTTCTTCCTGTTACCTGTACTCACTGTAACCTTTTTACATTTATCTCAGTTTCTCCGTGCAAATCTCCATGTGGAATTATTGTGTGCTTTATTAAAAGGTGAGTTATGTAATGATCCAGATCGATTAGATCTCTTCTAAGATCTCTCTGTTCCGAAAACCAATTTTCTTATGAAAGAAAGATGTCATTTCAGTCTAGCCTAATCTACTTTCTGTAAACCTGTTCCTTATTATCCAATTTCATGGTTTTCACATTTTTTTCCTCAAAGCTTCCAGTTGCTGAAATCAGTCCAAGTCACCTATTCAGCAATCCTGATATTCACTTACTGTCAGTACAATATTTTTTCTCCTGACCCCTCCAATTCTACCTCTACCTTTATCTTTCTAGTTGTACTAATCTCCCAAATCCTTACCACCAGATCCATGACTTAAAGTGTAATTTTTCTCAGAATTATCCATCCCCAAGACAACTTTATTTATCTTGTTAAATTCAGTGCCAACCTCGGTTACAATGATTTCCATTTGTACTGCCTTACTTAATTTCCCACAGCATGTAGGCAGCATCACTATTGCAATTAAAAACTGCAACCAGCCATCCACTTAGTACTGAGACTTATTAGATTTACTGTATCCCTTCCCTGTCCTTATCACATCACAGCCTTACTTTTTCTGCCTTCATTCTTTTCCTCTTTATTTTTTTTTCTTCTGTTGAAAATCATTACAGCTTTTAGTATGTATATTTTGTTATAATAAGACCAGGAGCAACTGCAACAGCACATGGTGGAATAAACAGTGCTTCTTTGGATTTGCAGCCAAAATAAACTTGCCTATCTATCTACATGAATTTTCCACTGCTTGCTGCTGAATCAGAGTGCCAGGGATAAACTGAGCACTCAGAGTTTACATCAGAGGTATTGCCCATAAATTAAACTCATGCTCTCTCTAAGATGTGGAGAATGCCAGTATCATATACTTCTGTACTCGCTGAAAAGTGTAATGCATACAGTATTTTCAAGGTGATTTTCACATATCAGTTTTTCGGACCAACTTGTGCCCCCACTCCCTACCTAAAGTAGCAGGGGATCTGCTAAGAAATGCATTCAACAGGACTTCAAATCCCTAAAGCACTGAAGTACTAAAAGTATTTGTTGTTTTCCACACTCTAATAGTCTTTAGATAGCCGATTTCAATTCACTCAATCTTGCTCAGCTTCTTACACTTCTTAACTTTTTCCTTCATAGACTTGGCAGGGGAGGGAAGGAGTAGGGAGGAGAAGCTGCAGTGTTGTGCTGCCTAGATACAATTTTTTTCATTTCAGAGATAACTCCATCTCCAGGGATCATCCACAGTGTGATAGATGGTTGATGCTAGGCTTGCTTCTTGGTTTCTTACAGAAGGTATGAGCAGGTACTGAACACTCCTAAGCACGATAAATTAATAGAAAATTCTCTTGCTCAAATGGATAGTTCAAATGGAGAATACTGTTTAAATACTGCAGTCCTCAGAGACAAGCGGTTTCTACAGGTCTGCATAACTGCTGAGAGTGCCACTGTTTAAAAATTTACACCATCCACTGCTCACACCTCAGCAAAACCACATTTTAGAGATGAATGAAAAAAATAATAAAGGCTCAACTTTTCCTATGTTAGCCTTGAGGGCCACATATATAAATAGCTGCTACG
>VXBO01014420.1:313693-332317 GCA_013400135.1 Rhinoptilus africanus | reverse complement strand
TTTAGTGAGATGTTGAATTATTCGGACATGCTGTAAAACTATCTGGCACTGCGTGACCTAATAGAAAAGCAAGCCTTAAGAATTTACTATTATACAACAGCAACCTGGAGAGATAAATACTCTGCAGAGAGGGAAGGAATTGTAAGCCACCGAAAATTAATAATAGCCATTTCTCTATGAAAGAAGAGTGACCTATTCCTAACTAAAATTTATTTCTTTCTGGTCTAACATTTCAAAGTCTCCTTTATCTCCTTCTGGCTTGAGGCTAACCTTTTCCATTTTTCCAGTTTGCATTCAGAGGCCTTTATACTTTTGAATTTGGCATACTGAAACCAACCAGAAAGGGGTCTTTTAGAAAATGTGACATCATCTTTCTCAGTCAGTAGGTCAAATGGTGCCTTTCTTTTTCTTCTATTCTGTTACTCTACTGATCCTAAAGTTGATGTATATTTTGAGTGTTATCTGTAGGTGGGATGTGGTAAAAAAAGCTCTGAGGTGTATATATATGTGCATAGGAAGAGCTGTTGCATAGACATGTGGAATGCTACAGGAGAGGAAAAGTGAAGAATAAGAATATACTTCACTGCATTTAGTGCATTTGTTGTACAAACAATTGAGTTTTGGATGTCACAATTTGACGAGTCCTAGATAGGTCAGGTCAAGGTGTAAACCAGTTGATATGTGTTATGAACCCCTCTTTTTTTTTCAGCAGAAATACTTAATTTTTTATTAGCATTGGCTGATAGATTTCTAGGCAAACACAGCCATCATGTGCTGAACGTGCTCCAGGATGACGGAAACCAAGATATTTTCAGAAAGATTGCTGTGCCTGTTACCATTTTCACTTAAAAAAAAAAAAAAAAAAAGGGAAAAAAAAAGTGTTGGAGACTGTCAATCCATCTTTCTTATTTTCTTGTTTCTCCTGCTGATTTTTTACTTTCACTATCTCACCCCTCCATCTTGGATCCTTTGAAGTATCACCCTCATCCAAATGCTGTCCAAAGCCAGTGGCAATACTGCAAGGGGGAGTGGCAGGGGTCCATCTTTTGGGTTTCTGCTTTTGCCTTCTCAGATGAGCATCAGCCTGAGACAATCTGAAGGGGACCAGCAGTGCACCTAGACCCTGTTTGGTTCTTCCATTGCTTTTATTAGTGTCTTACTGGATGGGGACTTGTGTCTGAGGAAACTGGAAACGGTTTCCTATTGCTGAAAAGCACAATATCTTGAACGGAATGTGGTATGATGAGCTTGGGGTAATGTAGACACAAACACCAAAGCGATGTGGAACTGCCTGAAAAATGTTTTCTATTACAGTTTAGCAGAGCATTGATGGTAAAGTTATCTTGTAAGTGAGCTCATTTAGACAGTAACTAGGACCAAAAATCTTCAGCGGTGGTTCACCTGCAGCTTCAGTCAAAGTCCTGCATTCATGGTGATAAACACACGTAAGCGAGAACTGAGTTCTTGCTCTTGCTTAGTGACAGGTTTTTTGGTATTATCTGGGACAACTTAGACTTTATATTTCTTATTCCCCTTTCTGCCAAAAGGACTATACTTCTTCAGTTTATCACTGGAGCATTGTGAAACTAAGATCTTCACTTTGAAGATCTGAGGTGTTCGGGTACTACTATGTTATCTACATATGAAGGATCTTAAGATATGACACTAGAAAAATGGATTTGGCAGATAAAAAGCAAAAATTGAGAATTTTGTAAGTGTATCAGCAGAACTGCACATAAAAATGGAGGCTGTGTCCACATTCAGAAAGAACATTAAGCTACAATGTGAGGTAACAGCAGTCTATTGATAACCACTCTTTCTGGAAGGTGTGGAAAAAGGATAAATATACATCTGGACATTTCACTAAAAAGGTACTTATGAAAAATTTCAGAAAACCTTTTGCTGTTGTTTACAACATGGATACAATGGGAAACCCCATCCTTACAGAAATTAGGCAAAGCTTTATTCAAGATTTTTAAAAAGCAGGAACAAAACCTTGTGGTGTAAAATTGTGATGTTAATATGCATTATTTCCACAAAGACACACACTTTCATAATTCTTTACTTTCAAGGTCAAGGCTGATATTTGGTATAACTAATGATAGTTATTTATTTCAAGTATAAGTAAGAAGTATTTCACTTTTAAGAAACATGAAGAATTCTTTGGAGGATCACATGAAAGGTCAAAGATATCTCATGTTTTGTCACACATTATAGATAATCCAGAGAGTTAAAAACAATCATAATGCCCAGCGGCACTTTCTCTCTAGTGCTAATGGGAATGTTGATCCTGAAAATAATTGCACCAGACCTCACAGAAATCAGAAATATTGTCATTTAAGTCAGTAGCAGTATTCTTGCCTTTCATTCTGAATGTCACAGTGTTTATAAATTAGCGTCTGTGAGCTCTTGCCTCACATGGAAATGTGAGGTAATGCAGTTATTGGAAAATCGATAAGAAATTGAGGAAAATCAGCCTCTTTATATGGGTAAGTCCTAGTTTCATGTTAGCAAGCAGAGACTTCTCGCTTTTAAAAAGGATTAATTAGTACATCTGACATGCATTAGTGAGGATTTACTAATATGCAGAGTAAAGATACACCCCAGATATTTTGGAAGCCATAATGGAAGCTAAGACCCATGGGAGATCCAAGTACATGGCAGGTGTGTTCCAAATAAAAACACCCTTACAAAGGTACCCCTTGGAAAGAAAAGTTACTCCAGGCAGATGTTTTTACTGTCTTATATAAAGCAAACAGAACAGAAGAACAGTTGCGAATGGATCCTCACTGGGTGAATTCGTTTTGAATTAACACTGCTTTTCTCTCTATTCAGCCAGCCACAGCAGGTGGGGAAGTTGATTTCCTTTGTTTAGTTCATAACTGAAAACCTAGATTTTTTTATTGTTATTTTTTTTTCTGGGCAATTTTGCTGCAGAGAAGACTGCATTGGTTAACAAAAAAACATCAAGAGAGAGAGTGGAATACCATTGTGTAAGATCTATAAATACATGCTGGGTTTATAGATATATAGATATAATAAATGCAATTAGACTAGGAAGTGCTGTACTACTGTTATCTTCATGGAAAAGGTGTTACTGAAAATGTCTCTGATGTATTCTCTATCGGATGCCACAGCACCTATTTTCCCAAACTATGAAACTGACTTTAACAGCTGTTACAATCACTCTACTTTTCTGGAGAAAGTCCTCAGCTATAACTACAGCTTGTAGTGGCTCCTATTGAAAATGAAATTAATCCTTCCAGGGAGGACAGATGAGTTGTTCTTGATATGAAAAGCTGTGAAAAGCTCTGTTTGAGTATGTTTTAAAAATAATCTGCATTGGATTTATCAGGCTACAAATTTGGTTTCCAATGTTCCTCATAGCTCCTCCGTGCCTGTACAGCTCTGGTTTCTGTTTATCCTACGAGGAATCAATTATTGACAGCTTACTTTTGAAACACAGCCATCATGTTACGTCATGTTGTATGTTGGACATAAGCTCTTGATCTACTATTAGGTTGACCTGCAAGGATCCATTCCAATCACCTCTTTGTATGACTTGCCTCATCACAATGACAATAGTCTGAAAACTATAAAAATAATCCCTAAGAATAGATCAGATATAATATACAAAAGCATTTTAAGTGCATAGAAAATACACTGAGTCCTCGGTGTTACAAATTATTTGAACTGAATTGAAATGTTATGAATGGGGAATAACTTGCTAAACCTGAAATGGATGCACCAGGGTCGAACACTGAGAGTAATGAGTGGCAATAGTATGCAAATACGGCATCAAAAATAGACTGCTAGAACAGTCCATGGAGCTCTGTGTGGAAATACATACAGCACAGAGTGGCTTCATTTTATTCCAACACAGAGAACCAAAAAGACGAGGAAAAATAAAGCAAAATACAATAGCCAGCAAAAATAGGCTGCTAAAGAGAAGGGAAGCCTGCTATGAGGGCAAAAAAATTTCCCTTGCAAAGCAGTATTTCTGGTGTTGATTCACTGCATTTTCCCAAAGTTTTAAACTGTAGTAAGCAGAAAATATTTATGCACTCTAATAAAATGTAATTCTTTATGTAGATAATATTAATTTTTTTCACTCCTAAATTCCATCTTTGAGGAATGTTACAGACTTTGGTAGATATTAGGCCTTTTTTTTGCTTGCGTCCTTCTCTGCTGTATATTCCCTCAAAAACCTCAAGTATTTATTCATCTGGCTAGAAATCAACTATTGTGTCAATAACCTGGGATATTCAAGGACTCTGAAACTGTTCCTAATCCTGATTCCTTTGAACTGAGTGGTAAAATTAACTCTGGCATTAGCAAAAACAGAATTAAGACACTATAATGTGAAAAAAAAATTCTTCTCTTTTTTCCTTTGATTTGAATACTTTTTGTTTGTCTCAGATTCTACCATTTTTGGCTTATAAACAGCTTGACTAATAATAAAACTTAGAGACATCTGGATATAGACAAGCAAAATTGTGAGGCATATTATAAAGACAGTATTTTTATAACTAAATTTGTGCACTGCTTTCTGCTCCTATATGAGGTCTAGCCATAGAACACTTAAGCTAAAATTCTTGTCTGTAACGGCTGTCCCATGAAATACTGTTTTTCATGCTGGCTGAAAGACTGAACCTTCACATTCAGAGGGACAATATCAGCTACTAAAAGGCAACATTTGTTCTGTTTCTGCTTAAAAAATAATTTATGCAAATTTCACAGTTATTTAAATCTCTCTCTTCGGGGACAGCGTTAGCAGCAGGATTGGTCCAAACCACAAATGTGCAGTAACTAAACAAACCTCTGCTGCAGTGAAGATTTGTGCATCTTAAAGAGAGCCTGAGAGCATCACCCCAAAGTGGCCAATAGTGCCGTGATAAATATTTTCAAATAAAGAGGTAAAAGGATTGCAGGATCTCTTTGGATTTCTGACACTGGAGGCAAATAAACATTCCAAATTCTAAAGGCAATTATACCCCCCTAATTCTTCTTACGTGTCTGGCCTATGTTGCTGCTATTATTATTATTCATAAGAGATCTTGGGTTTGTCCCTCTGCTGCACTGGGATATTTCTGAAAACTGATTTTTCTTATTTTTTTTTTTTAGAGGAAAAAGAAAAGTATTTCCTGCCAGTTCTGCCCCAGAATATGTCCTTTTTATTTTTCAATTAATCGTTTATCTGCAGCGTCCCGAGACTTGATTCTATATTGAAAGAGAGCTGAATTCTATCTATTCTGCTGGTGACATTCTGCTCTATGCCTCTGTTTATTTAGCCTGGAGCACCAAGATCAGTACCTTCACCTATGTGATGTTGTACATGGCAGACAACTACTTTTGTGATGAACTAAGTAAACAAGAAATTGTTGGGAAGACAACTGCAGGATTTCAAGAGTAGTGTTTTGATCGCTTTGTAGTTGTTTAGTTTCTCTGAGCTAAATTTTTCCATGACTGGGCTCATTTGACAATTCCTTCTAGAAAGAAGTTTCATTGACCTTTCTATTATAAAGTATACTGTGTTGGTACAGTGAGGTTTCATTTGGCTGGGCTTGGCTTACCCTTAAGATTTGAACACTTGCAGAAAATGTTCTGCATATGACTGCCTGTAAAATTTGACACTGCAGTGATCAGCCTGGAAGATTACTGTATGAGGAGTTAGCGATCCACATACTGACTCACCTCAGTGAATGCTTCTGTATCATGAATGCTGCATGACTGCTACTTAATCAAGGCATAGCTGATCAATAGTATAATTAATCCATGAATACACAGTCAATGCAAAATTATTCAATGTACGTGTAATCAATGTGTACTTAATAAAAAGTATACATATATTGTCTTGCCCACTTGAAATATTAAATGCACCTTTTCAAGAACTGTAGCTTTATTAATGAGAGAAGACTATTACACCACAGTGTTCAAGAGACTGCTCTCAGTTTGATTGCTCTCAGTGACTGATGAAGCTGCACCGTGAGCAAGACTCCACAGGGACAATAGTAAAATTAAAAATGGTTAACCTCACCATGGATGGGATCTATGGAGCATGCCGTGCCTTGATCAGAGGTCCATCCAACGATGTATCATCTCAGGGTTCCCAGCATCTGAATGAGGATGTGAGATTTTATAAATTCCTCTTACATTTTCTAGGGTTTTAATAAATAGCTATCTGTCTGTCAAGTATATGTACCTTTCTTATTGGGATCCAGATGAACCAGTACTACCTGGTGCAAACCAGTCATTTTTAATGTGAAAGTTATGAAAGTGAATGAAGTTAGGAAATGTTAAGCTAGGAAAAAAATAGCATTCTTCCTTTAGCTATTAATGTCTGAGGCACATACAGTTAACAAATAAAAATTGTTTAGAGTACAGAATAGGTATTTGCTCTGTGATCATTCATGTTGCGTAATCTAAAATATGACAGCTACCACTATCTGGACTAAATACAGGGACAATTCCCTGAGGAACAACCTGCTTAGTCATTTTTCTGATGACATACACTTTCCTTTAATATCTATCATGCTTCACTAGCCAGAAATTCTTTTTCCTCCCATTCTTAAAAAAAAAAAAAACCAAATCTATACTTTCTTCATTTAGTCAGTCATGGTCTTGCCTATTCTGTATGCACAGGAGGTACCTTATGGCAACCATAGTACTATCAGAAAAAAAGTGCCAAAACAAAAAAATGTATAGGCCCCAATCATTATACTTCAAATTTCTTTTCAACACTAAATGCTGGAAATCTTATATTTACAGATTTTTGATAGGAAGTGTTGGTTTACGAGCTTGGAAAGTAATCCTTGCCTAAGAATATTCTAAAGAATAGTCTAAATCTAAGTATATTTTATGATTATTACTGAAGCATATAAGTGAAAGTAACATGAAAAGTTAGAAGTGAGCAAGCAAAAAAACACAAACTTGCAGCAGAACACAAGCTAGTAGTCTCAGCATTACACTACGTTTATTACCCAAAAAAAGTATTTTGGATCTTCTCACTTCAGAGCGAACACTCAGAACTTTCCTTTCACCTCAAAATGCTTTAGTAGAGAAGATAATGTACTGTTTGAGTGAATGACACCCACAAAGCAACAATAGACCAATATGCTGAAGAAAGGAAGTGAACGAATTCAAATTAAAAGCTCCCCAAATACTCCCCAAATCTTGTCTGCTATAGCAATACCTCTTTTAAAACTAATTATTCTGTATATTTGAACTCATCAACATTTCAGCACCACGGCCAGCACCACAGTCCGGCCTGAACGCCGCTCACCACCGGGCGCACGGGAACAGGTTAAAAAACCTGATTGCCATGGGCTAGCAGTGCCAAATGGGCAGACCTGGGAGAGGATTAGAGCAAGAGGAACCGTCCAAGCCATACTCAAACATTTAATGGGGACTGGGTGAATTCATCACTCCAAAAGTCAGCTCTAATATGGGGAGTCAAATACTTGAGGAAAAATAAATAAATAAATGGTTACTTTAAACAAATTCGGTACTTCAAAACCAAAGTACTCTGATACTAATGCTTGCCTAACAGGTAGTACTGATATGGCCTTCAAAGGACAACAAGAGTTTCAAAATTATGTGCTAAACTTTCCCTGCATTTTCATATTATCTAGATTTTTTGTCTTACTGGCTCATATTCCTAAGTCATTGTTTAGGAACAAAAAGCAAAAGCAAAAGCAAAAACAAAACCAAAAAATTTAAAAACACAGTAAATTAAAAGTATTTATGCTGATTTAAGTTGATAGAGGACTGATAAGGTCAATCAAGTCACAAAGACGGCATTGTTAGATCAGCATAACAGTAACACACCTGGTAATAGGAAATTTTGCATGTCTTCCATGTGTCAAAAGAAAGCCCAAATGTACCTGCTTTATGTGCTGGATCTGAAAACCCTTTCCAGCCAAATCCAAAACCCCAAATAGGCAGGAAATCATAGAATGTGTTGGGTTGAAAGGGACCTTTAAAGGTCATCCAGTCCAGCCCCCCCGCAGTAAACAGGGACATCTTCAACTAGATCAGATTGCTCAGAGCCTCATCAAGTCTGGCCTTGAATGTCTCCAGGGATGGGGCCTCCACCACCTCTCTGGGCAACCTGTGCCAGTGTCTCACCAACCACACTGTAAGAACTTCATCCTAATGTCTAATCTAAACCTACCCTGCTCTAGTTTAAAACCATCTCCCCTCGTCCTATTGCTATATGCCCTTGCAAACAGCCCCTCCACAGCTTTCCTGTAGGCCCCTTTCAGGTACTGGAAGGCTGTTACAAGGTCTCCCCAGAGCCTCCTCTTTTCCAGTCTGAACTACCCCAGCTCTCTCAGCCTGTCTTCACAGGAGAGGTGCTCCAGCCCTCGGATCATCTTCGTGGCCCTCCTCTGGACTCACTCCAACAGGTCCATGTCCTTCTTGTGCTGAGGGCTCCAGAGCTGGACACAGTACTCCAGGTGGGGTCTAACAAGAGCAGAGCAGAGGGGGAGAATCACCTCTCTGGATCTGCTGGCCATGCTTCTTTTGATGCAGCCCAGGATGTGATTGGCCTTTGGGGCTGCAAGCACACATTGTTGGCTCATGTCCAGCTTTTCATCCACCAGTACCTCCAAGTCCTTTTCTTCAGGGCTGCTCTCTATCACATCATCCCCCAGCCTGTATTGATAACGAGGCTTGTCCCGACCCAAGTGTAGGACCTCGCACTTAGCCTTGTTGAACCACTGGACGGCTGCGTGTCTCCGTGGGAGCTCTGTCTGGGTTCCCACACCCTTTCTGGCTGAGGCTGAGAGCACCATCTTCTTCTGGGTGGAAGCCATAGCTAAGATATTTAGCCCCTTAGAGAGTGGGATGACTGCCTATGTGGTGGTGCTCTCAGGCGACGCCCACTCACCACTCATTTACTCAAGTGCTCCCGAAAGGCAATTCCTTTCCCCAGTACAGACTTACCTGCACCAGAGCTGGTCTCTTCGACGAGTGACCGTTGGCGTGTTTGCACCTCATTTAAATCTACTGACGGGGGTGCTGGCTCCATCCCATGCCTCCTTAGCTGTCACCATCCCCCTGCAGTGCAGGGTGCCAGCCCAGGCTATCTGCTTTTCCAGGCTTCAAAAAGCCCTAAAATGAGCTCCTTGCTGGCCTTTTTTGCTGCGAACCCCTTCCCCAGTATAGACTTACCTGCACTGGAGCTGGTCTCATCGGTGAGATGTTAAGGTCATAAAAGAAGCCTCCTATAAAATTTGATCCAGAATATTTTTGTCTTGCTAGAAAATTTACTACCCTGTCAAAGTCATAGTACTGAAAAAATCTATGAATCTCCAATTTCTGTATTGAGCGTATGATTTATGGTTTCTTTGATGCCTATTTTCTGTTGAATTCTGCTCCTCAAACCCTTGCTTTGCTTGTCCTTCCATTTTATTTTGGATATTGAATATATATATAAATGGGACCATGCTGCTTTGGACATGAAAAAGCTATTCAAAATTCAGTCATGTTTCAGTTTCATCACCAAATGGCACAAATTTCCCATGTATTTGCTATCATAGAGTAATAAATTAACAATGCTTTTAGGGAGGTAAACGGCTGGACATGTATGCTTACCTGCTTCTTTCCATGTCTCTCATGTAGTTTTACACTACTGCTACTGCATGGTGGAGGCACTCACCCCTGCTAAGCATTCACCACTCTGCTCTGATGAACCCCAGGTTTGCAGACCTACATTCCCTTGCTTACTGGGACCAGAATAACTATGCAATATCATTCACTCTGGACATCCATGAAAATTTCCAGGTTTATATTCTATGGCTACTGCTTCCTCCATCCTTGGGATGTCACAATAAAGTTTTCTAGAACCTAGAAGATTTGCCAGCTTCCTCAGCCCTCCTTGAAAGTTGTTCCCACATGTACAGTCCAAACCTAAAGGTTTCAAATTTATCGCTTACCCTATCAAAAAGGGAAATATGTTGCAAGGGGAAAGTATAAGATAAATACAAATGTCTATAAAAGGAACTACTTGCAGGACAATTCCACCTTCTGCCATCCTTATTCTACTGTGTTTTTACTTCCTCCACCTTCTCATCATTGTGCCTCTCGGCTTCAGGAAGGGTGCTGGAAAAATCTCTCTATGTAGAGGTACAGTCTTTCAGTCACATTGAGTTGCTCAACAGACTGCACACTCACTTGTCCAACGCCTGTACTGAGCAGGAGAGCCTCCGGGCCTGCGACTGTTACTACCAATGGATTCTTCACTCTTTGTCAGCACCTTTCTGTCCAAGCTGGAGTCAAAAGGAAATTGAAAAGGCTGAAGACAACCTAGCAAGAAAAATGTTGCTTGCAAACCAAAATAGAATCTATAGTTTTATAAGAACATATGAAACCATTTTTTAGGTCTTCTATCATCAAAGATGATATATGACTAAATATAGAAACAGAAACTTACTGTAACACACAGTTCAGAGGACAGGATAGACATATTTTCTGGTCCCCTGCACCTGCAAAAGGAAATGCATATTTCAGTGTCCATTAGTACTTTTCTGCAGGCTTTCCATATCCTTTAAGTGAAAAGAAAAAACAACCAACAACAACAAAAAACCCTGGGGTAGACTCATATCTTTCTTTTTTTATGGTAAACTTCACTAACCTCACTCAGAGGACTTAAATGCAAAGCATGGGAGGAAATAATATTTTCAAAGACTAGTTTTTCCTCCTGCAGAGAGTATTTAGAAGAAGTGAGAGAGAGCTAACGATGACAGAATTTGCCATGAATTGAGAATTTTTCCCCTCAGACATCTCTGATCTTTATTCCTGACTGACTGACTGCTCTGCACTCTCAAATGTCATTTTCTATGATCAACACTCAAAGGCTAGTAAATTCATATCAAATTTTAGGACTGAATGTATTTCTCACAATGCAATAAAATACATTTTCTCCCTCTTAGAGTGATTTTTGACATTGTGCCTGCAATTTAGCAAACACAGACTGGGTGTGCACCTATACACCTGTACCTACTCTTCCCTTGATCAGAAAGCTATAAAGTGTTCCATCTAAAAGCTTCTGTCAGAAAAGAAGCATGAATACATTCACCTTTAAAAACTTTATCTTTCTTCATTAATACTAATAATCCATTATTATTGGTGGCAGTGATCTTAGAGAGAGATTTTTTTCCAGCTTTCTTTTGTAACATTTCATCCACCATACCAGAGACACTACTTCTTGATTCTGAGATATTTTCTCTAATATGCTAATAATACCACTCCATCCCTCTAGAGGTTATAGAAAACTTTTTACAGTGTTTTGTTCGACTCCTGTTTCTGCAAACTTTGAAAACACTGTATGTCTGAATGAAACGCTAAAGCAGTCTTTGTGATGATGCATTCGCGTACCCTGGTATCCTTTCATAAATGTGACAATCAAATTATTTTATTTATTGTAAACATTTCTCACACTTGGTTCTGAATTTTCATCAAGGATTTTTCATTCTCAGGCAAATGGACAGAGCTGATCACTTTTGTCTGGTAAACAGATACAGAAATTCCATCTGTTGTGGAATAATGTGGAAAGGTAACATGTCTTCCTCCTAACCTGTCTCTTCCTTAAGCCATGTTTATTTTCAGTGTTACTTAACAGTAGCATATGCATTCATTTGGAACTTGCATGCTTTCAAGAGACAGAATATCTGTATATGTTCCCTTTCTAAAGCTTCGCAGATCCACTATAGACCCACATTTCTGATCTAAATAGATATAATTATACAGCAGATGTTTCAGCATTTTTGACATTTCAAGTGAAAATATTTGCTTTCTGGAATGCATACCATATTTTTCCAACATCGTATTAGGCAAAATCATCCCCTGCTTTCAGAGGAAAGGCTCCAAGTTCTTGTGGTGGGTTAATGTTGGCTCGCTGCCAGGTGCCCAACAAGCCACTGTGTTGCTCCCCCACCTCAACAGGACAGGGAGAGAAAATAAGATGGAAAAAGCTCATGGGCTGAGATAAGGACAGGAAGACCACTCACCAATTACTATCATAGGCAAAAAAGACTCAACTTGGGGAAATTAATTTAAATTTTTGCCAATTAAAAATAGAGTATGATAGCGAGAAACAAACAAACAACACCCCCAAACCCAAAAACTAAAAGCACATTACCCCCGCCCCCTCTTCTTCCCAGGCTCAAATTCACTCCTTCATTTCTGACACTCCTGCCTCCTCCCCACCCCAGCAGTGCAGGCGGATGGGGAACAGGCGTTCTGGTCAGCTCATAACACTTTGTCCCTGCCACTCCTTCCTCCTCACACTGTTCCCCTGATCCAGCATAGTGTCCCTCCCATGGGATACAGTCCTTCATGAACTGCTCCAGCATGGGTCCCTTCCACACAGTACAGTCCTTCAGGAACAGGCCACTCCAGCGTAGGCTCTCCAAGGGCTGCAGTTCCTGCCAGAAAACCTGTTCCAGCGTAGGATCCTCCCCATGGGGCACAAGTCCTGCCAGGAGCCTGTTGCAGCATGGGCTCTCCACGGACTGCAGCTTCCTTCAGGCATCTCCATGTGGGATCCTCTACAGGCTGCAGAGTGGCTATCTGCTCCACCATGGTCCTCCACGGGCTGCAGGGGGACAACTTGCTTCACCATGCTCTTCACTGTAACGTACAAAGGAATTTAGCTGCTCCAGAACCTGGACCACCTCCTCCCCCTCCTTCTTCACTTACTGTAGAACTGTTTCTTTCCCATTTTTCTCACTCTTCTCTCTGACAGTTGCTGCACGTTTTTGCCCTTTCTCAAATATGTTATCACAGAGGCACCACCAGCCTTGCTAAAGGGCTCGTCTTTGGCCAGTGGTGGGTCCACTGGAGCTGGCTGGAACTGTCTATGTCTCACATGGGGTCAGCTCCTGTAGTCTTCTCACAGAGACTATCCCTGCAGCCCTCCATCCCCCAAACCTTGCCAGGTAACGCAAATACAGCTCCCTGAGCTGGGTCTGTATTTCTACTTGAAGTACTGTAAACCCACAACAATTCAAATGACTCAGTTTTTACCTCTTTCACATGATAATTACCTGTAATGAATTATCTGGTCCTCTTTTACTGTAATTCATGTTTCCTTCTTCCCGAAGTTTTCACCTTTCAATGCACTTTATGTATCTACTTCCTCTAATCCTCTTAGAATTATATATGTCTACAACATATCCTTTCTTAATTGCTCCTTTTAAAATAAATACTTGATTTTAATAGCTTCCATAGCAGTATAGCCTATAAGCTCTCTATTATTTTACTTGACATCTTCTATGTCACTTCTGATTCTTCATTATTTCCTGCAATATAGTGACCAGCACTGTGACAACATTCTTCCTCTGCTTTCATTTTGAAACATGCTCATATATATCACAAACGCTCACAAGGCTTTCATTAAAGGAGCATTAAGTTGTGAACTGAGGCAACACCGGAGATGAGGCAATGCCAGGCATATGACCCAAAGATGTAATGCTACCAGTTGAAGGACTGGTAGGAGAAGTCCTGCTTTCCACTACAACTCTTTCTATCCAGCCTAAATTTCTGTGTTCACTTTCAGAGAGATTTTTTTTGTTTGTGTAAAGTTCTGAGATGAGAAATTGCAGTGAAGCAGTAAGGTACCTCCTGGATCTATCCTTTCCCAGGCAGGATTTTGTGAATACCTTCCAGAGGAGACAGAAATGCATTATTTGGTCAATCCTTGTGCTCTTGGGGAAAGTCACACCTTTTCCCTTCATCCTGTCATCTTTCACTTCAGCTATTCTTTGCTATATGGCAGTGATGTATATGTGGTATGAGTTTGTCCTCACAATCTCAATTAATGTGGATAGACTAAAAATGCTAAAATTTCACTACCTAAATCAGAGCAGAAAGTCACAAGACAAATAAAAGCTGCTTCTGAAATCCAAGGGAGCTTCTCCTCCCAAATAAAGATCTGTGGCAAAAAATGAGTGATTGAAAGCTTAAGAAAAAAAAATTACAATAAAAAAGCATTGTCCCTCAGAACTGCACAGTCCACCTCTCCTTTTCAGTCTGTATTCACTTACTACTATAACCTTGGTAACTAAGTTAAATATTTACGAAAAATTTCACCACTGGTAATGTATTTAGTAACCCCATATATGATCCTTTCACACAGCAGAGCATGAAAGGACTTCTTGATGTCCACATAGATTATATATCTTTCCCAATTCTTGACATCTCTTATTGTCATTTACTCTAAATTAATCAGGTTTCTTGAGCCAGCCCTCCTTTTCATAAATTCATGTCAATTTTTCTGTTTTCTGACTCCTTTTGTGAAATGGATCCAGGACTAAAACATAGAAAAATAGACAACGTCCACATAAGAAAAAAACAACAACAAAACCCCACAGATGATGACAGGAGAAATAGGAAGGGTTAGAAGTGTATTCAATCAGTGCAGTTAACTCTGTACTGAACGGGGTAGAGACCCTTAACTGCTAGACTGGGCAGGCTCGCAAAATCATCTTCAGCTGGTAAGGAGGCTACAGGAATGCCCTTGAGCACCATCCAGCTTCCAACTTTTAGGCTGCAGCAATTGCAAGCATATCAATAAGGAAGTTTTCCTCTCAACATCTGTTGCCTAATATTGTGAGAAATCTTACAGGAAATGTTTGTGTATGATTTATATTCAGGCTGAATTCAAATCTCTTCTGTTTCTCCAGACTGTATTTTAGGGAGCAGATTCTCATTCAATTTTCATAAATATCTGCAATTCTCGCATGTTACCATATAATCATTTGATTTCACAAATAATATCTTTCCAAAAAAAAGCATGTGTGTACTTATATGTACTTTATATTCTACAGAATGGAGAATGTAACTATAACTATATACACATAATTCACCTCCTTCTTGTTCTTACTTTGCTACGGTTCTGACAGATTTTTTTTTGTTTTTTTTTTTTCTCAGTTTCTTTCTTCATTAATATCTTCTCAATAGCTGCTTTGACCTTCCAATCCAATGTGTGTTCATTGGCTGTTTAACTAAGTACTTTTCAGATTTTGTATTATTGACAATTATTTTCTTCCTGTTGCTTTCACCATGTAAGTATTTCAAAGGCATTAACAAATCTAGATTCACAGAATACTTGTGAGCTTAAATTGTAGGGTCAACTTCATTTTATACCTGCAGAACAAAACTGTCAAAAGCCTATGCTAAAATGACGGTTTTCACACATTTTGAATGCTTTGCTTTTGAAAGCAGGTCTTGGGGATCCTCTTTTTCAGCTACTTCACCAATTCACTTAGTTAAATAGAAGAAAATGCACCCATGGAATTCAGACCAAGTTGTATCCGATCAGCTTTGAAAGAGATCACACAATGTGTAGTCTCTTCCTTCCTGAACTCCGTCTGTTACTGACATAAGCCTCTAAACTCAGCTCTGCAGACCTTGGCTCAGAATATTTCAGTCAACATCTACTTTCCCAGACTCTGAGCTCTACAAGCACATCTTTAAAGTGGTGTTGTTTCCAGAATGACAGCATTTCTATATATTCATCTGCTGCTTCCTTGCAGCATTTTATCTTCAGTTCTCTGGTTTCATCCTCATCAATCTGGTCCTATAGTACTAGGGTATTCGTCACAACAAAGTCCTGGTATATATATGAAGGTTTTAGACAAAGATTTGGACAGGAATGATTATGAGTTTTGAAAAAAAAAGGTTACAAGTCAAACTGAAACATGTAATTTAAATATAGTCAAGGACATCTTACGCAAAGTGTACTACCTAGGGTACTGTCCAGCCAGAAAGCTTCTGACCACATGTTCACATGGCATCCGCACCTTGGACACTGTGTCAGTGCAGGAATTCTTCCTTTATTTTGTTTCCTCCCAACCCAGGAATAGATGGAGCTCCTGCTTTAACTCAATGTAAATGTAAAATGTACTTCGCTGGGTAAAGAACTGGCTGGATGGCCGTGCCCAGTGGTGGTAAACGGAGTTAAATCCAGTTGGTGTCCGGTCACAAGTGGTGTCCTCCAGGGATCAGNGAAGCTGGTGAGGGGTCTGGAGGACAAACCTTACAAGGAACGACTGAGGGAACTGGGGTTGTTTAGCCTGGAGAAGAGGAGGCTGAGGGGAGACCTCATTGCCCTCTACAACCACCTGAAAGGAGGGTGTAGAGAGATGGGGGCTGACCTCTTCTCCCTGGTGACAAGGGATAGGACAAGAGGAAATGGGTTCAAGTTATGCCAGGGCAGGTTTAGATTGGATATCAGGAAACATTTTTACACTGAAAGGGTTATTAAACATTGGAATAGGCTGCCCAGGGAGGGGGTAGATTCACCATCCCTGGAGGTGTTTAAGAAAAGGGTAGATGAGGTGCTTAGGGACATGGTTTAGAAGGGGTTTTTGTCAGGGTAGGTTAATGGTTGGACTTGATGATCTTAAAGGTCCCTTCCAACCTCAACAATTCTATAAGTCTATGATTCTAAAGGCAACTTGGATAACTTTACTGTGAAATTAATATCTCTGCTATTCAGAATCCTTTCCAAGTCTCTCCTACAGTCCCTGTCCATAAAGGAAATATTGCTATTTCAGTTTCAGTTTTCTTTTTTCATTTATGATCAATATACAACCTTAAAATCTTTTAAGGTGCTGTATATCATGAAAAGTACATGAAAAGACTTGTACATCAGCCCATTTAAATCTAAAACCTCCGATATATTCTCTGTTTCTCACAAAAACCAGTTTCAGATATAGAAATAAAACTTTATCCAGAGAAGCCTCTGAAGGCTTCCTTCTCTCTGGTCCCTTCCCCTCACTTCTTCAGACACACGTTTTTGGACACGCTAATGAGAGGGAGTTGTGGTTACACAGGGTCAGATTCACAGACTTCATATCTGGATGCGTAGACTCCAGGGCTAACTTCAATTGACAACTGGAGAGCAAAGCACTAGAAAGATTTAGGCTAAAATTTCCAAGTGCTCTCTCATTGTGAATGCTCATTTTGAGATCTCAGGGGTTTCCTGGGAGTTTGGAGGGTGGCTCCATCTCTAGGCAGTCAGTAGGATGAGAGAAGCACCTCCAAGAACCACTTACTAAACCTACAGGGAGTCACGTTATCCTTGCTGATCTATCAAGTTTGTCTGAGAGCCTTATGTTTCCCAGAGTGTAACTGCCTAGGAAAATCCTAAAAAATGGAGCCTTTATCCTCTCCTGATGATAAAACACCTTTACCAAAGAACTGAACAAGCTGGTATGTTTTGGTTTACGTTTTGTGGCATAGATGTGAATGTCATATGAAACAGAGTCGTGTTCTCTTTCATACTTCACTCTCCATGGCTCCAAGGGTTCTTCACTTCTGTAAACCCTGCAGGTATGCAATTCACGGCAGGATGAAGAAATTCCTACCGAGTGTAAACTAGTGTTTAGGGAACTCTTGCACTACTTAGAGAAACCTCTGTTCCCATCCAACTCTGAAGGAACTTCTGAGACAATGTTAGTATTTTTAGGCTTAAATATTTCTTATGCTGGTAAAATACCTGCAATAACCATAAACCAAATAAGGCCTCGTGTAATGTAACAGATTTAAAGTCTTAACTCCAAAACCATAGCAATTCTTAAAAACGATAGTTATGATTTTTAAAAAATAGTAAAAAATTTTCTTCCACTTGTTTTTATTTCAAGAAACTACTTAGTGGTGTTACCTGAGATTTAAAGAAGGCCTAAAGCTACTGTCATATAGAAAATTCCAGCCCAAATGATTAAAGCTTCAACACAAATGACAGATGATAATGGGAAGTGTCTGGTAACCTGGCTAAATATATGTCTAATTACAGACAGTGATGATGGTTTTTCCTGTAATGTACTTACATTTTTCACTAAAAGAGTAGATTTTTTTTTTCCTCCATTCCTTTTCAGCTATTGCTGTGTGTTAACCCATCTGCTTTTTTGTATGCTCTTTCTTCCTCCTGTTCCATTTTCCTAGACTTTGATGATCATATGGCAAGGCCTGAGATCCTGTGTGGAGAATTACTGACTGATATTGAAGTGGTCATGAAATGAAACTAAGATGATTGATCACTGTTAGGAAACATTGATCCCTGACTTTAACATTATATACTTAACATTATCCTTAATATATGAAATCATTTTAGTTTATATCTTAGTTGTTTAAAGTGTTATACTTTTGTCTCATTGCTATCCATTTGGAAATCTTCTGAATCACATATTTTATGGTGATCGATAACCTACACTTGACACTGTATTAATGCCCCAGAAGGAAGCAGACAGTACCTGATCCTTTCACTGACAGCCAGTCTGTTTTGGGATTATTTCCTGAGTTGAGTGCTCAGAGTTTACCAGCTACTGTGCATAATAATTGTTACTTCAGATGCCAGTATTGTAGGCTTCGGTTTTTGACATCTCATTCATTCTTTGGTGACACACCCATTAAATGGTTATTATTTCCATTCAACTTTTTATTCAAAAAGCCACATGACATCATATTGAAGATAAAAACAGTTCTTTACATAGTCTTTGCTTGGATGAAGTTTCACCTATATGCAAGCTGTATCAAGGTCAGAATATCATATCATATCATATCATATCATATCATATCATATCATATCATATCATATCATATCATATCATATCA
>VXBO01014420.1:281284-313605 GCA_013400135.1 Rhinoptilus africanus | reverse complement strand
ATAATTATAATATAGACATTTAATAATTTAGAAAAACTGTTGACCACTATAACAGAAAAATTCTTGTAGATAATTTTCTTTCATTTCAATAGCACCACACTTCCGTTATCAATGTCATGAGGACTGAAGACAGTTGTGTTTTCAAGGCTATATCTCTGGCTGCATAGTTTACTATATCTCTGGCCATTAATTCTTACCTACAGAAGTGTTCAAATACAATGAAAATGTTATTAATCAGTTTTAACCTTCTTTGCTAGTTAAATTTTCCCTTAACACATTGCAAGAACTGTATTAGCAAAGTGTACTCTTGATCCTGTTTGGAATATTTAGAGTTTTGCAAGCTGTGTTCATAGACATTACACATTCAGCTTTCTCATTGCTTTTCATCTTACAGGTATGTTCATACTGTACAGGGATATTTACAAAGTCTGCCCCGTACAAAGCCTTGTGTTTGTTACATCCAAACATTTTGGCCCGCTATGTTATCTAACCTCTATTTCTGTCCAGTTCTTTTGGCTGTCTGAGCTGATTTCTGTTAGATTCAGTTAATGTGCAAAATGTGAAAAAAAGGTTCTTTTCTGCTATTACCACTAGTTTTTCAGATATCACTCACTTGCTTGAAAAGTTAGATATTTCTCCTCCTCTCAGAAATATTTTCCCCATTTTTAATATTTTCAGTCAAAATCCCTATTACAAAATATTACGTCTGTTAGTAATGTCTGACGGCACATATGTTAGAGGCTTTCTTGGCAGCAGGTCATGTAATTGTCATTCTCTGTATCGTTGCCCAATTTAATGCATGTTCAGAGATACCAGTCTTCTGTAATTGACTTCAAAAATGCATATTACAGTCATCAGCTTTTGAAGCCACTGAAGATAGTTTACATCCTGAAATTATATGCAAAATATCTACTAGCTTTCAGAAGTTTTACAAACATTTTACCTGTAAAACAACACGTTGAAAGACTTATGAATTTGCTATCATTATAAACCAGAGACTTATCAGTGTAATTTAGCAACACGGGAAAATCTTACCCCCATTATCTGTAAATGAACTGAGGTACAGTGATGAAGACATAGCTTGCAGAGAAATTTGCTGTAGTGACAGAAAATGGAATTGTATCTCCTGCCACAGAATCTTTTTGCTCCTTTTCTACACAGGGCATATAAAAATTGAATGCATATTTACTGCCTAACTATATACGCGATGTTCTAGTTAGACCTAGAATAAGTAAGGCCCCCAAGCTAATGCAAGGCCACATGCGTCTCAATGATACTGTGTTTGTGAAGAAATTGAAGCTCCCTTCACATATGGTGGGTCGATCACATTGTGATTTCTTCTCAAATCCGATTGACCTGACAGACAACTCAATTCACATCTTTTTGAGAGTGCTAGGAAACTTTGCCTTCCCTCTCTCTATATGAGTACACATTGTTTTACCAGAGAAGTTGCAAAGATCAGAACAGAGAAAGAATCCCACTTCAGTGCTTACTGAGATATTTTCATTTTGATTTTGTTCTTGCTAGGTACAAATTCAAGAATACCTGTGTTAAATGAAATGCAATAATAGCAGATCCCGAGTAGTGTGTCCCAGTGCTCACATTCTCTGAGGTGGGTTCCAATATGAAGTTCAGGAGCTACCACACAGTACAGCGGAGCCTGGCATGAACCCAGGCAAACTCAGGCAGAGTTTCCCTAAATCAGAATGATCTGCAAAAATCTCTTTATATTCTGACAAAAAAAATCTGACCAAATATGCTTCCAGATTTCTCCAATCAGACTCTAGTTGGTATATATATAGCAGCCAAGGCAACTATTTGTCTAAACAACAGGATGCATTCAAGTGACATGTTCCAGCATAAGATTTTGATTTGGTTTGTGCTTTGGTACTTCTTGTTCAACTAATCTGTGGAATTATTTATTTGTGTATATTCCTCTTTCAAGGTCAGTCTGACTTGTAGGGGAATGTTATTTAATTACAGCTCTAAATTTCATAGATGGACACATAAAAAAACCATCAGGATTATGACCCCAGATCATTGCAGCAATGAATGCACAAACTATCACATTTATGCCAAAGTACCAAAGTAAATCTCTGTGTTGGATGTGAATCTTCATTTTCAGTTATTCAGTAACTAAATTGTTAATTTCTCTTCCTCTTTCTCCTCCAACAATTCTTTAAAGATGGACAACATATTCTTCAAAGGATATGTTTTTAAAGGCAACATTATGCTGGTTGATAAAGGGCAAAACATAAATAGAAAATACTGTTTTCTGCCAATTTATCCCTATTCCAGACACCAATCTAGACTATCTACATAGTCCTTTAGAGATCCTTCTGTGCTATGCATTATACAAAACCAAATAAAAAGGTAGTTCCCCTGAGACTGCTTTTAATCTGCTTCTAAGATGAAAAAGCAACACATGAATAATGAATATATCAGCACTTACATTCAAAATTGTTAGTACAGTAATCATTTATCTGTGGCCATAAGATTTCTTTTTTTATTCTTAAGTGTTTTACCAATATCAACAAAGAGAATCACATTTTTTCCAAGAAGAAACTTATATGTGGAAAATTTAACTGACCAATATTTGCACTCGTCCACCTAAAAGCCTCACTAGCCATTTTTAAAAAAAAGTTGATAATTTTATATTACTTCCCCCAGGGTGCAGGATTACTATATAAGGGTTTCATTAATGAAAGGCATCAAAAAGCAGGTTCAGTGACCTTCTCTGAGGAGCACCTTGCATCCTGCAACGCTCAGTTCTATGGCCTTGCAATGACAAGAACAGCATCAGTATTGGATGGACCATCCAGTCTTGATCGTTCTTGTACCCACTTCCCTTAAAATGATGTCCCTGGTCTGCTAGGGTCAGGAGAGTGCAGGGCTGCAGAAACGATGGTGATTCAAACGTTAAATTTAGCATTAGATTTTCAGATTTATTTCTGTTCAAGTTGGGTAAATGTAATCCTTGTACATAACACACACTAAGTAAACTATGAAATACAGTATACATCATACAGACATTAAATGATACTGCTACAGCTGCATAAAATGAAATTTATGCAGTTATATGTCTCAGTCTTGCAACATCTTGAATTTAAAGACTATATTTTATATTCAGTAAAAGTGTATTTTATCGTATCAGAAAGTATAGTAAGATTTTGACCTGTTTCCTTCTCTCTTGCTGTTTTTTTCTCTGTATAATGCTGCAGTCTACATAGTTGGTAACAATATATATACACACACATTTTCCATTTTGAGTTACTGAGAAAATGAAATTACATTGGGTCTACTAAATATGTTGTCATCTAAATAGCAGCTTCATTAGAGTTCATTATAAACATTACTTTTACTATTTAGAATTTACTGTAATGCTGACTACTGTTTATTTAGTTCCAGTAAAAAATCTGTACAGTTTATTATGTGCAGACTAAACCTTACAATTATATTGCAGCAAGATCTGAATATGGAACACTAAGATTTGTAAACTGTTTTGCATTTCCTGAAGGGTAGCCACAGCACGGAAGCACAACTGCTAAAATGAACATATGCAACCTCAGTATGAATGAGAAGCAAATGAACTGAAAATATGGGGAGAAATTAGGAAACCAAGGATTAATAAAACATATCTCCAACATCCTCAAATAATGAGAGACATATTGCATCAAGACTACAAATAAAGCTTATTATTAAACTTTACAATAGGGCCTAAGTTGCTAGCACCTACTGAACTGGACATAACACGAATGGAGGTAAAAGACAGATGTTACAATTTCTCTCACCCAAGAGATATAACATTAAATAAAAAAAAAAATTGTACAGCAGTAGAGTGTATCAGAAAAAGTATTTGCAGAGGCTCAGGAAATATTAATGCCATTTGTACTCATGAGATTTCACCTGGAAACTCCATAAAGTTCTAGCTATCCTCACTGAAAAAAAGAGGAGTTAAAATTGCAAAAGCAGCAGAGAAAGTTTCATAGCATGTACTGAATTTCATAGCATGAATTGAGAACGGGTGACTTTCTAGAGTACTCAAAAAGCATGACTTGCTCACTTTACCAAAATGAAGGCTGGGATATGGAGAGGAATTATGACTGATTTTTTTACATAACGAAGAGATGGTGTAGGAAGGTGAGGTAGGATGGTGTCAGAATAAAAGAGAATCAGTGGGGAGGTGGAACTACATAAACTGCAAGATAGACTAACACAAGACAAAATCAGCATAAACTGGACAGAAACAAATTCAGGTTGAAAATGAGAGGAAGGATTCTCATATGAGAGTAGTGGGGTTCTGGTACAAGCACCTGGCTGGCACAGTGGAGACAGAGGAACCCGTATCTAGTTTTAGATGGCCGTGATCAAGATGAATTGCAGGGCTTTCTTGTAGCTGTCACAATCATACTGGTTCAAGAAGTTAACACTGAGTTTTATAGCAATGAACCCTGATGAAAGGGCAGATCAGACACATGGGAAAAAGTTGTCATTAATCCCCAGCACTACACTGTAAACCTTTCAGAAATTAGTATAGCCTTGGAGTTTCTATTCAGCTCTTGATATCTACATTCAAATTCCAGTGACATTCGAAACAGCTGACATAGTAGAGTTCAGACACATGAAGAAAATCACAGTACTCGTGGTGTAGTCTTTTTTTCTACTAATTGATTTTCATAAAATCTATTGCAGTGTGTTTGCTCTTAATCCCTGAAATTTGACAGGGTATAGATTTTTATAGAGACAATCACCATGGTATCCAAACACTTTCTATATTGGGACACTTCAACATTTGGCTTGATTAGGAACACGCTTATACTGGATTTCCAGAAAAGCATCAATACCTTTATGCTGATTTTTACTGTGTAAAAATTCTCAGCTAGAAAAAAAAAATAATATTACAATAATATAGTCGCTAGCGTACCAGTGATACATATCTTCCACAATCTCTCTGTTCCTGGAATTAAAAGAGTTTAGCCAGACAAGACCCTCAACTGTATATTCCAGAACATCTACCAAAATGTTAAATTCAAGCTCAGAAAAAAATACAGCCAGCAGCTTCTTGCTATTGCTGAAGGAAAATAGTCTAAGGTCAAAACCTGTTCCCAATACAAAGAAAAAGCTATGGAAGATAAATCTAAACTGAACAAAATAATCTCATCAACTATGCTAAACATGTTACTTGTGCTCCTTAATCTCAAATAAAAGGTCATCAGCTAGATTTTGTTCTGTTAATAGCTGCAGGATGACTCAGAATAAACTAGAAAAAAGCTAAAGCAGCATGTGTAGTAGGTCTGAGAGCTATGTGTACAGATCTGTTCATAGGGAGAGACTTGCACTGCACAACACAAATACGTATGGTGCAACCTCCCTCTTCTTGAGTGCTGCAACATCTAATGGCACTGCAGACGTGAACAGACATCAGGTAACACTGGACCAATACGGCTGATTGTAAGACCAGGGACCAGTAATCACCTCCGTGTGCGCTGCCTTCCGTGCCAAGAGAAAATTGGTTCATCTTGTGAAATTATTTATTTCCTTCCCTTGAAGGTCTTGATGATGCCAAGGCTTTGCAGATAGTAAGGAATAGGCTGAAACAATTTGAAAGATATACCATGACCCCTCAAAAGGCTATATCATATTATTCAGATGTATAGACTTTCCTAAACAGGACAATTTATTTTTTTTTACAAGACATAGGACAAGTGTTAATTTCCTGGAAGTTTCTACGGAATCTCCATAAGTTAAGGTCAGGAAAAAAAATATCAGAACAAAAACCTGCCAGTCTCTGAATTATTTTTTATGCATTTCTTAGGAAAGGGATTAATTACCATCTCTGCTACAAACAGAGTTATTCATGCAAGTCTTCGTTTCAGTAAATGCCTGGCCTGATTCAACAAATATTTTATTGAACAGTCAGCTACAGGAGTGTTATGAAAACCTCTATTCTACACAACATGATGGTTCTACAAAAGTATAAGCAATATTCTTAGATCACTTTCTTCCATCCTTGCTCCAGCAAAGTAGGATTTTATTCCACAAATAGCCTACGTCTGCATGCCATTTGAATTTTTTCATGGAATCATGGAATAGTTTGGGTTGGAAGGGACCTTTAAAGGTCATCTAGTCCAACCACCCTGCAGTAAGCGGGGACATCTTCAACTAGACCAGGTTTCTCAGTGCCCCATCCAACCTGACCTTGAATGTTTCTGGGGATGGGGCATCACCACTTCTGTCAACCTGTGCCAGTGTTTCACCACCCTCATTGTAAAAAATGTCTTCTTTTTATCTAGTCTAAATCTACACTCTTTTAGTTCAAAGCCATTACCCCTTGTCCTGTCGCAGCAGGCCCTGCTAAAAAGTTTGTCTCCATCTTTCTCGAAGCTCCCTTTAAGTACTGAAAGGCCTCAGTAAGGTCTCCCCAGAACCTCCTCTTCTCCAGGCTGAACACCACCAACTCTTTCAGCCTGTCCTCATAGAAGAGGTGTATCTTTCCTTGCCCTTTTCCCAAGCTTTTCAGTAAGTAAAGATGAGTGTAATCAGAGAAAGCAGCATACTAGTCACAGAAATGCTACAAGCAAAATGAAGTGTGGGCTCTTTGCTGATCTGATCAGAAGACATATTCTTCAAGAAATGTTTAAAAAAATTAAAAAGCATTTTAAGCCATTCTGTGGATAGCATACTAAATGTAGACAAAAGTGGATGAAGCATCTTTCTAACCTCATACATAAGGTCCTGACCAAGTAAAGAGAAAGAGACCTTTGTTCCAGGCAGGAAGACCAAATATGAGTAAATATCTCTCTCTTATCATGCAAGCAACCTGTTCAGAGTGCTGTAAAATTAATCTTGTATTTTCCCTCTGAGAACAGATAAGCTTCCTATTCAACTATTTGCACTGACAGAACAGAGTATGTACCGGGAAAATAGGAAAAAATGTCTTTAAAACAACTGGAGGGTCACCCTGATCATATAGTATAAATATCTGATAGTATAAATATCCCTGGTTTCTGACTCACCTAGGCAAAAGGTCCGTCATGGTTTAACCTTGGTAGGCACTAAGCCCCACACAGCCACTCGCTCACTCCCCCACAGTGGGATAGGGAAGAGAATTGGAAGTGTAAAAGTGAGAAAACTCGTGGGTTGAGATAAAGACAGTTTAATAAGTAAAGCAAAATCTGTGCAGGCAAGCAAAGCATAATAAGGAATTAATTCCATACTTCCCATGGCTAACAGGTGTTCAGTCATCTCCAGGAAAGCAGGGCTCCATCACGCATAATGGTTACGTGGGAAGACAAAAAATCATAACTCTGAACGCCCCCTCCCTTCCTCCTTCTTCCTTCAGTTTCTATTGCTGAGTGTGACACCATATGGCATAGGACATCCCTTTGGTCAGTTGGGGTCAACTGTCCCAGCTGTCCCCTCTCAACTCCTTGTGCACCCCCAACCTACTCGCTGTTGGGGTGGTGTGAGGAGCAGAAAAGGCCTTGATGCTGTGTAAGGCCTGATCAGCAGTAACAAAAACATCACCCTGTTATCAACACTATTCTCATGACAAATCCAAAATGCATCCCCATACAAGCTACTATGAAAATTAATTCTATCCTAGACAAAACCAGTACACAGAGCCAGAGAGATCACCAGAAAAACACCAATTATTTTATTCAATAGTATCTTCTATCCCCAAAGTCCACTTTTCTAGGCTTCTCAGGAGTATCCTCTACTTATTAAGTTATCGGGCAAAAGAGAAATTACCTTCTTGTTCTGCCTAATGCAGCTATTACTCAAAAAATGTGCCTATTTTGTTACAGAACATTCCATTTGACCCAATTATTATTTTTTTTAAAGTTTTAAACAAGTAATTTAGATATTTTACTATTCTTCACAGGAAACTCTGAAAATGTCAATTATTTGTAATCGCTTGCTACAAACCTACTTTTTTAAACTGGGGAGCTCATTCAGTTATACCTCATCCTGAATGCTTCAAATGGCCAGAAATATTTAAATGGAAACAGCTTTCAGTACAGAAGGGAATTCTATCAAGGTTAAACCTTTGTGAAAACATTTTTACAGTTTTGGGGTTTTTTTAGGGGGGGTTAAATGGAAATCTGACAGAACAAGAGCATGAATTAAACCTTCTCCTTTATTCTTTCCTTGTTGTTTCTGTTAGCTAATCTGCCTGTAGACAAATGCAGTGGTCAGATTCAAATATAAGCCCTTGCTATTTAAAGCAAACAATCAGACTTTGTAGTGGTCCCTTACAGCATTGATAAGTCAGGGCCCATAGATTTGTGCAAAGAGACAAGATTAAAGGGGAATTCAAGGATCTGCTTGTGAAAACTGCTGTGAAAAAGTCTTAGTGTCTTCTTTTCCAAGACAGGGATCCTGTGGAGGTCTGTGGATATTTTTGTACCAGTGTAATTATTCCTGACAAGGACACCTCAAAACACTTCTTTTCCAAAAGTTGCTCTGTCCTGTGACAGCTGCTGACCTAGTGACAGTTACTGACAACGGCTTAAGTACAAAAGTGTCACTGCAAGGTAGGAATCATTTGAAAAGTCATCATTTGTTGGCTATTTTTTTCCAGCTACAGTTAATATCTTTTTGTTGTTGTTGATATCTTCTTTTTAGCAGAACCCAGTGACCAAGTGATAAAATGGCAGTTGAAATTCAATAACAATGTGAGAAGTAATGCAAGCAGGAAAAGATATTATTATTGATGGATGCTGAGGATTCCAAGTCAGCCGTTCTCACTAAGAAAAAACTATGAGAACTGTTGTGGATAGTCCTCTGAAAATGTCAAGAGAATACTCAACTAGCAGTTCAGGTAGTAACTAGATGTTGTGGTTCATTCCAGAAAGAATTAAGAACAACCTATAAGAAACAATTACATCACCTTTTGAAGCCACACATTTTCCATATTGGAATCTTTCATAAGGATCTGGTCAAATAATTGCAAAAAAAAAGTACACTAGAAGATGAACAGAATTATAGAAGGCTTTACACATGACAGGAAATTACATAGACTTCAGATGGTAAAAGGAATATGATGCTTTTAAAGAAAAAGACCTGTAAAATCACTATTGACAAAGAAAATGAAGAAAGAGAAAGATTATTCTTTTTATGTCATAACAAGATAACTAGAGAACATACTAGGAACTTATCAGGCAGTAAGTGCAGATCAAACATGAAATGAAACTGTAATGAAAAAAAAATAAATGTAACTGTGGAATTCATGACTGGAGGATGCCATGAAAGCTTAAAATACAAGGAGAGATCCAGATAGGTTAGACATACATAGGATGTATTTCTGTTGCTATAGGTACTGCATATGGCTGGTTATCAATGTAAGTCAGAGACTTTATGCTGTACAAAACATTCAGTAGTTCTTCCAACAGACAGACATGCATTTCATAAGCATCAACCACAAGGTCTTCCAATCCTAATTTTATACCCCAACTCAGTGAATTACAAGAGTAATGGCTAGCCTCTAATTAATAAGAGTAGCCACCTAGGGTGAACTTAAACTTGGAAGATGAGGGGAGAGCTGTGGATGTTGTCTACCCTGACTTCAGTTAGGCTTTTGACACTGTCTCCCATGACATCCTCACAAAAAAAAAGCTGACGATGCATAAACTGGATGAGCAGACAGTGAGGTGGATTGAAAACCGACTGAATGCCCAGGCCTAGGGGATGCTGATCCATGGCACAAAGTCCGGTTAGAGGCCAGTAACTAGCAGTGTACCCCAGGGGTCAATACTGGGTCAGATCCTGCCTAATGTCGTCATTAATAATCTGTACGGTGGGTCAGAGCGTAGTCTCAGCAAGTTTTCTGGTGACACAAAGCTGGGAGAGTCATGACCAGAGGGTCATGCTGCCATCCAGAGGGACTTGGAAATGCTGGACAAATGGGCTGGCAGGAACCTTACAAAGTTCATCAATGAGAAGTGCAAAGTCCTGCACCTGTTGAGGAATAACCCCAGCCACCATGACATGCTGGAAGACAACTGTCTGGAAAGGAGCTTTGCAGAAAAGGTTCCTGGTGGACTCCAAGTTGACCAGGAGCTAGCACTGCATCCTTGCAGCAAAGAAGGCCAATAGGAAGGTTAATTTCAAATGCACCATCACAACCGCGATGCCCTGAAAATGCAGGAAACACATTCAGATGTGATTACGTCCATCAGACCAGCAGCAAGTCTATCACTGGATTGGCTGACTCTTCCCTTCTTCCGTCAGAATTTCTGTGTCTTCCTGATACTGTTTTGGAAGACATTTTGAGTCTTTAGCCACAGTGTTGCTTTCTGTGTACTTTCTAATGTACCAGAGATATATAGATAGGTTATGCCCATAGAATACATTATTTTTAAGCCATTATGGTACACTGACCAAAACATGTGCATCTCCGTAACTACATAAACATAACCTGACACAAATATGTCAGTCTTTTGCTTCTGCTGGAGGCTATATAACTGCGTGAGAAAGGAAAGACTTGTTCAAATACTTTATTTTCTTTTAAAAAAATAAGACTGATCTCTTAAAATTAGAAAGTATTTATTCACAGAATCACAAAACGGCTGAAGCTAAAAGGGGATAAGCAGAATGGGTTCTTTTCAATGTTATTATCTCCATGCTGCAATCTTATGTCCATCTACCATGAGAAACAGTAACATTGTATGTTTTGATTTTCTCTTTAGTAGGTGTTTTGCAAAATAAAGTTTTAGTGCACGTCTTCAGCTAAACTTTATAGTATTAATTATGACACAGCTATTACTAGGTCATCAGATTGATCAGTTGCTCGCCCTTAGCTGAAGGGAATTCTCCTGCTCTTACAGGCTAGTCAGGAAACAGCGAAGTGAATAGGATTCCTAAGAATAGAAGAATTTAATCCTGAGGCCAGTAGTAATTTCAGACTTCAACAAACACTGAAACACTTTCAAAAAAATAAGTGGGCTGTTCTTTTGCTTGCAAAGCAGGGTTCTCATAAAGAGTTCAACTGTCTTTTTACCTCAGAAATGTTAGTGACCTGCATTTAAACTTAAGAATTTCAGAGATATTAGAACTTTTTGGGGTATATGATTAATTACGCAAAGCGAAATGTGAAGGATGTTAAGGAGATCTTCACAGAAATGCATATCAAAGCAGCAACAACTCAGTCCTCTTTTAAAGGCCTGGAAATTAGGAAATAGTGCACACCCAGCAGTAACCTTATCTATTGCAGATGTAACAATAAGACTGGCTAGTTCACAAAGGCAAAAGCTTTTAAGAGCAACTGTTTGTAACAATACCTGCTTAAAAGAAAAATGCACGTTTACCATTCCTCAGAGTGCTACTCCAGCAACTTGTCCAATCTAGAAGAAAAATGAATTTGTTTAGGTATAATATGTTAAAAAAAAAAAAAGGCACATCGTGTTTGCTAAAAGCATCAATGTAGTAAAGAGAAAATATGAATAACAAATGCAGAAGTAGTTCATCCAGTCATGCAGCACTGCCTGAATATGAAATTTGGGCAGTGGGAACAAATACAATTTTTTGTCTTAGAGTACCTGTAATGATAGTTTAACGTACACTTGCTGAGGTCAGAACAGCCTGATGCAGCCTGAAAATGGACTGGAAGTCTATCTCACAAGGAACGACACGGCAAACCTGAGACACTGAGAGAACCAGTACTTGGCCATGTCTTATTTTCACTAGTGTTGTACAGGAAGAAACGTGAATGGTTGTGCAGTTTTCATTTGCCTCTAAAGTGGACAAGGACATCAAATTGGAACGGGATGCTCCTTGGAGATATTCAAAAGCTATCTGGACATAGTCCTGTCCTGGGGTCTAGGTGGCCCTTGCTGGGCAGGGAGGTGGATGACATGATCTCCAGAGCTCCCTTCCAATGTCAGCCACTCAGTGATGCGGTGATTCTGTCAACACTTGCAAACTTCTAACCAGTAGCGCAGACACAAACAGAGCACAAAAGGAAAACAAAATGAGAATCAAATTGGTGAAAATGCTAGTTAATACACCAGGAGACATAATAAGAATTTTCATTGACTAATATATAGAAAGAAAGAAGATATTCCAGAATTTAGAGCATAAAAAATTAGATATAGAATCTGAAATAGAATAAAACCAGGCAAAACACCTAGTTCAGTCCCAGGCTGCTCTGGAATAGGAAGACACTGTCTGCAGTACCAGAGATAAAGCTAACTGTAGAGGTCTTTCACAGGATGGCTTGATACTGCTGCTCATAAGTAATGAAAAAATGCATTCTATAGGGAATGTGCTAGAGTGTAGCTGGCCTTCCATGGGGACTATAGAAAGTAGCAAAGGCCATTTTCCTCAGGTCATGAAAATAAAAATAACCTAGCAAGTTCCCCTTCTCCCTCAGGTCCTCTCTCCTCTAGAAGAACATGAAGGGAATGGAGAACAGGATGGAAGTATGCAGCACAAAGGACGGTGGTTTTTTACTGTCATTGCTGGGAATTTTACTAACAGGCCCAAAACAGCTCTTGATTAGCACGTCTGAATCTTCCAGATTATTATTTGAATTGTCATGCTAGGAAATAATTCAACTGGATTCCTGTCTTTGACCTACTAAATAATCAATTATTTATGCAATGGAGCACTGCCATCAGGAGACATCAATCTCCCACATGAAAGCACCCACTATGTACTAGGGAATTCTTCTATGTTGTGTAAGATACAGAAACAAATATCAGCTTGCAGAAGGGGATTCTGCCCATTGCCCACACTGTGAAGAAGGGAGCAGGACTTTGTAACCATCATCACAAGCTTTAAGCATCTCAAGTCCTCCACTCTTCTTCCCGAAAGAAACTATTTAGTGAGTTCAATAGTGCTTCTGAAGCTTCAGGTCCTTTCCTCTGTCCCCAAATCTCTCTATGATTTAGCAACATGACTAGTGCAGATTACCAGGTGTCCATTAAAGGGAGGCTAGGATAACCACAAATGCCAGGCTAGCAATGCATTTTCTGTGCTACTATAAGCAGTAGGATTTGAAAACATGCAAAATCCATGTGCTAGCAGAGAATCTCATGCCGGAAGCTCTCTTAGACAGGTTTCCAAAATACTGCACAGAGTGAGAACTTCTTGGCTGCTTGTCATAAGCCACACATTGCTAATGCCAAACGTAAAGGGTCTGAGCAATAGTGGTGTGTATTTGAAGCAGGCAGATTGGAGCTGCAGCTTTCCAGTCCCCAGAAAGCCCTGCATAACCCTTCAGTACAGAAACAGAGCTGCTCCAAAAACTAAGATTAGGTGGTACTCTGGCAACACAATACATTTATTTAATGGGATGATGTGAATACAGCTTGTTGCGAGGGTGCAACGAGAGTAGGGGTACACCCCGGGTGAGATGGCAGAGTCCAGGCTGGGCAGTGCCTACACCTACAGGCACGTTGCCACCGTCCCAGAGGCAGGCAAGCAGGGCAGGGTGGCGGCAGCACAGGGTCCTGTCAACAGCCCAGTGGTCACTGGGCAATGGCAAGGCAGCAACAAGCTCCATCCAGGAAATTCAAGCAATAATCCAGGAAAAAGAGTATACAGGCAGCCCTACAACAGGGCTCAGACAGGGACTGGTATCCCAGGACTGGGCTTAAATGGAGCCCTCAGTCAGGAGGTGTGGGGAGGTCCAGGTGAGGCTGGTCAGGGTCATCAAGGACTATTTGTGCCCTAAGACCCCTACATCTGTATGTAAACTGAATTCTTCTGCACCTAATAATCATGTGCAAAAATATTTGTCATTCAAACCAAAGTGCAAATCTCAGAAATGGAAAATGGAAAGTACTGGGCTGTAAAATAATAGCATGTTGCCCTTTGCAAGCTTAGCTCACTGTAAAAGAGTTTTCACATTTCCCAATGAAACTCTGTGACATAGCTAAATTGATTTACAAAAGCTTTTAAAACAGAAATGTGTTGGATTTAAAAAACTGCTCGTTTTATAGTACTCTCACAAAACAGAGGTTGTATGCATCCTTATTAGGACAATAAGCAATTCATCAAAACAATGGTGCTTATATAATGTGAGTTGTTGGTAGCACCGTGCAGAGAACATAGAGCAGGAGCAGGTGCCTGAGCCTTAAGGAAAATTCAACAATAATGCTTCTATCCTATTTTGCATTTCCAGAATATGTGAAATTACCTCATTAACTACTGCTAGCTGCAGTGATAGCACAGGTGAGACTCTGACACTGTCCCTGATTTATAATTCTCATTCGCCCCGTCTGTACTGGAATTCACATTACCATGTACCAGCTTTCATGCTTGACTCACTGGTTTTGTCTGCTTTCAGTGCCCAGTTATCTCATTCTCCTACAGTAGTGCTCAATAAATTTGTTTTCCTAAAAAGACTAAGAAGTCCTGGCACTCTACTCGCATTTGAAGGCATGATTGCTGAGTGACATTTTAAAACAGTGTTGCTGAGGGTGAATGCACGATCCAGCTCCAGGAGAAGACTGACACTTAACACCAAGATCTGCCTGGGTTTCTTATAGCTTATCATGTCTTGTGCTGGTTGTTTTGCTTATGAATCAGTATATATATAAAATCAACATGTATGGAAATATTTCCATTCTCTACCAGTCAGTGAGGTTTTTCTTTATTTTTTTCGAATGATTGAGGAACATCTTACACCAGTCAGTTTTGGTCTCCTGGAATAATCAAAACCTCTTTAAAAAACAATAAGCTTGCTTGAAATTTTATCTGTTTACTAATGGAATTTGCTGATAGTGATTGCCTGTTCATAGCTTTTATTACTTTCTTCCTATATTTTCTAATAAAATTTACATCTGCAATATATCAATAGACACATGATCAAGTTTGTTTATAAAAAGAATATGTACTAGATGGAAAAAATCCATACGCTAACTTTGTACCCTAACAGCTAATTTATCGTAGCATTTGACATTAACTTCATATAGTTGCTTCACCATTCCTGTGCAGTGTTTACAAGAGAGAAAAAAATGCTTTTCCCGTGTTAAGGCAATAGGAACTATACAGAAGAAATTCTGCAACTTGTTTGAAAAAAAAAAGTCTACTAACCTAAACTTCTACCAGAATTACTGCTTGTCTTTACTATGTTCTTGAATCAATGACACCTCTAAGTTTTATCACATATAAATAAACAGCCAGCCAGCATTATTTTCAGGCCTAAAGACAGAAAAACATATGGGCAACAATTAACTTGTTAAGAAGTACCATTCAACAGTCATTTTCCAGTACCACTCTAGAAACCAGCTTATTTTTTTCTCACAGTAACGATGACTTTCCATTGCTTAATTTCATACGCCCCTCTTCCTTAGAGATTTTCCAAATAATGGTAGCTCAGTGCCTCACAGTCTTCTTCTGACCCAACAACAAAACATGCGTTAATGACTAAAAAAATGCCCTAACTGACAACATTTCTGAAATTTTAGTAACCCTGCTAAGTAACATGGTTTCTACCTAAAATCCTTTGACTTTGAAGCTCTTTATATGAATAGATTACTTTGCTCTTAGGCTAGAAAAAAAGTTCAGTAGCACAGGAAAAAAAAAAGAAAAGAGCAATGAAAAGGACACGCCAGATTACATGACACCTTCATTTCAATTGGCGACCCAAATATTAGCCTCCTTCTGCTTCAATTTCAATTTCGCTGTGTTATCAAGCGTAGCACCATTTCAGAGGAACAATACCATCAACATTAAATCTACCACACGTGATAAGCCTACATGTATAAATTATTGTAACATATCAATATTTTCCTGTGAATATCTATGTGCAAATCATAAATATGAATGTTAAATTTTGTACCTCCTCTATATGACACCTTTTGTCTATACGTCTGATATACTTAATAGTAATTTTAACAAGACTTTTATTGGTGAAACTTTTATAGCTGAAATACCTCAAATTACTCATGGATATTTTACACAGCAGTACAGGAAGAAGAAAAGACAGTGATTTTGCAAATATGTCTCTTTAAAAAGTCCAATTACTTTTTGAGGATCTTCCCTGCTGTCAAATAATCTAAATGCTGAAGCTTCTGAAAAACTGGTGATATGGCAGCAAAAGTTCAGTGGAGAATTTCTTTTCATTTCAAATTCATTAACTTCCTGAACACAACAGTTTTTGATCAGGGAGCTGGTATTCTATAACTACAAATGTAATTTATGATCCTGAATTGAGACAAGACCCTAGTCCACAAGGCAGAAGTTAGAGATGACAGCACTGGGATCCATGAAAAGAGGGCTTTAAATAATACACAATAAATATAAATGTAGTCTTCTTTTAAAACCTAGTTCTGCAGCTGTGCTCAAAAGGCATGAACCATGAACCAAATGATGAATATGTGTAAATGTTCACTGAGACTTGAGTAAAGGTCAAAGTATATAGTATCAGTCAGTCAATCAGTCAAGCAACCGTTTCCATTGATTTTCACAGATTTCTCTTTGAACACACAGATGTAGGTTTTAAAATATTTGCTGCTGTAAGTTATGGAGCATCACAACGGTCTTTCCCCTTACCTCAGCTTCACATGTCATCTTAGTATCTCATTCATGAAACATGATGAACAATTCTTCATTATATTAACTTTGAGTAGTTCTTCAGAGATAGTAAAACTATTTGTATGTGAAGTTATATATGTGAATAACTTTACAGGATCAAGACCTTATTGTGTAAGTATTTGGGACATGGACTATGTGTAAGGTGTATTTAAATGGAATGGTTGAACTGGTCCTACATGTGAGAAAATAATACACAAATAGACAAACTTTTCAAATTTATGTATTCTCATTTCTTAAACTCCTATTGATAGTAATTGATAGGTTGCTTTGATGTGCTGATATTTTGGGAATCATCTGGCATCAAGAAGAAAATACTAAAGCAACTGCAGAAAGCCTTGACGATTTGGAAAGCATTCAAGGATGTCTAAATCTATCTCAGCTATCACTGTCTTTACTACTACCTGTCATCCTTCTCAGCCAGCTCCCAGTTCTCTATTTGCCTGGGTTTTGTTTCCTATTATAAATTTTTTTTACTGGACCATCCAAAGCAGTAAACTTTGTTTCCTTCATGTACAGCATACAGTCTACAGTACCTGAAGGAATCTCAGAACTCTTTAACAAGAGCAACTTCAAATATCTTGGAATTCAGACCATTGAATTTCCACAAGATTTCTTTTTTCCTCTGCCTGAGGAAATAGGTCTAAACTCTTGAGAAAAATTTTTGCTAAAAAGTTCAATCAACTCTGTGTAAGTTTAAGAGCCAAATAATAACTATGAAAACAGATACTTTTTAAGAGAAAAAGCCACCACCAATTTCGTTGAAATTTCATCTGTTTAGCAGTCTGCTTTCCTATTTAATATAGTTCTCAGTAGTTTTGTATATATGAAGATGCCTATACATTAACATTTCCTCCCTCTCTGTCATTGCTGAACATTTCTACGGACACCAAGGGAGAAATACAGCAATTTTGGTTTCACACAAAACAGCTAAGGACTGAAATATATACCCTTCCAGACCATTTTGTATTGGGGTTTTTTTTTGTAATTTTGACACATTGCAAGACTTTAATTTTACAGTTTGACCATGTCTTTAGGTTCAGAATTAGCTTAATATATTTGTTCCCTCCTTGTAGACACAATGTGTGTCAGTATTTTCCCTTGCATGGATCAAGGGCTCTCAAACTGTGAGGTTAGCTCTCCTGATTCAACTCTGATCTCTTCCAGAACAAGAGGTACCAAGACCAGAGAAAACATCAAAACCTGCATTCAGTTTCTCTCTCTTTTCTCCATTTGGGATACAACAAACCTAGGATTTTCTAATTGATGATGAATAGAATAGGTGGTTCTGGTTTTTGATGATTTCCAAGGAGAAGAAAACCTGCAAAGCAAGAAAGAACAGCAGGTAAATACATCCAGACGTTGTACACAATCTTAACAGTGTGCTATTTCTAGAGGACTATTAGAAAGAAGTTAATCCACAGATTCGTTCACCTCAGCAGATAAAACATATCAGGTTGGGTTTATTTTGCAAGTTATTGATTTTTTCTTTTTTTTTCCAAGCTGAATGGCACTTTTATCAATAAGCCATTAAGCCAGCTTTCCAAAGGTATGTGTTGCCTATCTGTTAGAGGTGAAATAATTAGGCAGAAAGTTGCTTGATGCAGGATTTATGGAAAAGCTAGATTGTCTTCAACTTTGAAATCACATATTCTAAACTGGACACTCAAGCCAGGTATGCAGGTATCCAGGTATGGGGTGACAAGTCATATTAAGAACTGAAAGCTTGAAAATGAATTACATAATTAGAATTACTTCGCCACAGCAGTAAGACAGACAATAAGGATGAAATAAAAGATTAGGAAGAAAAAGGATTAAAATAATGCATCAATCTGCCTTCTAAAATGATTTCTCCCTTATTGAACAATATCTAGTGCTCAATCTGATCTTGTTTTAAGCTCTTTAAAATTAAGGACATATTTGTTCCCTTAGGTCAAGATCCCCAGCTCTCACTTCCCATTCAGTGACATCTTCAGTTAGTGCCATTGTCAGGTCTTGAATTAGAGATAACAAATACTTTACTAAAAAAGATAAATATACTTTATGTTTTCCTATTTTCTAAATCTTAACTGTATTTAATAAAGTGTTCTTTATAAAAATATTCCTCATTTGGTTGGAATATTATTTTTTTATATCTAGATAAACTAACTAGGTATCACAAAGTTTCAGGTGTTCTGATCGCTCTATAGAAAAATCCCTTCATTTCTTCCAGTAAACAACACTGTTTGTTACTCAGACCTCATCCTGAAAAATATCATTCTTTACTTTAGCCAGGACAAACCCTGTCCTATAAAAATGGCGTTTCTGAGTCTTTGCATTTCTGAGTCTTTTTTGTGTGAGAACCTATCAACGTGTGATTGTGCTCCTACTAGATGCTGTGCGTTTTCAAGGAACTTTCTGTAGAAATATGCTTGTTCGTGACAAAAAAAGAAACATAAATTTCTTATGTCAGTTCTCATTCTTAAAGATAAACCTGCTTGTCATTTTCAGAAATTTCAGAAGTTTCAAAGTTTCCTGACTTCTTTAGAGCTCAAGAAATATTTTGTTCTTTTTTTCTTTCTTTTTCAGTTAATCTTTAATCATGTTACTGGTTTCAATAACATTAAAAGATCCATTTTCCATATAGGTAGATATGGGTTCAAAAGACTAGTAGTTTCTAATATAATTTTGAAGTAAGCAAGAATGAGGCTTGAGAAATACCTTTTTCTCAGTTTGACAGTCAGCAGTTACCCTGTTGGAGCAACTTCTTTTACTTCCTTGTATTATGCTACACGAGGAGAAAAGCTGTACGATATATGCAGCTAAAATAGTAAAATTAAACACTTAGAACTGTGAAAATCAAGGAATTGGAGCTGCATTTGTGAATTCAATTTTTTTCCTTTTTAGCCATACATTATTTATCATAAACTATCATCACACAATTAATTTGAACATTTTCCACATAATTCTGACTCAGTATGTAGTCATTACACAAGTAAATAAATATTTAGTGGAAAACTTCAACCCATCTTTTCCTACAAGAACCTTTATGGAAATTGAGAGATCTGAGGAATATAATACAACGATGCACTGGACAATAACATTAGGAAACACTGAATTTTAAATATTATCCCACATCAAGTTCCCTTGAATACATATAACGCTTATTTATACGACTGATCAAGCATCCTTTCTCTAGGGCTGCTGTTTCTCCTTCTGGGACTGTACTGTAGCCTAAATTCCAAAAACGTCAAAAAATGTTGAACGTGGAAATCTGTACTGCTTGATTCTCCTTGCAGCCCTCGGTACTGCAAAGCAGTCTATAACGGATGGAAATGAAGGAGACATTTCATCTGGTGCACACAGAAGAGCATAACAAATGCAAAGACATTTTCCTTCAGGATCGGTTTCCTTCAGAAACAATTTGTTCTGTATAATCTAATAAAATCTATGAAAGAATTTTAAAAGGGTAGAAAGCCTACTGAATGTAATGATGAAGATATGAAGAGGGATTCAGGTATTTTACTGGCCAGTGATTTAGCAAAACATATATGCACACACACACAAACTCTTAATTTAAAAATAAAAGAAGGAGTTCTCCTAGTTTGAGGTAAAACGGGACCAATTTTCTCTTCAGTAATTTTACTTTGCAGCTAAGCCTCTTCTAACTAACTGAAGTCTCTGAAATTAACAACATATTTTTAAGACTGTAGTCCACTTCCAGAGACTGATAAGACCTGAGTATTTATAATTTATGCCAAGGAATAGTACGCAGAGAGGCTCTTGCTTATACTGTTCAAGGCCAGGCTGGATGGGGCTTTGAGCAGCCTGGTCTAGTGGGAGGTGTCCCTGCCCATGGCAGGGGGGTTGGAACTAGGTGATCTCTAAGGTCCCTTCCAATTCTAAGCATTCTATGATTTCCTTTTCATAGGGTGTACCCCATACCAGCCTTAAGTCTAATTTTTCCTCTATGAAACCTGTTAGACATCTCAGGTAAAGAATTTTCACAAATATTTAATACATGTAATATTTTTCATCCATTATCAGAAGTCATCTATATTTTTCAGTTAACAGGTTTTAATTAAATCTTTCGAGAAACATCTGATTACAGATCAAATCATAACTTGTGAAAGTTAAAAAGAAAGTTCCAAATTCAAGTAGCAAATAATTACCAGTGAAATCTAAGGAAATTGTTTTTTAAACTTCTTGGCACTTTCCAGTGTTTCAGTGTTTCATCTCTTAAGATGTGTTTGTAATTACAAAGAAAACCACCTATGTCTCAATTTGTCTACACTGCTGTCCCAGAAACTTCTGATCTGGGCTGGATGCTACAGCGAACTATTCTTGGCAACTTTGGCTTAGTAAGTCCTGCTTTTTCTAACCCATGAGAAGGATTTTCAGAGCCCTCCCTGTGCTTCATGCTAGCACAGGTATCCAGCTACTTGCACTTCAAGTAGGTATTTTAAAACTAACTTAGTATCTCTAACCTACACCAGTGTCACAGTAATAACTGCCACCTAGACCTACTCAAAGATTATTTGGTTGCAGACGACATGACAGCTGCTGTTGATTCTGTCTTAATATCATTAACCTATGAAAATAGATTCAACGTGACGACAGCCTGCCACGCTGAACTTCATAAAGTAGTTCAAATCATTGTTTGCTGCAGGTCATTAAGAAACTAGTAAACAGACTATTTAACAATGATGCTAATGTAAATTTTCCATGACAGCAGTCACTGGTATCCTGCTGACAAACAATAATGTCATTGCAACGTGTCCTTAGAGCTCAGTAATTACTTCTGTATTCATAAATGTATTTGGCTGGAAGTTTACCTGATCTGAATGTAAAAACTCTCAGTAACGTTTACACATGCTAGGTGCATCAGGTGCATGTACAACATGAATATGTTTGAAATACCTCTATAGAAATTATCTCTTCACCTGGGGCATTTCCCTGTCTTCTTCCCGCCACTCAAGATTCTTCCTGAAATACTGCATTATTGAACTATTCCTTTAGCTCCTTAGCTTACAAGATAGTGCAATAAGAAAATATTTCAATGAACAAAAAGTGAAATACTTCCAAAGAATGGCAATAAACTAGATTTAAAAGTATCCTGCCTACCTGTGTGAAACAGGCCTTTGTTATTTCAAAGATGACCAGCTTAGTTCGCAGCGTAGCTTTATGATGGTGATTCTTTGAAGCTGCTTTTAAACCTTCTAAACTATTTAAGGACAACATCTGAATGTTAGTAGTTAAGACACAATATCTAATATTTCTAAATGAGTTTTATATATTGAAGTGTCCACAACCCGATTACATTTATGTCCAAGTGCATAAAGAAATAAAAAACTCTGTATTTGAAGCGTCTGTGATTACATAGGAGCAGTCATATAAAATGGGGATAGTCTCAGAAAACAAGAAACCATGTATCTTTAAAAGAGGGATAATGGGGAATCCAAAGAAAACAGAACACTTCAACTAAATATGGACTACAGAAAAATGGAATAGATGTGTAAATGGTGAATTTACAAGCACCTGGAGAATAAAAAAACCCAGCCAATATGGCTTTTTCAAGAACAAACTATGTCAAGCCAAGCTAATCTCTTTCTTGGACAGGATAACTGCAGGATACTGGTTAAGAAGAAGAATAAATTTGCTGTATCTTGAGTACTTTACTATATTAGACTTTTAATATTTTTCCATACTAATTCTCACAGGAAAGTGAGGGAAATGTCATCTACGTGAAAAAAAAACATAAAGACAGTGTGTGACTGCTTGAAAAGCTCTTCTCAAAGAATAGTTATCAGTACCAAATGGGGATTTTCTTTCAAGCTCGTTCCCTCAGAGATTCCAGGCCCAACTCTGTTCAGTATTTTCATTAAAAATATGCGTTACAAAGTAAATTGATAACATTTGTAAATGAAACCAGGATGTGTTCGGGTTACAGAAGTCTGGAGAGGAACTTCAGAATTCAAAACTGTCGTAATAAAGACATTCCCCAGAAATTAAAAAAAAAAATAAAGTTAAGAGTGCAATAGCCAGTAAAGAGAAATGAATACCTAAAATGCCAAATGAGGAAAAAGGATCTGCAAGTTTAAGTGCGTTAGAAATGATCAGTGAGTCAACAGTGCAGGGAAAATCTCATGTTGCCAAGAATTTTGCAGGTAAAATATGGGTGAGGATCATTTTCTTCTACTTGTTTCCAGGGAGAATGCAGCTGAAGCAGTGCAAGCAGTCCTCGGTGCTATACACCAAAACATGTGTAGTCACTCTGGAAAGAATACAGCAAAAATCACCAAGAAAGAGGGCTGAGAACGCATTAGCCATGAGGGAATACTGAAGAAAAAGGGCTTCTTTTAGTCTAGGCAGGTAAAGATTTGATAAATCTTCCAGGATATGGAAGATTCTTAATAGGAAAGACAATGATCGATTGTTACCAATTGTTCATGAGAAAGAAAAAGAACCCAGTTTAACTTGCAGTAAAGACTATATAGGTCACGTATTAAGAAAAAATTGAGAGGAGAAAAAGCTTGAACAGGACACCCTTGGAAAGTCTTTTGGCAGAATTTATAAAAAAAATGTACCAGATAAAAATCTCTGTGGGAAACTCTAGCATATTTGATCCTTCCCCAGTGCCAGGGGACTGGACTATGTAACCTTTGGAAATCTATTCCATCCCTGCATTTCTAATTCAATGACCACATGATGTGCTTTAGCAAGGACCATTTATGGATTTTTTAAAAGAGTCCTCTAAGTGACATAAGGTTAGAGAATTTCACCCTTTCACAAAGTAGTATTTTCTTCCCCAAAAGTCCCCCCTGATTCTCTTGCACTTACTTAGAGATTACAGTGCTATTCAGCACAGCTAAAGATAGAGGAAGCTGCCAAAGAAGGTATTTTGACAATTTTTATAAATACATCTACATAAATGATTAGGACAAAATCTGATCTGCTTTAAAAGATGCTCCATGAATAAACTTTCTATGAATAATCCCTAGCTTCACAGAGTATGAATCACTGTGTATTAAATATTAAATAAATCAGCAGCTTTAAAATTAATTGCTTTTAAGGGATTTTAGTGATAGATGAGATCATTAGAGCACTGATTTGCTTCATATAACTTCACCTAGTAATGTAACAGACATACCCACCTTGATTTTGGTTAGGATAACTCATCCCCACTATACATTTTTTAAAGCAAAAAATAACGGTATAAAACCAGACATCTCCTGACTATCAGAATATTTGTAGGAACACACACTTCTGAAAAAATACCTGGTATGCTTGCAGCACTTAAGGCATCAAAGACTGTTCTGATTTTCTAGGAAAACAGATTCTAGTTCTACAAATACATAGCACATGGCTAGAGCTGAATGGCAGCAATTATCCAATCTGCAGCTTTTGCGGTGTGGGGGACGGCTGCTGGAAGCTCGCTAGAGCTGAAGCAAACAGACAGATTTATTTGAGATCAACTTTAACCCTATCATAGAGAGAATAATAAAAGTCTGAATACAGACAAGTCAAAACTGTGGGCTGAAAATGCATCTTCTAATGCAGGCAATATTGTACATATTCTGTTCAACAAGATCCATCAGTCTTCTGTCAAGGAGAAGTCGGGAAAAAAAAAGAAACAAAAAAAAGAAGCTTGTATCTACTAAATAAAATATTACTCACCCCCTTCTGGTTTTGACCTAAAGCTCTAATTAATGTGAAAACTAAGCAGAAAATAGAGTATGAGTGTGTGTGTGTGTGTTAAGAAAAGCATTAGATTCCTTGATCATTTTTTTCCACAGAGATGAGAAATAGTTTCCTGTAACTAATGCTTTGATATAAGAGTATAGAGGGTATGATGGCAGCATATTTATCTCTCAAACATGCAGATACGGTCTGTTAGAAACTAGGAAAAGTAAGACTAGATCACAGGACACAGGTGAAAACTATCATTGTTATTGGCAATAAACCTCACTAAAATGAATTTTTACGAGCAATTTACTGTATGAAACTGCAGTTATATTCTATAAGTATAATTTTGTAGAAACAGCACTGAAGGTTTCCTGGTTATTATGCTTGAAAGACTTTTTATCAAATTTGCTTCACTTCATGAGTTAAAAAGACAGGGTGGAGGCTTTTTCTCCACAATTTCACCATCCCCCTTCTCCCCCTAGATCTGGAATTCAGACTTGTCCTTTTTGCTCATCCGACATCATGATACTGAGGCTTCTGCAGTTGGAGCTGATGTGGTTGTGCTCACAAGCCACAGAGAAGCCACCTCACCCTTCCACACGTGTGGCAGCACCAGGGAGGTGAACATGAGAAATGAGCTAAAAATCCGACACCTTCAAAGAAAGGTGAACTTTGGGGTTTTTTTTACAGGAAATGGTAATTAGGTCAATACAGCAAGCTGCTCTGGGTAGTGGACAGGTGCCATTCTCTATACTGTTATGACATCTTCCTCACTCTGCTGCTTAGACTATGTCACAGAGGTTATAGCAAAACATTTTAATGAAAACTGGTAAGAAAATTAAAAATACTTTTCATCAACTGCTGGCAAAAAAAGGTTTGGGGGAGAAATTAATTTTTTTTTTAAATGGAAATAGTGTGAAGTTTTGACATGGTTTTGGTTATTTCCTCAATAGAATCCAAGGAAACTGTCTTTTTCATTTAGGGAAGAACAATTTTTATTCATAATAAGTCACAGGCCAAATATCTGTAATTACCTAAGTCTAGTTTCTGTTTCCTGATGATTTTCTTCTGGTTACTTCCCATCTTATTCCACACTGAATTCAGTTTCACTGCAGTTTTCAACTGTGGGGCAGTGGGGGAGTTGTTACTGTGGCTCTTGTTCACTTAGCAGATGTAGAAGCAATATCCTACTCCCAGTTAAAAAAGGCGATATTTAAGTGCTGTATGATTCAGAAGGGCCATATGCCTCCAATGCATAGTAGAGGGACATATGGGTGAATAGCCTTTCTTAGCCTGTACCCTCCCTCGCAGGGAATGACCAGGTTGGCTGGACTTTGTAGTTTGGGTGATTACCAGCCAGACACCTCAAATAAACCCAGGGAAACCCTTCCTTTGCTACTTTAGAGAAGCATTTAAATGAGTAAGTTGAAAAATAGGAATGAAATATACTTATTTTAAACACCATTTCATGTAAACTGACAAGTTGGTCTAACTCATACGGTACCTAGAAGACTAACAATAACCCACTTCAAATTCAGGAGTTACTACAAACAATGGGCAGAAACCAGCATTAGCAAAAGCTGATCTTTTTTCACTGTATAAACAAGGCCAGATGGGCTCAGGTGGAATGCATTTAAGTTGGTGCATTTTCCCCACACGCACACCTCTAATTGATGAGGAAATTGCCCCATCCTTCAGAATTGCCTGGCATTTACTACTGCAATAAGATGTACTTAGGAAAGAAACATTGCTTCAAATTTTCATACTTTCTCAGGTACATCCTATGATGCAGCCCAGGTTATAAATCTGGGCCAGAAGAAACCTATTACACCAGTAAAAATGTAACGAAGATGAGATCAAATTTAAAGGGCGTAGATTCCAATTTTGCTCTTGTATCAAATTCTCAGGGACTTAAGCTGTCTGGTAAGTATTGCATAAGAATCTCACAATACTAATTGATCGAACAATAAAATGGCAGATGAAATTCCATATTGAAAAAAAAAATAAAAAAAAAGAAAAGCAGTGCACATGGGAAAAATAACCTTAACTATACATACACAATGATAGGCTCTAAATTACCTATTACCACTCAGGAAAGAGATCTTGAAGTTTTTGTGGCTAGTTTCCTGAAAACATTGTCTGCATGCTCCCAGGGAAATGGCACTTTAGGACCGATTAGGAAAGGAAATGAGTAAAATGAGTAAAACACAAGCCAGTTTTACACCTGAAAAGCCATGTCCTATTCTGTGTGTCCTATTTTCCAGAAAGCCATAAGAAGAAGCAGAGACAATAATGGCAAGGAGGACTGATATATAGTATAGACTATAGGATACAGGATGGCAGAATAAATAGAGTAGGATTCTTCGCATTTGAAGAGGTGACTGAAGGGTGATATTAAAAGCTGTACAAAACTATGGATGATATGGCATGGTAAATGAATTTTATCTCTTTTTTCTTAGAGAAGTACCAGGGTATGGCCAATATAAATTGAGATTTAAAACAAACTAAATAAAATACTTTCTTAGAATGGGATTATAGAGCCCATTTGCATAGGATGTTGTGGACACTGGCAGTAAATATAAGGAAATAATGACTGTAGGCAACTCTTCAACATGAGGATCTCGATGAAATCTTCTGTTAGAAACCTTAAAGCCCTGGCTGTTAGGAGGTGAGAGCAGTCAGCAAGGAAGAACCTCGACAAGGTCCCTTCAAGTTTAAATGAAAGATTGCTCAGCTTCTCATACTCTTCCCTAATAAACCACCATCAGTTGATATTAGAAATAGGATACTGTTCTAAACGAACATTGAATCTAACCTAATACGGCAGTTCTTAATTATATCAGTGTTACCACATTTTTCTCAAACTGAAATAATCCTGACTGATATCAGCATGATTTAAAGCATAATCAGGAATTTTTGCTTTCCACAGGATGACCGCAATAACCTCTCCTTTCATGGTCAAGGTCACTTAGCATACTACTTTAATTTCCGAAGGTCAATATATTTGCAAAGAATGATGTTAACATACAGCATGGTGGAAACAAGTGGGACTGGTGTATAAATTTATTCAAAGTCAAATGCATTGTACTACACTTGTTTCAGTATCAACATAACACTCTTGATGAGAAGCACTATTAAAAATAATTACCTGTTTTGTCTACCCTAGAATGAAAAACAAGTCAATAAGAAAGAAAATGCTACAAAACACTGTAAAGCAATTTCCTGAAAATCAGTTCTGCTACTGGAAGGAAACTGCACCTTGTTCTGGTGCCCTGCTAATCTATTTGGTACCGCTGGTATCACTTCAAATGGTGATGCGAGACTATGCCAAAGGGTGGAGTGTAAAAAATTCTACGTAGGTGATTTGTGTTTTATTTACATTTTATTGCCTAGAAGTGCTAAGCACTTCACAAAAGACAAAGCCTTGTCACAGAGCTTACAGTCTAATGGATCTATTTGACAGATATGTGAGCTACAACATTTCATAAGGCAAGAAAGGACTAAGAAAGGACAGGGTGTTGAGTCAATTGTTTTCTCCATCATTCATTTATTGCTGAAGCATTCCCAGTGACCACCCAGTGAAAGCTGCAATGAGAATTGCATTTGAGGCAAGACTGATCTAAATGACCCGATCCAGTTTCGGGATGGAACTTGGTGCCCAGATGGTTGTGCCATGGGGAGCCTTTGTGGCGCAGACATTTGCCGGCTCTGGAGGCACTCACGTAGCAGCACGGGCACACAGGCCAGGGTCAGGGCGTTGTCTGTTTTCCCGCTGTCTCGGTGCACCCGGAACTGCTGGGGAGGGAGGGTGGTGGGTCTTTTTTTCCGTGTCTCTTGCTAGCGAAATTGCTCTTCTCCTTCCCTCCTCTCTTTCCTAATATCCTAGCCTTGATAATCAGCACAGCTTCACTCTCCCCCTTCCTCAGTCAAGCCCTCAGAAAGTTACATGTCTCCAGGCACATAACGACATGCCTCTTTAATAGATTGTAACAGCTGCGATTTGCATTTTGGTTGCAAGAACACATAAAGATGAATCAAAGCTGCTACTTCAGCATGAGAGTATTTATCAGTACATAAGCATCCCAAACTCTGTCCATACTGCAAAGTGTCTGTCTCCTTCATACCGCGCTTTTCCTCTAGGATTACCGTAAGGTGCATGCCTCTGCTACCTTCACTGCAGTTTTACTCCTCCTGGCTAACACATAGCCTTCGTTTCTTCTTTAGCACAGATCTTCTCATATTCTTCTGTTCCTCCAGGGTCTTTTCATAAAGGTATTTAGTCCCAGCACAACACTGTCTGATCAAGAAAATAACCAAAAGTTTCCAATCCTTGCCAGCACCATACTCATGCACCTTCTGCAGCAGGATTCATTCCGGTGCTGCAGCAGTCAACCTCTCAGCGGATGCTCTAAAGAAGGAGTCTTCTCCAGCGGTGACGCCCAGGCAAGGCCAACAGGAGCTGTTAACGTGACCTAAGGCAAAGCAAGCATTCGACACCAAGAACCGGCAGTTCCTCTCCAGACCCCCTCTAGTCTATCCCCTCCATAATCTTTATACATTCAGTAAAGCATTTTAAAATAATTTCTTAATTTCTCTGACAGATTGCTGTGTAACTTGGAGATCTGTCCCTTTCCCTTCCCAGTCTGCCTGAAGGGAACTAGGTGCACCCAGGGACCCCAGTTCGTGCAGCAGCTCTCCAGCAGCCACCAGGAAAACACACAAACTCTCCCTTCTGGTCTCTTGCTTGGCAGTGTACAGCTGTACTGGGATTATGTGGCAAGTTTTCGGGGGGAGGGTGGGACATGGATGTGGCAGGGGTGGCCTCTGTGAGAAGACACCAGAAGCTGCCACCACGTCAGGCAGAGCCAGTTTCACCCGGCCCCAAAACGGACCCACCACTGCCCAAAGCTGAGCCCATCAGTGATGCTGGTGGCGCCTCTGTGGTAACATACTTAAGAAAGAGAAAAAAAAAAAATGCTGCACAGCAGCTGCATGAGAGAGGAGTGAGAAAAATGGGAAAGAAAGAGCCCTGCGGACACCAAGGTCAGTGAAGACAGAGCGGGAGGAGGTGCTCCAGCCACTGGATGAGATTCCCCTGCCGCCCGTGGAGAAGACCGTGGTGGAAAAAATAGCAACACTGCAGCCTGTGGACAACCCCGTGCTACAGCAGGTGGAGGAGCCTGAAGGAGCAGCAGCCCATGGAGCGTCCATGCCAGAGCAGGCTCCTGGCAGGAGCTGTGGCCTGTGGAGAGGAGCCCATGCAGGAGCAGGTTTACTGGAAGGAACCGTGGCCCATGAAGAGCCTACACTGGAGCAGTCTGTTCCTGAAGGAGTGTAGCCCGTGGGAAGGACCCACACTGGAGTGGGGGAAAAGCATGAGGAGAAAGGAGCAGCAGAGATGAAGTGTTATGGACTGACCAGAAACCCCGTTCCTCATCCTGCTGCGCTGCTCAGGGGGAGGAGGGAGGAAAGTCGTGAAAGGAGTGAAGTTGAGCCTGGGAAGGGATGTGTGCGTGGGGTGTTACACAGTCTTTGTTTCTCACCATCCTACTCTATTCTTTATTGGCAATAAATTATTTTTCACGAAGTTTCGTCTGTTTTGCCTGTGATAGTAATTGGTGAGTGATCTCCCTGTCTTTATCACGACCCATGAGCTTTTTCATCTTACTTTCACCCCCTGTCGTGGTGGGAGTGAGAGAGCAGCTTGGTGGGCGCTCGGCAGTCAGCCAAGGTTAATCCCCCAGAGCAGCAGTCAGTCTAAAAACTTATTTCACTCTTCTTCCCTTCCAGCCTTAATTTTGATTACATCCCCGTTACCCTTCCCAGTTCTTCTGGAAGATAAATGTTGTGATCAGTTACTTGATCATCTGCCGTTCACTTCTCAAAACTTACTGAAATGGCATTTCTCCCCTAAGACGCTGCAACTTTCTTTTTTTGCCTTCTGTCTTTTAAATAAAATTCCTATGGTGGCCTCTTCCCTTCCTTCCTCTGCTTTCCATAGCTGCAAAAATGACACCGAGATGTCTAAGCAGGGACGTGTCAAGTAGAGGATGGGATTATTCCCAGGAATAGCACTGAGTGATACCAGTACAGGAATACTGGGTTCATCTCTGATAGTCAACATTAGAAACCAAAGCTAGACAAAACACAGGTTTTAACAAAGGAGGCACCAACTGGAACAACTTACCCAAGGAAGTGATGGATTTCCTGTCTCTTGAAGTCTTTAAATCAAGATTGGATGTTCCACTAAAATACATGTTCCGACTCCAACAGAAACTACAGGCTTGATGTAGGAAGTGCTGGGCGAGACTCTTGGTCAAATCAAATGAGACCAGTGTATGAAATGGTCCCTTGTGGACTCTAAAATGAAATTTCAGTTAACACGCTAGCGTTACATTTGAAAAAGACCAAAGCATATTCCGTAGCTCAGCTGGTAGGGCAGTAACTTGCTGTGGCACGACAATGGACTATACTATATGTATAAAAATCCTCATCTTTTATACATATTTGGCATGAATTCACATGAGTATGTATCACCAAATTAACTATTTTTTTTTACTTCTTTCCAAGCTGCTACTGGTGAAGAACCATCCAGCCATTAAGGAATGGAAATATTATTCCTTTTTCATTACTTTTTACTTGGATTTACAAAGTCGAAAAATGAAATGTCAAAGGATAGAAGAAAGGAGGAACCAAATTTTGGGGAGAATTGAGGGAGACAAAGGAGGCAAGGGAAGGAGGCAGAAAAGAAAGACAAGCAAGAGCACAAGCAGAGGTCACAAAAAGCCATGGGTAAATAATGTGAAGCACAAGCCTGCAGATTCAGAGGAATACTTGGAAGGAAAGTAAAGGGAAGTAGAAGACTTACTGAAAAATGAAAGAATGAATATTCTGAAATGTAGGTGAAGTCTGTTTGCCATTGATCTGCAAAGAAATCTCTCAAAGAGTAATTTATTTGCAGGAACTCCACGCTCTCCCAAACACAGGCACAGTCACGCATGCAGTCACACATGCCCCTGCAGATAAGTTTATATATATATACATACATATATATACATATATCTGTTCTTTGCTTGCTCTTCAGGGTATGTGGCTGACGCTAAGGAACTCACAGTCGTGCTTCAGCACTCACTGCCACCCTCTGCAGCAATTAAAGGGGGTGTCTCTCCCCCCAAAACAGGAGAGCTTGGAGACGTGGGCTATAGTATTAAACTAAGAAAGCAATCCTGAGCGCAAGTAGGTAAAGCTCTGGTCTTGGGGCAAATATGTTTGAATGCAGAGCCACAAAGTTCACCTTAAAAATCAGTATTCTTTCATATTACCAATTAACATTATAAAATTAATTTGTTGTATCAATCACTGCCTGTGACTGACAGAAACCTCTCTGCAAAGCCACATGTAAAACTAGAAGCTCCCACCTCTGTCATACAGCTATTGTTGGATGATTTCATTACCTCTCATTTATTATATATATCTTTTAATTATTAAGTGCAATATCCCCAGACCTCTGGCAAGCCGCTCTGGGGAACTTCCCAGGCTTGGAAAGAAAAATCCAAAGGCACCAAAATGAAAAGGTCTAGACAGAGAAAATCTCCATTTTTTTTTCCCACCTAAATTAAAAAAAAAGAATTAAAAAAGAGAGGAGAGGCGGCAGCACAGGAGCAGGGAAGTTTTCCTTTCATTTGCTCCCTCTCCTTTTGCCGTGAGTGCCCACAAGCGCCCAGGGCTTCCCTGCTCCATCCTCTGCCGCAAACCCCGACAGCGCGGAGGGGGTCCCGCTCGTCCCGTGCGGACCCCCCTGCCCTCCCCCCCCCGCCCCGGCTCCGCAGCCGCTCAGCGGACGCAGATACGCCCTGCCACCTTCATTAATAATAATTGGTACTTAACNAACTCACCACCATCTTCTGCATGTGCAAGGCTCGCAGCCGGACGGAAAACCGCTCCCCGGCGATGGAGACTGCGGGAAAAACCCGGCGCGGCGGGATGGCTTGCTGAAACGGCAACCGGGAGGGAGAGACAGAGCGCCAGCGGATAGCGAACAAATAAAACAAAACACACAAAAAAAGAAAGAAAAGAAAAAAGGAAAAAGAAAGGAGGAAAACTCTCTTTTTCTC
>VXBO01014420.1:258799-281209 GCA_013400135.1 Rhinoptilus africanus | reverse complement strand
TGTTTGTAGCCACCTCGCCCTCAATGCCTCTCTGAGCAGCATCTAGCGAGCGAGCGGGAGAAGGCGAGACAGAGAGGCAAAAGAGAAGATGAGGATAATTTGCAGACAGCTTGTCTTGTTGTTTTCTGGCTTTTGGGGACTAGCAATGGGAGCTTTTCCTAGCAGTGTGCAAATAGGTAAGCGCTGCATTGGGCTGTGTGCATGTGTCCAGGGCTTCGATCCTTCCCGAAGTGAGTTTGGGAAGGAAGCTCGGAAGGCAGTTTGGGTTTTTTTTTTTCTCCTCCACCGCTCATCCCGTTTCCCTGCCTTCCCGGGAAATCCGCGTGGATTTGTGGATGTTTGCCTCCGTCGGGGTGTGTGTGTGTGTACATACATACGCGTGTGCCTTCGCGGGCGGCAGGGAGGATGCTCGCCTTTCTGCAGAACTCCTTCCAGCTGCGGGCTGTGGAGGATCGGCGAGGGGAGGAAGGGGCTCGGGGATGATGCCCCTGGGGCTGCTTCAGCCCCCTCCGGCACCCCCTTCCCTCCGCTTTTGCCTGGCTCCCGGAGGGATGGCGAGTTAACGCGCACCGGAGGTTGCGGTAGCCGGCGGGGATGGGGGGGGGGGGGGGGGGGGGAGCAGGCAGCNGTGTAAAAGGCAACGCTGCCCGTCTTTTCCCTCCCCATAGTTGGAAAGTTTAGGATTTTGTAAGGTCTCTCCACGTAGTCCTGTGCCCCTTCCTCACCCCTTTCCCATCGCCTCCTGCTTCCCTGCTTTCGGACGTGTTTCGGATGGGACGCAGCTATCTGAATTCCTTCCAGCTCAGCTCCATCACTGCATCATTTCTCGTGGACTTGTAAAGATGCTGCTAATAAGGCTGAGCTGCTCCCTGCCTGCACATGGCTGCAGAGGAGCAAAGTTCATTATATTCCCGTTCGGTGCAGGTTACCCTGCACTGAGTTGGTATCTTTTTTTTTTTTTTTTTTAATCCAGAAAGCATCGTTCCCTTTAATCAGCCCGCCACTTAATGTAAGAGGCTGTTGAGTAGCTGATTTACCACTGTGTTCGGTATCAGGGAGATGGAGGCTAAACACTTTCAAAGGTCACTGTAATCATGACAAATCTGGGTAGCTGTGTATGAAAGGCTGGAAACTGAGAAGTCAGAAAAGAAGCACGAATGCATCAGGGAGGTAAAAATCGATTGAGGGCAGTGATTTAAAGGCAGTGGTTGTGATTACGAATATGATTAGTTCCTTACCCATTAAAGTCTCAGGACTTGCTTTACTGTGCAGCTTTGGGAGAGACAGTTGCTCGCTGTTACGAGATAGGAAGTAGCTTGCAAATAATTCACCCTGCTTCCTTTGCTTTTTGCTTTTTTTTCTGTTTTTTGTAGGTGGTCTCTTCATCAGGAACACAGATCAGGAATATACTGCTTTTCGATTAGCAATTTTTCTTCATAACACCAGCCCCAATGCATCCGAAGCACCTTTTAATTTGGTTCCTCACGTAGACAACATTGAAACAGCTAACAGCTTCGCTGTAACAAATGCCTGTAAGTAAACATGCCATTGATCTGACCACCTTTTGGGTAAATTGCAGTGGAAATAACAGGAAACCACACCATTACCTCGCACTGTAAATACAACAGTAAGTCTGTCCTCAGTATAGATACCCTTTGCAGAAGAGCAAAGGGGCAGCAACCCTTGTTAGTTTCTAACTGGAGCAAAATCCCCTCTCCTGCCTTCTGCTGACTAACCTGATGTGACATTTACTTTAGTGTTACTGCTGTAGTTTCTTGCTTCTGGGTTTCTATGGAGATGAATTTTGTTGTTGTAAAGAAAAATCATGAATGTCTCGATCAGTCCGTTAACCCCACAGTTACTCTTGGTCGCTTTTGGGTATGGTGTGCCTTGCGTGTGTTTGAAAATGTACGATAATATTTGTGCCCACAAATGCTTTTCTGATGGCTGGGAAGGAGAGAAGGAAGCAGTGGTGTGCAGGATAATATATCTGAGTTGGTTGACGCTGCAGTTGATCTGGTGATGTCACTTGAGGCAGCCCTGCTCTTATATTCTAGGTTGTAAATGTCTCTTATCATCTCGTAATGCATACATCCTGTGGATATGTCTCTATGCATCCATACATTGGTGCCAAATCAAGTTAGTATCTGATCTACTTGATTTCACAGACCACCTCAACTGGAACAAATATCCTCTTCCTACTATATATTTTATATGCACACCCCCCTGCACACACGCAGATGCACATACACCATGGGTGGAAAACAGGAAAAGAAATGCCCTTACCAAATGAGGTAAAATTTACTTTTTTTTTTTTTTTAAAGGAAAGTATAATTAAGTGAACTTCCCACATTTAAATCACCTCAGGGTCTTCAGCGGTGGTTAAAACACGTGCTGGATATGTTAATCTCTGAGAGTGGCAAAGCTTTATTTCTATTTATCTTCATGTATGTCTGGCTTATAAAAAGGAATTTGTGTTATTATGTAAGACAGTGGGATATAGCGTGGCAGAGCTGAGGACTGTAGTAGCATTACTACTTTGATGTTCGTGTTTCAGGACTCTATAGGTTTTCCTCTGCGGCCTTTAAGTTTTCGAATCCCTCCTCTTCATACAGGAGTGAATTGCCTCTGGAAGTAGATACCCTGAGCATCATTGCTGAGCGAGTTTAAAATAGAAACATACTGGAGAAGGTCTTAGTGTTCATCCTGCCTTTAAAATACGTGCTACATTTCTCTCCACTTTCTCACAGCTATCTCTGTGGCACTTTTTAATATGTAAACATACAATGTACAGTGCAGTTCTCATGTATAGTTTATTGAATGATTGCTAAATTTATTTATATGGGTCTTTGGTACTCCCAAGTTTCAGATGACCTTGCCACCTTATTTAACAGGAAAAGCTTCTGAGCTGCCAAAATGGCTCCATTCATTTTATGCATGGAAGATTGATGTCCCATTAAGTGTGAATTCCATATTAAGCAATGTATTAGTTGTGTTTAGCGTGAAAATCAATATCAGATTCCATAAGGAGAAAACATTTTGAAAAGTACTTTGAAACTGGAAGGAATCGGATCTGCACAGGTGTAGTTCATTGAGAAAATATGACAATTCATGTCAACTTTTGCAGACACTGATTATATATTCCATGAAATCAAATGACACAGTAGCTTTTTTTAAACTTTCATTTTTAGTGAAAGAGGAGGGAAATTAAATTTTTGTCTATTGAAATCAGTAATTTTAGGTGAAGTGAATTATTTTAGATTCTGCCTACACATCCAGTTCTACCAAATAATTTCCGAGGCTATTGTTACTTTTTGGATTAAGGGTATTGCACAGTATTTCCATTTGAGCATTAGTGAATTAATTCTGATTTGCATAAATTTTAAATTGTCTAAAATCGAACCACTTCTCTGTGTAAGACTAACACCATAGATTCAAAAAGGGTTTGCCCCAAACTTTCCTCATCTAGACTATTTGCAGCAGATTCTTCGCTCTCATTCTAACCACCTTAGGTTATGTTTATCTTGTATTGTTTTAACTGAGGAAGAACTCGGTTCTTCCCCTTATGTTTGCTGTCTTTTATAGAAACAGTGATTCGTAACCAGATTATTTTTTTTTTTTGAACTGAACCCAGTTTAATTTCCAAAGAGTTTAATGACTTGGAGATGATGAATCTTTACAGTATGGGAGGAGGCAGAGAAAGAGGGGGAAGATAAATGTAAATGTTTATGTGTATGTATGCTCATATAATTCTGTACATGTGTGTATTATATAGGCGTAATCCTACAGGCCTAATTTAGGTCTTTACTTCCTACTTTAACCAGGATGCATTTTTGCATTAGTCCAAGTTTGTATTTATCTCACATTTTGCAGTCTTGTGCCCATAATCCAATGGCTTCTGCTTCTTTATTAAACATTTTAATACTGAAGAATATTTTCTAAACAACAAATCTTCTCCTAATGGAACGTAGGCAAACTGACTGACAACCGAATGAACATATCGTGTGTCCCTTAAGCTAAATATGAGCAGAATCCTGAAAAAATCAATTGTCTGATAGCTGGAGGACACCGGCTTCCATGTGATTGAATTTGCTGGCTTGACAGAGGCTTCTAAAGCGCAGATGTGTGAGATTTTCTAACCTAATTAAAGAACCCCCACCATCAGCTCTGAATTAAGTGATTTCATGGCAATATGAAATGATAACTCTTCGCTGAACCGCTGTGAAGCAACGACTCTGGATCTTGCTATTTGTGTAGAAATTACTCAGCGCACACATCCCCAAATATACAGTACAAAAGCCTTCGAGCTGCTGGACTGAGATGAATATTCATGTGAGTTCAAGCGTAAAGCTCTGAGACTCGACCAGTTGCCTCTATTTCTGTTCCCATTTGCTGCAGCGGTTACTTGTGAGAATTTGGGGCCTGGCCCCTTGCGTGTCTTAGGGACAGTAAACAGACTATTTCAAAGGATTAGGGATGGCACATTAGCAGGTAACTCACTGCAACATTAGCAAAACTTGAATATTTTTTTTCTTTTCCCTAGATAAAAACATATAGGCAAGTGTCCACCCAGGAGTACTTTTGGAACTGAAATAATTTTTGTATACTCAGGTTAATACCTATTTTCTAACAGTTATCTTACACAATTTTGTTTTCTTTAAGCAAGCCCAGAATATTAGTATTTTTGTTCTAAACCATGAATGCTCATGAAACAGGTTGCTTAAGCAGATAGACTCTGTTGTAAGTTTGCAAAATTGATCTGATCTATATCAGTTTGGAGGTAGTTCTCTTTCTTTCCCGTTCCCATTTGTGTGTTTTATTTAAACTCCGTTCATTCCTTTTGCAGTGCATACATTATTCAGAGACTCTCTCTTACTGACAGAGAGAGCTGAAATTATTGCAAAACATGAATAGTACAAGATTCTTACTCATCAGAACACAATACACCAGATCTGAAACATTTGACTATTGGCATACATTGGTTAGCACATTATAAGCAGGAAATTTTGCTCGTGATTGGAAATCTACCTTCATCTTGATTTCAGATGATGGAGCAATGCATTGGTTTTTGGAGAGGATTGTGTATATTTATTCTTTATCTGATTGCAAAATAATTTTCTCCACTCTATGCACTATCTGTATTACATCAGTATGTCTTGGCAATTCAGTCAACATTAAACCTGCTTCCATACTTTTGAGAGATAGCTCTATAATTTTACGAAGAACCATTTGCCTTCCAGCTCTTGTCTTGTGATTGTGAATTTTTCTGTTGAAGTTTCAAAAATCCTTAATGTATAACCAGTCTTGCAGTTCTTGTAAAGGATTAGGCTAAAATGGGAAGAAAAGAGATCAATCCAAGTCTTTCATTAGTGTTTCATACTAGAAGTAAAGCTTTTCTCTTTGAGTCTGTTTTACTTCACGTGTATTCTGAGATGAGTATGTTCCTAATGAGTTGTCATGGTTTGGAGTAAATCAGACACTCCTCTTGTTCCATCTTTTGCACAGTTCAATTCTTACCAGATTTTAATCCCAGTAGATACAAAGCCCAAAAAATACAACTTTGTTTTTTATGTGCCACATGGATCAGAAAAAGAAAAGCCCACTGGAATTAAAAATTTCGTGTCTTGGAATAACTTTCCTCTTTTTCCTAGTTAGTCTCTTTGATGCGTATGCCCTCTGGACTAATGTGGGGTTGATGACCTGAAATTGGAGGGGCTGATTCTGCCTCACCATCATGAATCCAGTCTCTGGGTGAGACCCCGTGGGGTCGGAGGCAGCCCTGAGGACGGGCAGGAACCTCCCTCATCACCCTGCCCTCTCTGTGGGTCTGTTTCTGGTCTTGTGCTTGCTAGTGAGGGGAGAGGCAATGTCATTTTGGAGTTAACTTTTCTGCTGAGACATCCTGAAAGCTGAGGAAATAGACTCAAATGTAGTATTGCCTTTATATTGTGACTATCTGTCATTTTACTTACAGCAGCTCCAGCTTTGATTTGCTAAGCTGCATCATAATGGGATTTTCATTAAATTTGGTTATTAATTCTCCTTTATAATTACAACTCAATTTAGCAATAGGAGTGTAACCTTAGTTTAATAATCAGCGTCATTTAAAACCATGGTGTTCTTTTTTTAGAAAGTGAGGTTTCATACAGCTGAATGGTGTTTTGCTATCAAGAGCAGCACAGTATTCCCAAGGATGCAGTTTGGAGTATATTGAGAGTTACCATAAAGGCACACCATACGGTCAGGTTTGAACTGCAAAAGCAAATAGTGCGCCAGTTGGCTAGAAAAATGGAACTGGATTAAACTGTACCCTTCTAAAATAGGATCAATTACAAAAACCCATTTAAAGAGAGTGTTTTGCTTTAATACATGGAGTTTATCTCAAGCTGGACTCCCAACTATTGAAAACAATTTCTCTTAAATTTTCTATTATTAGCACTTGCTGATGGAATCAAAGAATATATGTGTATTTGGGTGTCATTTGCCGTAAGAAGGATTCTGTAGTATATTTTTAAGATATAAGAAGATCCATATTCTAAGAGTTTCATAGCTCTAAAAGTGATACTTTTAGATAGCTGCACAGCAGAGAGAAGATCAACCATCAGTAGCTCCAATCCATCAGAGTCTGCATTTAATTTTCAAGGTTATTGTTTGGAAAATAAATGGGGGCCTTTGCTGAAATATAGTCAGATTTCTTCAGTGGAAACGCAGAACATGCATTTCCCTGGCATGAAATAAGACTTTTGTCCTAGCATGTTACTGGACTGGCCAAAACTGTAAACACAAAAGCTTTATCATAGGCTACAGAAATAATTTAATCTTCATTTCAGAGGATTAATAACAAATAGTGTGTTCCTTCATTCCTCCTGCAGAAGCCAGCGCAGTGCAGTACTTCTTGTGTAGGACAAAGCACTTTAACAAGTAAATTAAATTGATTAACTTCAGCTTTATCATTGTAATCTAAGTTTGTATGCTCGTCAAAATAGCTCATGCATTTCATTTTTTGGTCTTGATTGTTTTGAGACTTGCTTGTTCACAAGAGAGGAAGCCGTCTGCTTTGATTTCTTAACGGTTTTAGATCCTACTATGAGTTGTGCAAATTCAGATTGTGAGCAGGTGAAGTTCTTTGGAGTTAAACGTGTTGGACCAAATAATCTTTTGTCATAGTTCTTACTCTTTAATATATGACTGATTTAAGGAAGATGAAATTTGTGCTAGTGCAAATATTAAGAACTAGTGTAATTGCACCAATGTAATTAAAGAGAAAAATTGGCTCCCCTCTGGATTTCCATTCCTCTGGGTAGTTGGCTTGAGGCAAAGACTTTGGACTAGTACAGCACCAACTCTACTTCTGCAATTTAGGTTAGGCATACTTATACCGAAGTCACGTGTTGGGACACAAAGTCAAACTAGAGAATTTATTCCTGTGTAAATCAAGAATTCTTCTTCTGAACTTGGGAAAATAAAGGCTACCTGATCACAGCATCTTGTTTGGAAATTTCAGCGTTGGTTTACTTTTAACCATTTTCTCAGAAGTTTTATTATCTTGCTCTGTCTAGTTTGTGTTCTTACAGCACTTTTTCTTTATTTTTTTTAATTTTATTTTAAAGATCATGCTGCTTTTAACAATGCTGATATGTATTAAATTGTTTGCCAGTGCAATTATGGGTTGAATATTTTTAAAAATTCTATATCAGTGATGTCTGTTTTCCGGCACCCAAGTTCAAACAGAGAGGCTCTCTTACATTTTGGCACTCAGAGACATTCTAGTATTTTCCAGGCTACTCAGCAGCACCTGCCTTCCCAATGGGAACTGCTTACTACCGAGCACTTTGGAAAATCTGTCCTTAGGTGTGTGATAACGCATGGGTCAGCTGTCTGGTCTCAAAAGGGTTTCTTCCTTGTGAGGACTCTGTTTTTTCCCTGTTCTTTTTGCCATAGTCCTGATGAAGCGTCTGCCTGCCTTGCTCGAGTAATTGCAGCTGTTTGTTGGGTGTCTGGTTCCTTATGGAAAGAAGATGGAACCAGAGGGTCACACACACGTCCCCTTTGTCTTGGCAATGCACTGTAAAGACCCAGCCCATCCGTCCTCTTCACCAGGTTCCTCAGAAGCTGACGACAGCTGAGCTTTATGTTGGGCTCAAGGGGGAATACCCGGATACTTATTAACAAGCCAGTAGTCTTACTGGGTTTTGGCCAGATATGCTAACATTAACAAATTCCAGTTCAAATATTTGCCCTTGTCCTGCAGCCCTTTCCCCAGGCAGAGCTGTTGGTAATTTAAATAGGGGCTTTACCTGAGCAGGGATTGCGGACTGGAACCCATTATAATGAAGGAATAGTAGGAATCAGCTTTTTTGCAAGGTGAACAGGTTCTCATTCTTTCGCCTCACAGCTTGATTTTTTAAAAAGTATTAAATTGCTTAACTCCTGTTATTTTTTTAAAAAATATGCGTTTAGAAATTGGATCCCTGGTACATAATTGCCTATTTTAAAAGAATGTCATTTGGGCTACTGTTTTTTTGTATTCCACAGGCTATTTCAGTGTCGTATTTATATGCAACCATTGCTCCTGAAAAATGCAGTCTTGTGCGGTAGCTTTCTATATTCTAAAGTCATGGACAACATGAGCGTGACTGCAGGGTTGTTTTTTTTCCTGTAAATACAAATAGGGCACAAGAGAAACAAAAAGCACTTACACTTTTCACCAGCTTATTTATTAGACTCCTTGCAGGGAAAGGCTTTATAGGCATTTTGAAGACTGATATTAAAATGTATCTGCTTTTGACTATTCATAGCAATTGCTCTGTTTCTCACTTGTGGAGACCCTCTGTTGAGTAGATTCTGTCCATTTCTGCAGGCGCGCTCTTCTGATTGCTTTTATGGTGCGTTTGCATAGTGCTCTCTTAAACCCATAAAATCTGAACTCCAGTTTTATTTGCACATCACCTTTTCGAGCAATTCAGCTCTGCCCGATGAATATCCATCAAACAGGTGTTTTAGGAAAGTTCACAGGTAGTGAGAGTTAATTGCTGAAAAGAACCGAGACTTTTACACTCTTTGCCTCAGTTTTCAAATCCGTTTATAGGTGGATATGGAATTTACATTTTCACATTGTGGGGCAAAAGGTGATGCATATGTTAGTATTAGAAATTATTATACAAAATAATTAGGAATTATTGTAAAAAATATTCTGGTTTTGTTAATTTCTTTCACAGTTATGTGTTATGCTTCATTTCCTTTTGTTAAAGATTTAACTGATGCCACATGAATTTTTTTTTCAATGTCAGGGTCAGATCTGTTTCCTCAGTGGGTAAAATGATTCGTGTAATACATATTCAAGACAGAGGCAGGGGAAAGAGAGGGAATTCTTGTAGAGCAAAAAGAGTACAAAATGTAGTGTATTATTTGTCCTGTTCTGCTTCAGTATTCCTGATGTACAGTAGCAGTATTTCATGCTACTGGTTAATGTGAGATACGGGTCTGGGTGGTGCTGGAAAACATTATTGAGTATAAGTGAAAAACACTTTATCAAGCACGGATACATTCATGTAAAATTCAGGAATAAAAAGCTATAATATTATAAGAAAAGTGCATGCACATCAGTACGCTTTCCCCTTTGTTTCCTCACCTAAGCTGATGGTGGGAAGAAGGAATGAGATTTTACAGATCCATAGTCTCAGCAGAGTTGTGTAGGACCTTTATTAATGATTTCATCCAGGTTTTCTGTGTGGATGTGTCCAGGAGAGGGTTGCTAATAATGGCCTCCAGCCTTGGTCATTTCCATATGTTTAAATTGAGAAGACTGTTTAAGAATGGACTTTTTTAAAAAACACTGCAACTGGGAGCATAATTTCCTTTGAAAATCAATAGCCATGTGCTCTTGGCTGACTCAGGAGTTTTTCTTGCTTCTACTTCAAGCGGACGGCACAAGGCAGGTAGGAAGCCTTGGGGCTGTTTGCACACCCTGTTAATGCTCTCTCTGTATCTAGCCGTTTGTGTTGTCTCCAGTTGAGAGCTGGTCAGGGGTTTTTCTTTCTCAGGTACTTTTTTTTTTTTTAAATCAGCGTCCTTGTTCAGTGCTTCTCTTGAGTGGTAAAAGCAATGGGGTAATACTTTAAGTAATACATTATTATATTGGTAAGAGTTGGGGTTGCTGTCTGGAGGCACAAGCAAAATTCCAAGGAAAAGACCATAACAGCACATAGGTATGTTGGGAGGATGTTCATCTGCATATGTTGCAGGATTATGTATGCCCCATGGCAGGTCAGGAGTAGTGCCACATGGAAGTGATCCAAGTTACAAGTCCTTACGGATGATACAGAAAAGATGTGAAAGCAGTCTAGGGGATGAAATGCTGTCTGATAAATACGAGCATCGGTTCTTCAAAGAAGAAAAAGTAAAGAAGGTCACCAAAATACATGAGAGAATGGATAGAATGTAATAGTGTTCACAGATGATTGTGTTTAAGGCTGGGTGGGATCATTTTGGTCACCAAGTCTGACCAACAAGATGCTAATGAGACAGCCTCAATTAATTTCTCTATTGAACCCATAATTCTTTTCTTGTTGGGTACCCACTTTTTTCAAATAAACCCGGTGTTGAATTAAAGACTGAAAGAATCACAGGTAAATTGTCACGTCATCGAGATATCATTTGGATGTACCACTCACTGTCTTTCTCTGTGCTGAATGTAGGGGTCATACAGAGGAGGCAAGCAGAAAAGAAATTTCCTGACTGTGTTTGCTGTTGGTCTTTAATTTAGAGAGATACCACAGTCAGCATAATTTACATCCAGTCGTCACGCTTGTGCTGGTCCCAGAGCCCCCCCAGGTTTGTTCTGGCTGGTCGGTGCGGTGTCTTGCCTGTGCAGAGGCGCTGTGTGGGACACCCGCTGTAGCAAGGCTTCTGCCACGGCAAGACATCTAAGGACTTACTGGGGCCTCTTTCAAGTTCCCTTGAAAAATACTTCCAGTGGACACAAATGGCGTGGGTTTTTTTCCTCTCCTAAGAAAGAACATACCCTAACCCTGCAGCAGGGAGTGTGGCTTGAAGCAATAGTAACATAAGCTTGGTAAATATGTTCAAAGACTGTTAAGTATGTTTTTGCTAACAAATGTACACTAATTCCCATTATTTGTATTCTCAGGCTCCTCTGCCTACAAATACAACTTAATGGTCATGTATGTTACACATATTTCACTTTCTATGAGCCACAGAGGATGTGAATCCATTACTGCTTCCACCTGGAGGGTTTGGGCTGTTAGCTTAAGATACCAAGAGTTATGGATTTAGCTTTGGAAGTCCCTGGTTTCATCTGCTTTGTGTGTCGGAAGAGATGGCGGCCTGAACACAAACATGATGAATGAGATTTAATGCACAGGGATATTTGCAGAAAGCAAAAGCCTGAATAAAAGAGTACAAGAAGGGCTCCCATAGCTGTCTTTGATGATCTGCTGCGCTGTTCTGAATAGCAATATGGAAAGAGGGAAAAAAGGACAAATGTTTTATTTCCTTATAAGTCATTAAAATAGGGAGAAATAGTATCACGAGACCTCAGCAATTAATTATGGTATACTAACAGCTGTACTTACAGCATCGTGTTTACTACCATTCCACCCATTAAATGGTTTGCTTAAATGATTTATTATACAGTTATTGTTAAAATCAGCTGGAAAATGAAAAGGTGTTTTTAGATAACTAACTCAGTGAAAGAACAAGCACAGTCAATGCAAAGATGTGTGTGCAGCGTGTGATTGGGGAGGTTCCTCCAGGCGTTGTGTGCGATGATTTGGAGCCCAGGCAGGAGGTGGGTCTGCCCCGGTTCTTCGGGGACCCTCTCAGACTCAGAAGTGACAGATTGCCTCAAGTAAGAAGTTGAATGAGTTTGAGACCTTGCACCTGAAGTTTCTGTTCGCCCTCTGTTTACCCTGAGTTGTGTGGGAGAAAGGGTTCAAGATACAGCAGGAGCCATATATTTATGAAGCAGCATAATTCAGGGCTGGGGGAGGAGGTTTCTGAGCGCGGGAGAAGGGCTGCCGTGCAGCACTGCTCTCCGCATGGGGAATTCTCTGCGTCTGAAGGCAGAGCAGGAAGGTGTGGCTGGTGCTTGTGAATTAGGGATTGTAGCTGGTGTGAGCTGACGTGACTTTGAAAAGCTTCAAGGTGGACATATGGTTGTGCAAAGCTTAAAACTCAGTACAGAGGGGGAAGTAATGACTAGTCTGCGTCTGTCCAGTGGAGTGCGGTAGAGTTAATAGACGTGGAAGAGCATAAGACTAAAAAAGTGCTGTTCAAAGACACAGAGTTCCCTCTGTCTCTTCTACTAGAACGTCTGTTCTCTTCCATTAGCCATCCTCCTCTCCCTCACGGCTTTTTACTGTTAGGTGCCCCGTCTTTTTATGACGAAATGGGAACGGTCTGCAAGAAGCACCACCGGTGGAAGCAGTGGACGCGGTGCTTCCCAAGCTCGCTCTGCACTGCTGGAGAAGCGCCGCTGCGCTGGAGGCAGCAGCCGATGTCCCGGGGGCTGAGTCACCTGTCTCCTTCCTGCCCCACACCTAGGGATGAGCCTCTGGAGCTGCTGCATTCCCCACGCGTTACTAGCTTCTGTGGCGTGTTTATTACAAATAGCCATCAGCTTAACTAGTGCAGGGAAAGGAAGGTAAGGGACAGAGCATAAAACGTGTTTCTTGGTTACAAACAGAAAAGAAGTGCTATCCTTACACAACCTCAGAAAAACTGTGCCTGTTTCCATCTCTGGCTTAGTCCTCCCGGCCTGCCTTAGACTCCATCGTGGTCAATACTTCCATATTTTAAGGGAGTGAATGGAAGGAGGGGGTGGTGGTGTTGTACCACAAAAGACAGTTTATACAGATGGATTGGATTGCTTTCCTCCATTCTTCTCTGGGTCTGTGACAGATGTTGAAGGGCTCCTGTATTTTTATTTCCTGATGAAAGCCCCAGAAAGCCCATCATTCTTTCAGTTACTGTTTATGATGGGAATCTTTTGCACTTCAGCACAGCTGGCAGGCACCAGAGCTTCACACCTTAATCACATTTTCTTTGTCAGCCTTTCACATACTATGCTAAATGGGAGACTAGCAGAAAATCCTTTGAGCAATTACAGTAATAGGATAATAATAATTATTGCAGTTCCCTGCACGTATATAGTGTCTGTGAGACTAAAATGAGATCCACCATCAAATTACCCCTTTGAAAAGGTGTGGATATCCCCTGCCAGCAGCATTGTCTTGAAAAACTGCTCTCCATGGCTTCAACTTCTTGCTGCCTTAGCTTTGGTGTGGTCAAGCAGGGCTGCATTGCCACCTTCGTATTCATGTCTGTGAGAAATTGACTGCACAAATAAAGTCATTAAAGAGAAAGTGAAAGAGGGGAATCAGCAGCATGAAGAAGATTTTTTCCTGTGTGTGGCTATAAAATACAGGAGAATGTTAAAGGGTGAAGTCTCTCCAGTTCAGAAGGAGCATGCTTACATGAGGCATTTTCCTTTCTTGACTGCACATCGTGTAGATCTTAGGAGTGTTAGTGAGTTAAATGTGTGCAACCAAAAATATAACACTCAGGTGTAGCTTTAAGCCTGTTGGTTTCTTAAGATGTGCATTAAGATAATGCACTTCCTTCTATGTGGTCCTGTCTGTGAAAGTATTGTCTGCAAACAGATGGATTATTGGTACAGTAAATTGCCGGTTTCTGGGTACTGAAATCCTTTGGGGCCTCTTCCTGGCCCAAAAAAAAAGTGCTCCAAACTTAATTAAAATTATGAAGCTCAATGTCAGTCTTTCAAAATCTTGTACCTATTGTTAGTGCTGTGATCATGATAAGTTCCTTAAGGATGTGTGACCATAATAAGCTGGTGCCATAGTTTTTTCACCAAGACAAAAATAGAAAGGTGATTTAAAAGCCTAGATTTTTTTTTTTTTTTTGGTGGTGCAGCCTGTAACTTTCCATAGTAAGAACACAGAACAACTCCAGCTTTTAGTGGGAGTCCGCCTGTTTTTCTCACCTCTCTCTGTAGGTCCAGACAGAGATGGAAGCACCCAAAACTTGTCAGAAGACAGAACAGCAGGAGACTGTCTCCCATGATCTGTGGCAAGGGTGACTTAAGCTGTGTTTGTCACTTTGATTAATGTGGCTATCCTGCTGCTTGACTTCAAGAGAGCAAATAATGGCTCAGACTTCCTAATATTCAGGTTATGCCACAATTATGGCTCCTTGTACAGCCAGTTGTAACCCACAGTGGAACCCCATGGAGGGCAGCCTGGATGTGGCCGTTCCCAGTATCACACTGGGTGCAATGCCTTTATCGGCAGCCAGCCGTTCCTCATTGTACGAGAAGGCAAACGCTAGAGGTTACGCTGTAATACGTCTCACTCTTTCTGTGGTTATCTTGACCAAGCAGAAGACACTTCGATCCCTGATACCTGTTCCGATCCAGTCCCCTGAAAGTGCTAATGCCTGACCGTGGTCCCAAAGGATTGCAGCCTGTGTTTGCTGGAGTATTACACATTTCGGCCACTCCGCTATCTACCTTGGTAATTTCAACTCTGTTTGGCTGTAGTGAAGACATGAGGAGCGAAGAGACCTGCCAACCCTTGCCTTCCTGGGACCTTTTCCTCCTGCATCTATAGCCTGCCCAGGAGAGCCCTTACCCAGGAAGGGCACCGATCTCTGCTCCTTTTTGTCAAGTGAGCAAAACTAAGTGGAGAGCAAAACAAGGGTGGGACTTGTCATTCTTCCCCATTCCGTGCCTCCTGTACATATCTATGACTTATGTCTGCACTCTGGCTTTCTCACACTTATTTGCAAGAGAATTCAAGCGACAGTTTAATTTCTGGAGCTCAAACTGTTTGTTGTTTTAGGATGGTTACTTGCATCTCAAATTGCGCACTTGGTTGACAGTGTTTGTCACCAAGAAAGGAGGCTTGGGATGACTGGGACAGGTCACTGAGAGGCTACAGCATTTTGGGTTTTGTCTTAGGTGCAGCTGCAGAGGCGGACACATGTAAAAACATCTTACTTGGTTTCTTCCACGTTTATGTAGAGAAAGCTTTACAAAACACTTAAATACCTTTAAAACTCTGTATTTTGGCTTTATGTTAGACAACTGTAAACTTTTAGGAGATGCCTTCCAGGAAGAGACTTTAAGAGACTTGATGTATCACACATCCTGGCAGGGCAAATACCAGTACTCCATTGGAAGCATGGATGGGAGTTAATTTACTTGAACCAAGTTGTTGTTCATTTCTGCTCAAAACTGTTGCCCCAAAGTCTGTGTAAATGTGTGTACCTAACAGAGCTGTCCTTCCATACGTGCATTTTATACCTCTTTCAGCTAATTCAACCATCGAAATACTAAATCTAGCACTCAGCTTTCGAATTTATGGCAGTCCTTGGAGGGCTTTGACTTACAGTTACTCATATAGGTAGTTTTTAAAATTTATGACAGAAATAATAACTTGTGATAATATTCATCCTATTGCATATTTAGAGCACCAAGCGTGAGAACAGAAAATGGAGCAGCTGGAAATTCCTGGGGTGAACTTTGGCTCAAGTGCTCTGCTGTCCCTCACAGGGCATGGAAGCCAGAGACACTTCAGAGACTTTAGATGGCTTTCAGAATTTGCAGAGATGTAAAACCAAAGTGAAATTTGGCCCAGAGCAGCAACCAGTATATTTAACTGTATTTTAGATGCTCTGCTTATCTCTTTCCACTTAATTATCTTTTTCCACTATTTGGGGATGTGCACATCACTGTGGAAGCATTTAGCAAGTCGTCTCTGTCCCGCTCTTCATCCTCACAGGATGATGGTGATCTGCAGCAGTTTGTTCTGCCCCTCCCGCTGCTCTGTCGTCATCCGCGGTATTGCCCAGAGCATGCTCTGGGTCTCCAGAGGTTACAGCAGATCTCAGGGGTCTAGGCAGTAATGAGGGCGACCTGGAAAAAGGAGAACGGGCAGCTGGAGGTGAGCGGAGTCATCCACTAAGCTTTATGAAGGGAACCTGCTAACAGCACCATTTAATCAGAAATGATATCAGGGGTGATTGAGAGATATATGGATTTTGATGATCCCTGTGATCTGTGTTTTCCATGTTCCTATGATTATCTGTTGGAAGTGTGATGTCTTCTGGTACCCAGGAATGGGGAGAAGGACATGAGGCCCAAGTGGGCAAACAGTATTTCTTGGGAAGAAGTGGGAAATGAAAACTAAGTCTCTTCTGCACTCTTCCTTAGGGATAACAGAAAAAAGAGCGTTTACTCAGGCTGAGGTCATGTTTTCACTGAAACAATGTGGAAGTTAAGCTTTTTTGTCTTAAGGACTAGGAAACTAACTTTGGTGTAAACCTGTGACACCAAAGGGCTTTCTCATAAGGGCAAAGGCTGCCGTAGTCAATGATTGTTGTTTTTATTAGCAACTAAGGCAATCTTTGTTCAAATGGACAAACTATGACCTGAAGGAAAGCCCTTCTGTAGTGGGGACAGAAAATGTCTTTAGATTGGTGTCCTTCTAACATTCATGTCTGTGTAAGAAGTGGGTTAGTGATGTGATCAAGTGTGAGCAAGATGCATGGTTTTCACATATGCTTGGGACAATGGCTTTGCTTTGGTTTTGGGTATTTTTTGTTGTTTGGTTTTCTTTATTATATCTCACATTCAAAACCAAAACCAAGAATCTCCTGTATAAATCTTAAAAAAGTTTTAAAACTCCGAAGTGGGTGAAGCTGGTACTTTCCATTTCAGCGCGGCTCACCAGGGCGGGTGTTGTGCTGTATTAATGCTGTTTCACGGGTCATTAATGACCTGCAGAGCTGCTGCTGCCACACCATCACCCCCAGATGTGTCACTGCTCTGGCGCAGGGCTTGTGGCACCCCTCACTGCGGGGTGCCCGTGTTCCCACCGTGGCCCTCCCAGCCCAGCTTGGCCTCAGGAAGGGACTTGCACGCACTTGGGTAACAGGGAGGGCTGGTTTTAGGATGGGGATGGGGTTCAGCTGGTAGGATTGTACTAAAGCCATGGAGGGGCTGCAGCTATTTAAGACTATTGGAGCAAACCTGCATTAAGCTCTTGCAGCCCGTGCTGAGCAGTGCCCACCTCCGTGTCTGGCTGCCGGGAGCTGGGGTTGGGACAAGGAGGTGCCTGGTGACTGCCCACCCGCATCCTCGCAGGGCAGGGGGCCGGGCAGCGGGGCTGGAGAGGGCATCAGCTGTTCTTCCATAGAGGTAGGAGCAGATAAACACTGATTATCAGCCTCAGGCTTACTGCAGCGAGTACTGTCATTAAAAGCTCGATTGCAACCCCTAAGGTGAATATAATTGACTGCAAAAATAGTTGCTTTCAGAGGGAAACTTTTAGACTTTCAATGAACAAAATAGCTAGAGTGCTTGTGTGTATGGCTTGAAATTATGTGGATTTTTTATCTTGCTCTTTAGGGTTAATACACTGTGGTCGTGTCATAAGAGCATGTCTGCTAAGTGTTTCTAGCAGGACTTCTTGAAATGCTGCCAGAAGACCTGGAGAGCTGCATACCTTGCTTTTAACACAGAGCGACAGCTTTGCATCACACACAGTGCCACTGCGTAGCCAGCATTGTAAATACCGAATTTTAATTATCCAGTATATTTATAATTCATTAATAAGAGGTAGACAAATAGACTGGGCTGGCTTTGCAGTGCAAGAAAGATAAATGGAAGATGGTGCATAGATAATAGATGCTAGAGTAGAACGTGTGGAATTTTTCTTTCCTCCATTTTGCCTTGCTGCAGCTATTTTGCTTGAACTCTCGAAGTTGTTCTAGGAAGAAGGGCTGGAAATAGGACAAATGTACATCCATCACAAATCTTGAGAATCCTGAAACTGAGCTTTAAGCACAGTGTGAACTGCTGAACACAAAACCTAGAGGAGTAGTTGTAACGTTTTGTTATATTCTGTGGCAAAGATTTCTCTAGTTATTTAACAGTGCCCGTTTGGATATATTGAAAAAAAGTATTTCTTAACCATGTCCTTTCCAGTTGTTCTTGAATAGATAAGTTCAATTTACTTCATGATAAATATTCCAGGAACTGCTTACCAATTTGGGTGGTATGATAGATGGTATGTCATTAATGTAATGGCATGAAACTGTGTTTAGATAATGAACTTTCCACAGTCTTTCTCTTGTAAATATATAATTATCTACTTCAACAAATCTTTTTCAGGCTAAATGAAAAATAGCCTGTGAGAGACATAATGTATATGCAATATATCACATATTCAGCTGAAACTTGCGTCTCGATAGCAGAGTACACTATTGCCTAACTATGAGGCTGGCTGCAGAGGAGTAATCAGCTGTGAGAAAATGATGGGTACCTAATTTTATATCATTAGAGATAATTGTTATAACTGGGAATGCCTTTAACCTAAAAGTGAATAAATGGCACCTGTGCAATATATATGTCCATAGTTTGAAATATGATTTTAAATGAAAGACGTAGTGTGAGGCAGAAAGTGAAAATTCTCAGTTTGTTCATTACACCCATTTTTTCTTGTGGAGGTGTCTTCAGACGCTTAGGATGAAAATGACATGTAATACAATGTACTAGTTGTGTGTAGGCTTAGTGGCGGGTGTTCCGATGCTCCTAAATATTCTTCAACTGTCTGGTCCAGGGCTTGGCCAGGAGGCTCCTTGCCCCCCCCCCCAGCCCCCGTGCCTGGGCATTAGGAGGGCCTGGGGGAGCACAGACCTCCATGGGGTAACTTTAAAAGCCCCCAGGCCCACTGACTTATTTTACTCACTCTGTATCATGCCCATGCACATCTGTATCATGTTGGGAACATAATTCATGGACGGGAAGGGGGCATTTTTGAATGCAAAAAGTTCTTGCCATTTTAAAAAGTCAAAAAAAGTCAAGGTATGAGATAGCTGGTTCTCAGTGGAAGCCAGACACTCCATTGCCCACCGTGAAAGCACCTACTTAGAAAATGTTGTTCAGAAGCGTGTCTTCGTCTTTTCTTCACAGCTGACATTTTTCCTCAGGTGAAAGGCGCAGGGGGGAAAGCTTTTGGCTTCCTCAGTGCCTTTCACGTGGGGATTTTAGAAGTGTTTGTATTATCCATTAACTAAGTTTCTGAATGTTTCACGTTTTGTGTGGAATATGAAAAGCTTGTTTCAGTTACTCTTCACATGCATTTGCATTCTGTGTGCTGTTAACGGGTCGGGAGAGCTGAGCAGAGCAGACATCCAGAGCAAGGTCGGTGTCCTCCATCGCAGGCAGTGTGTTCAGGCAGGGGTGAAAGGAAAGGTCTCTAATTGTCAGGAAAAGTTCAGTGGCTAGTGGCCATGAGGAGGGCTCCACATCTCTGCTGCCGCAGAGAACAGAAGTGATCTGGGCTATTTTATACCGATCATGTATTTGGGGCCTGATTTCCAGCACTGGTGTGCTTGAGGACACCCACTGCTCCAGCAGCCGGAAAGCTAATATTGCTCACTTTTCTAAAACATAGGGCTTGATTTTTCTCCCAGTTGAGTCTCCATATGTCAAAAGCAGTTTATTTTGTCTGGAAAAAGTAGTCAGAAGGGTTTCTGCTGGAACGCATACATCGGTTCACCCAATTACAGAATCAGTAATTACGTGAAGTGACTTTAACCATCAACTTCTGTTTCCGTTTTAGTTTGTAAAATGAACAGAATCAGCCCAAACCCCCTTCTTGTATAGTTTCTAGGACAGTTGGAAACCTCAGAAAGATTCAATGCCCAGCTGTATGTGCTGTATATGCAATAGCATCTCCTAGGTACATACGTGTGGCAAAATGACTCTAGATCCAGTTTCCGACAGTTTCATCATCTGAGTGCCAAAGACAGAAATTTCATTTTATCTAGATGTTCTCATCAGCAACAACTTGTTATTTTAAAGACTGAAAATATGCAAAAAGTTGAAGAAAAGGAAATCAGTGGTGTAAACTAAGGGGTCATATTTATACTTCAGAAAGAAATTATCCCCTATCAATGAGAAGTAAATGCACTGGACAGCCAAGCTGCAAGTGAAAATAATCATTATTATATGATCCATCCAATGTACATTTAACAATTCTGCTTTAAAACCAGGGTACAGGTAGTATTGTTCTTCAAGGCTCATCTCAGAGAAAATTTGTTTTCATGCTTTTTCACAGAAACCTATTTAAGTCAGAGTCATTGCAATTACGTGTATGCGTAAAGTTAAGCATATTTCTAAATGCTTAGCTGAACAACACGTTCAGAGCATTTCAGTGTTTTTCAGGCCAAAGCACAAATATTTTACAAATAGGGAAGGAAAAGTGAAATATTTGCTTGAGGCCAAGGGACCAGTTACCAGCAGGATTGGAAGGAACGAAATTCCCTGACTAGCTTCTTGACAGCCAGAGCACAATTTGAGATCCATTTACGTATTTAGATATAGGTGTAAGAAACTTCATGATGGTTGTGGTTTATGGTTGTCTTTATTGTCTGTAAATGCTCAGTCTGAAAAATAGGATTTTTTAAAAAGAGCAAATAAACTATTACATGACAATCTATTACTAGTATAAAAATTATAGTAATTTATCTGTATTTTTTTGTTTTTGTCTTACAGCATTGTCATGAACAAGTTTATAGCCTTAGCAATATGTTTCATTTTCCCTAGTACCATTAAAGCTGTCATTTAATTTTAGTGTGTGTTGGTTTATCAAGTTTAAGATGGTATATTCCTGGAGCACGGAGCACACTTTTTCCCAGCAGAATTAATTTCCTGATTGTAAAGGGCAAGAACAGCCGCTGAGCTATTGTTTTTCTATTCTGTTTTTAATTTTTGTTTTAATAATTTATTAAATACACATGAATCTTTGCATGAAAAAAAATATGAAAATAATTCCTCTGTTTATTTTTTGGCTGTTTTTAAGATAAATTTGTATACATACTGATATTTTAATAACAACTGAAGCATGGAAACAATTGTTTCCAGAGAGAGGGATGAGGTTTCAGAGGTTTAGAAATAATGATGTAAATTAATTTATTTCATACATTTTTACTGCATTTCCCCAACAATGTTTATATGTAACAGATTAAACAAACAAACAACCTGATGTGGTTTTTGCATGATGAGTGGTAGACCAATGGGAGTATCTTCTAAAGAAAACTGGGGATGCAAAAAGTTTGCATGGATTCAAGTACAGATTAGCTGTGCACTGGGGGAAGAGATCTGTGAGGTCAAATCACTTAGAAACACCCAGGAGCTGGAAATAGTTGAGAGCTGGAAGAATATTAAGTGGAAATATTCACTTCTGGCCACTAGAGATAGGTGGACCCTTTGCCAGAGGAAAAACTACCATTTTTATTTGGGAGAATGTTTCCAGTTCCCCTAGGATTATAGACTCTTTGTGTAATACTGTGCTAACGTAAGAACAGGCTAGACATGATGGCAAACCAACATCTTTGGACTGTCAAAGCTGACCCCTGAGCGTGGTTTCATGGAAGCGAGGACCACCAGGAGAGTGCTGCTCATGGTACTGAGCATCAGCCTCCTGTAGGTGATGGCTGGGAACGCAAAGACTGGAGAGGCTCAGACCCAGTGAAGCAATTATGTGTTCAATGCACACGCTAGCACTAACGAAAGCCTCACAGGTATTTCCACAGGACAATGCACCCTTTTTACTAACAAACATCAAAGGATCTGTAGGGTTACTGATTAGGAACTGCAGCTTTTACTTAAGGAAGGCACGGATAATTAATGATTTTGCGTTCTGATTAGAAAATTAACATTGCTAATGCTGTTACTAGATAACTGAATTTCGGTATTATAAAAGCCTTTTGAAATGCAATTTGACAGAGCATATATCAGATTAAATTGGATTGATTATGGGAGTTTTGAAGTTGTTGATTTCTTTGAGAGGTCTGTTAACGAAGCATTATATTGTAACAGAACCCATTAGTAGCACTGTTCTACTTAGCTAACAGCCCATTACACTCAATAGGTAATAAAGTACATATGCAAGACACCACAGGAAGCAGGGTACGACATGGTACTCCACCAAGTCCACTGTAGACCTTAGGATACAGTACTAATTTTGCTGTGTTGTGGGGCCTTGTTTTCGCCATCAACTTGGGATGATAATACTAAGTCCCACAGATTGCTGTTGTGAAGCGAGACCATGGAGTCAGGGCAGGTTAATGGTTGGACTTGATGATCTTAAAGGTCCCTTCCAACCTCACCGATTCTATGATTCTATGATTCATGGGTTTGCATTGACTCTTAGGATTGGTGGACTGTTGCAAGAATATTCCGTGGCTGGACAGTGAAATGACAGCATACCGTCTATTCAAGGAATTAGTGAAAAGAACTGACACACTGGGACATGTGCTATGAACCTGTCAAAGTGGCAATGTGATAATAACCTGCAT
>VXBO01014420.1:156456-258789 GCA_013400135.1 Rhinoptilus africanus | reverse complement strand
GCCCAACTCTCCAGCCTGTCCAGGTCCCTCTGAATGGCAGCACAGTCTTCTGGGGTGTCGGCCACGCCTCCCAGCTTGGTGTCATCAGCAAACTTGCTGAGGGTACACTCTGTACCCTCATCCAGGTCGTTGATGAAGATGTTGAACAACACCGGTCCCAGTACTGACCCCTGAGGGACTCCACTAGTCACAGGCCTCCAACTAGATTCTGCCCCATTGACTACGACTCTCTGACTTCTTCCTTTCAACCAGTTCTTGATCCACCTCACTGCTTGATCACCAAACCCATACTTGATCAGCTTAGCTACAAGGATGCTGTGGGAGACGGTGTCAAATGCTTTACTGAAATCAAGATAAACCACATCTACCGCTCATCTACCGATGAACCTGTCAAAGTGGCAATGTGATAATAACCTGCATATAGTTTTCCTCAGTTTCTTTAGGGCAAGGTACTTTACTCCCTAGAGGCCAAAGCAACCACGCTGTACTCTGGGGTACTATGCAGGAAATGAAAAATGTGCATTAAATATTAAAATGAGGAAGCCAGCCTCAAAACTAGTAGTAACTAGAGACTTTGGCTGCATACCAGAAGTTCTTGTCAATTCTTTTGCAAACTTCCCTGCTTTGAATCTTGGCCAAAACCCTGCCATCTTATGTGTTCAGAACTTTTGAGAGAAAATGCCTTGGCATGTCATTTCTGAGTAATAGTGCAGCATCTGTGTAGTTCTTTACCTCCTTCCTGTACGTTACTCTAACGGTCCTATTAAAGTCAATGGGCAATGCTAAGGCACAACTCCAGGATATCATCTAAAGTCCAGTGGTGCATAGATATGACAAAGAGTTATTTTTCATCTTCTGAGGTTTTTGATAATAGTGATGATGGAGGAAGAGATATTTGCACAGCTGGCAGCTGAAAACTTCACTTTTTCAGGTCAGGAAGATAGGAGGTCAAAAAATATGAAACCCCACAGTGCTATGTGTTGTTACTTTTTGCAGTAAAATTGCCCTTAATGAAGATCTTTCCCAGTCCAGTTACCTACCAGGGTTGTTGGGAGCCCTGAAAAAAAAGCAGCCTGCAGAGGAAACAAGTCACAGGGGAAATGCATTATACTACAGTTCTGTTGCTGTGCTGGTATGCATGGTCTGCTTCCTTATGCTTAGGAGATAACACTTTTTTTTTTATTTTATTCTGTGAGGAGATTTTTGGGGGTGGCAGGAAGATTAGAGATGTGAGAAATTATGCACTGTCTGGAGGATTCTCTTATTCACTTGTCCCAGGCATCCTTGCATGATCTTGACTGTAAGAGGCGAAGTCTGGGCCCAGTAGAGGTTAATAGGTCTGCGAGCAATAACCCAAGTAAACCTGAAGGCACCTGTCAAAGACTGATAAGAGCGTAGGTCTGTCAGCCGCCCTTATTGAAAGAATCTGCATTTCTGTAGTTCCGGAATTGTGTCAGCCCAATTTCCTCTCTATTTTATTACTTTTCAGTAACACAAAATTCTTAGGAGTGTTTGGTGCCTTGCAACCCCCGAAACATAATTCACATTATTTGCCACTGGAACTGCACTCACAGTCCTGGAACATTAAAATTCTTCCGGCATTGTAAGGTGGAGGCAGTAGCTATTTAAAAAAAAAAAAAAATAACAAAAGAAGCAAGACGCAACACTTTTGACCTTTGATGTTAAACTCCTCTTTCTTAGACTAAATTTTAATTTTTTTTAAATGAAAATGGATTTACCTGAATGTAATTAGATTGAGTTCACTGGCATTCACCTGAATTTACATTCTTTTCTCTTTCCTTTTTTCTTTTAGCAAGTTTTCATTTTTGGTAATTTGTGTTTCATTTTGGAAAGTAGTCTCACACCTAAAGCTGAAGACTTGTGAAGCAGGATGTAGAATCGGGTAAAATTTTAGTTTCATTTAGAGAAAAATACATCAAAGCCAAAATGGAAGAAGGCTTCTCAATCAGGAAAGCCATTTTTGAGGAGGGGCAAGCAAAATGGGGAGATGAAAAAATGGCTTAAATGATAGGGCCGGCAGATGCAGGAGAGGTGAAAAACCTGTTGTTAATGCAGTCGCTTTCAATCAAGACAGCAAAAGAGAGCAAAAAGCAGATGGAAAGGATTGACTGCCAAGAGTCAAACGGGAAAGTAACAAAAGCAATTCCAGAGCACTGCAACATGAGAATAGTTGTGCAAGCTGGACCAAACTCCATCTAAGTGCCATCCTCCTCTAACAATTGCTACTGGAGAGTATTTATAGAAAAAAAAAAAGCAAGTACAGGGTGGTCATTGCTTTGTGGTCTGTGCAATTTCTGTCAGAGTGTAGAGACTTCTGGAGCCAATATACCAAGTTGCTGTTCCATGGTAGATTACTCCATCAGTTTATCTATCCTTCATGACTTTGCCAATCCCTGTCTGAATTCTTGTATTTTCCTGAAATCCACAGCCTCCTGTGTGGGAAGGGAACAGGGGAGACATCATATTCATGACCTGCTCTATCTTTCCTTCTTTGAGTTAGGGAGTGAACAGGAAAGAGATGAATCTTAAACTACTGGTAGTTGCTGTTCCAGAATTTATGCAGAAAGCTGCATCAAGCTGACTGATTAAACTAGACAAAATGTTTTCTCCAAAATATCATTTAGCCAAACATACAGATTTGTTGATATTGAGACATTTCATTAATCCATTTGGATTTTGCGAGTATAGCTGTTAGCTTGCTCTCTTCCTTTCTTTCTTCCCACATCTCCGTAGGAATCATTATATTCAACTTAGATACACTTAAATACCAATTTGCAGATTTAGTATTTGATATTTTTGTTTTGACATCTAGTTTAAATTCAGTGTAAAACTATGAAATTCCAAAATGACTCAAACCCAGAAGGAGATGTTTTTACCTTCAGATATGTTTCTAAGTGTTTCATTGTCCAAAAACAAAAAAGATTTTATCTCCATCCACAGCAGATGTCGATTTTATTTTCAGAATTGCAAGCAAACTGAAAAATAAGTTATTCAGACAGTTTTCTTCCTGCATCTTCAGAAAAGTCACATAAAGTGTAATTTTATTTCAGAAGTCTCAGATGACAACATTTATATTGTAGTACTCATTGGTGTGCTCCAGTCTTGCAAATAATCAAAATATGTATGACATTGGTACATGGCATGGAATAATCCAAGCAGTAGCACAAGAGAGGGCCATCATAAATTCCCCAAAATATACAATTAACTGTTAAAAATTAACTCTTTACCCAACTATGAAGTTGCTACAGTACTCTCTGTCTCCTTATGATTTTTGTGACTGCTCAGTCAATCAAAATCCAAATGAACAACTACCTCTTGAAGACACTCTAGATTTGTCAGAGTCCTGTGAAGAGGAGGGATTTGATTAAAAAGAAGATTGAAATGACAATGTAAAATAGTCTGTAATATCTGCGACTTCTTTTTCTGAACCCACTGCACTAAAATTTTGAAATATAGGAAGTGTTTGAAGACTTTGTTTTGGAAACTGCACTTCTGTGATAAGTAAACCCAGAACAATTTGAAAGGATATTACAATGTCTGTATGAACTATCAAAAAATGCAAATGATTTAATAAGTGGGCACAGTATTTTATGTTATGTTAGTGAAGCAAGACAGGGCAGCAAAATGCTGAGATGTAGAAGTCTAACCCTGCAATGTTACAGGTAGCTGTTCTCTACCAGACTTACTAGGACTCCACTTCCCTTGAAAAAGAGCAGAAATCCCTTTGCTTGCTTTAATCTCAACCTTATACTCCGCTTAATGGAAAACAAGAAATAAACCTGATGACAGACACTGTAATTAGATCATTTAGTTTCTATTTTCCCTATATTTCATTCCACTCTGTATTTTATCACCATCTTCCTAATTAGGAAGATACCCATGATAGGTGAGAAAATTGCTTGGATAGTGGAAGCCTTTTGTTGGTTTATTTTGAAGCAGCAGAATACAACTAGACTGACCATGAATGTTCATATTCAATGCTATATCAACCTAATTAATGTTTAACAGTCATTTATCTTGTAAAAGCCATTAAAAATATTTAAAGATTATGTCATACCAAATTATAAGACAGGGAGAGAACTTCTGCTAATGTAAATTGATACAAAGCCAGGGCTCTGTCTTAAGTCTTAAAAGTCATATAAGTCTTACAAGAAAATCTCTGAGGATGTGCAGTTTTTTCTCCTCTTTTCCTTTCTTTTTTCCTCTACAAATCTAGCACATGTCCCTCAGTGGAATTTTAGTTTTCAGCATTACATGTGGTAATCTGTGAAATAAAGATATAGGATAACTATTTCAGTCTACAAATATGACACAATAGACCGCTCGCATCCTTTCCTCATTACCACCTAGGATGCTTCAAAAGAAAAACAAGATTTTTTTTTTGTTCACAATCGGACAGGCTTCTGGTTGTGCAGAGAGTGGATTAGACAGATTTTACATCAATATTCTTAGTAAAATTAGACCGATGTATTAGTAATCTTGCTCCAGTCTGTGTGCTGACAAGCAGTGCATGAGTAATGAAGAGGTCTTTCCAATGTGACCCTACTGCAGAGCACTAATGAACAGGGATGTGCATTATTAGCTGATAGTACATACCAGAATTAGAACAAAGAAATGCAATTTAAGATGCTGCTAACATATATAATGTTCTAGCTACTTTACTTTAGGGAACAGTAAAGGAATAGCACTTCTGTGCTGGACCCATATAGCTAAAGGTTTCCTTGTCTTTTAAGAAATTAATGATTTTTCAAGAAAAATGTAGAAAGCTGCAAGAAATTATTTTTCCTAGCTCTACAGTCAAAAAGCAGACTATATGACCTGTAAAAGTATTTCCATTTAAATTACAGTATGGATGAACAGATAAATGCTTAAAAAATGAACAACCATGTTCAGCTAAAGGTAATGAACATTTTACGTAGAAATGCAAATTAATTTTTGTTTTAGGTTTTGTCAGCCACTGCTACCTCAGAATTAATAGTCAAACAAATAAACTGTTTTATATCTTCTCTAACATATGCTAGCAGACCTTATATTTTGCTTTCTTTTTTGTGATGTGGTGAAAATGAGCAACAATGATGAAATTCTTTTTTGCCTACTTCAGACTAAAAATTAACCTTTCTTGTGTTTTGAAATTGCAATCAGTTCCACAGCAAGAGAGAAAAAAAGATACTATATTTCAGCTCAGGGACACTGCAATCCATAGGTGGTCATTCCAGTAAGATAATAGTCATGGGAAGTTGTCATAAGTCTTTGGATTCAAATCATAATGGCACACCGTTGCAGTTTGGCAGTACTGACGTGTACATTTAAATCTGCATTGCCAACATCCACAACACAGCCGTGCACTGGGCCGAAGGCAGATAATCACCACCCAGTGCAGACACAATCTTTTCCTGGGGTATAGTGTCTGGTGAGATGAATTTTCCACTCCTGCAGACTTCCAGCTGTCTGTGCACAGGGTTTCACTAGATGGCCACCAGAAGAACAGGTGAGGAAGGAGAGTTGTGATGAGACGCTTGTTGGAAGTGGTGTGTGGCAGGGGGAATAGTGATGATGTGTTTGCTCAAAATGTCTTTGACCCTTGGAGCAAAGCTATTCAAAGACAGAGCTCCAAAGACATCTAAATAGACTGCAAAACATTTTATAACCCATGCTACTATGGACAAAAGTTTATCCCTCTCAACTTTTGAATTAAAGAGGCGAGAATGGTAGTTTAAAGGATGGTGCTCACTGCTCTTATGAACTTTCATCTTTATTCTATACCTGTCCTTACCCCAGAACGGGAAGCTTTGGGGCAGTTCAGTTAACCTTTCTGGCTTAAGTTTCCAGTGTTTATTGTTTCACTTCCCAAAGATTCTTTCTAAGAGCAAACACAAATTGCTTTCTGTAAATACTGGCTTTGTAATTCATTTGGTCACCCACATAAGGGTTTCCATGTTACTGTTTTATTGCTTAGGAGTTTTATCATTTTCGACGTTACAATTTTTCCTTAAGTCTCTTCAAACAAATAATATTAAGAATCACTTCATAAAATGAAATGCCTTTTCATTGTTACTGAATGGTATATGTTTAGGATAAGGTACACCTAGTTATATACAGAGTGTGAAATCATCAATCAGCTTCAGTTGACCAGCTAATTTGAGGAAACATCTGGTCTGTGGTCTGCATGTCCCTCAGATGCCTGAGGAAGCCAAGAAAATGTGCTTGGAAGACAAGCAGTCTTCCTGGTCCAATGCAGTCCAAAGTTATTTTGCTCCATTGAAAAAGGTAGCAGGTTGTTCAATCAGATTGCCTTGGAAGTGGTTATGCCCAGGTTACACAGGTGTGTGAGGAATCTCAAGGCTACACATATTTGGAAGAACAGCAGATACGATTCTAATCCTCCCATCAAAAGTAGTCTACCAAAATGTCATTGCTTTCATTAAGAATAAAAGTTCGCCTCTACTCTGTATTCTGACGTCTGTAAAGTTGTGGAAATAATGGAAGAGATAAGTCATTCTCCTTCTTGCTGTTCTGCTCAATTTGCATAGTTTGGTTTCAATAAGAGTTTGCTTGAGTATTGCTATTGTAGTCCAGGGAGACTAATGCTAAGGAAAGGATAAATTCTGGGTGTGGTGAGGTCTCTTCCAATTTATGGAAGGGCTTATAGACCCACAGAATAGCCTAGGTTGGAAAGAACCTTTCAGATCATCTAGTCCAACCATCAACATAACTCTGACAAAAATCATCACTAAACTGTATCTCTAAGCACTACGTCTACCCATCTTTTAAGTACGTCCAGGGATGCTGCCTCAACAACTTCCTTGGGCAGCCTGTTCCTATGCTTAATAACCCTTTCAGTGTAAAAATTTTTCCTAATATCCAGTCTAAACCTCACCTGGAGCAACTTGAGGCCGTTTGCTCTTGTCCTGTTGCCTCTTACATGGGAGAAGAGACCAACCTCCACCTCGCTACAGCCTCCTTTCAGGTAGTTGTAGAGAGCGATAAGGTCTCCCCCCAGCCTCCTTTTCTCCAGGCTGAACAACCCCAGCTCCCTCAGCTGCTCCTTATAAGTCCTGTGCTCTAGACCCTTCACCAGCTTCACTGCCCTTCTCTGGACCCGCTCCAGCACCTCGATGCCTTTTTTTGTGGTGAGGGGCCCAAAACTGGACACAGCACTCGAGGTGGGGTCTCACCAGTGCCCAGTACAGGAGCACGATCACTTCCCTAGTCCTACTCACTACGCTTCCTGATACAGACCAGGATGCTGTTGACCACCTTTGCCACATGAGCACACTGCTGGCTTTATCTTATGTGGTTGAATGTATTTTTATGGGATTTCATTTGATGGTTCAAAAGTTAACTTCCAGACAAATATTTATGTGTTTTCCTCAGATTTTTAGAGTAATTTATGTTTTAAACTACTGCTGTGAAGAGAATGGACAGTATTTGGAAAAGATATCATATCCAGACAAATTGGATACCTTTTTCCATGAGTTTGGCAATGACTGTTCTGACTGACGTCGCTCTCTGTGATTCAGATCAGCTGAATTAGTGTCCTGAGTGGTGCACCTTTATTTGTGAAATTAGTGTCACTTTAATACTTCTGTGTTGCAGGTTTTTGCAAAGTGAATCTGTAAATTTCAGAGCAGGGCAATGCAGGAACCTTACTTTTGTTTCTTTTTCTGTTTTTACACTAGATATTTTAGAATATGAATCTTTTGTTTCTGTTTATCTATTTTGCAAGTTCCTCTCCAACCTGTCTAAAAAATTTCCTTAGAAATTACAGCAATGTGTGCATATACATATGTATGTGTACAGATGTGGGCATGCATGTGTGTATGTTATACTTAAGTTCCCCACTTGTAGGTTCTGATGCAAGTTTGATGCTTTTAATGAAAACACTGTGAATACTTTGGGAAAATAAGGACTCCCAAGGTTAATAAAGGCTGTGTGCAAGTTTATGCTTACAAAGATCAACATGTTTATGGGAACATTTATACAGACCGAACTAGACAGGCTTAAATTTTCTCTGGCCTGAAACTATTTACTGGCTGCCAGGCAGAAGTGCTAGGACTTGGGTGGAGAGCTGTTGGACTGTAGGTCCCTTTACCCTCACCAGTTCTGGGCACTGGAGGAAATAATCCACAGTCTGATCCAGACAGCAAAGGTAGAATAGAAGAAGGAAAGAAGTACCCCCATTGGTTGGGATGGTGACTGCCTTTTGGATACACAACCTCACCTGACGTGAAGGTATTCTCCACACCAGAAGTGTGGATGAAAATTAAAGGGTTATCCCCAATCTCCCCATATTGCAGCAGCACCAGGGCTGAGGAACCTGTGGGAAATGAAAGTCCTTTGCTGTTGTTTGTGATGAGATTTTCATGCTAGGAAGGGTGATGTTATTGCCAAGGGTTGGCACTCCTGGACTGGTTTTGAGCTGTGCAACACTCAGGATCTGCCTGTGGCACCACAGGATTAAGCCACGCTTGCCCTGTACTTTATGGACCTTTAATCCTGAGTGTTGTTCAAGAAACATCACCCTCACAGCAAAAAGGGGCCAGAGTGGGGCAATTCTACTGCCTGTTTTCATACATACTTACTTTTGATTCGTTATGTTTAACACACATCTGACGTACTCCAGGATATGTCCCCCGGACACACAGTTTTTCTGCTGCTTTGGAAGTCCCCTGGGGCTTCTGAATGATAGAGGCTTGGACCTCATAACATAGCTACAAAGAGCAGCAGAAGTTTCCCTCTTTGGAAAAGTCTCCTTTTGACCAAGGAAGACTGATGGGATAACCTTAAGGCTTCACTGCGCAGAAATGTGTGTTGTCACTGTGACTCTGCCCAAGTACCCGCTCCCACCTGTAGCAGCTAAGCGAGTTGGCAGTCCTGCTGTCTTTAATAGAGCTATTCATGATCTTAAAATAATTTAGGGTCATGAAATATGTACGTAAACCCTATGTTTTCACAGTTGAAAAATAATGCAAATATATTTTGTTTTCTAAACAATTCCTTGTTTGGTTTTTTTATGGTTTTTATAGGTAATTTGTATAGTTTTTGTTGTGTGATTGTGATATGTGATTTAACTATATAAGTATTTTGACAATAACCTGAACAAGTGATGTCTAATTAGTAAGCTTTGCTTTAAAACAGCAAGTAAAATATTAACTAAAACTAATATATTTTCATTTTACTGACTGATGAACATCAAACTGATGTTTGGTTTTGCTGACTGTCCACAAGCGGTTAAAACCACCAGAGTGCTCTACTATCCCACATGCTGAGTTTCATGTAATTTACCATTATGCATCATGATTTTTGTAGAATGAGTATTAAAGCTTCACCTTATGTTGTGTTAGAGAGTCTCAGTGGCTGTACACTGAGGATTTGTCATGCCTGAAAAATCAAATAATAGGTTCTCATGTACTGGGACGAGCGCCCACATGTACACTCCAAATTAAGCCATGAGGGGCATACTTAATCACATGATTAGATGAGTATAGTTAGAGATGTAGAGGAAGAAATTCAAGTTGAGTGAACGTCACGAGAAATAACGAACCGCAGAAGCGCAGTGCTGGGCTGCAAACATCATACCTGGTAAACTGATGCCTGTGCTCGTGGGAAGAGGCAGAGGAAGGCATGTGTTTGCCCGTGTTGCTGCCAGCATGGCCCAGCTCCGTGACGACGGACCCTGCATGTGCTGTGGCTGTGGCTGCTGTGGACTCCTAACACTGGACTGGAGTCGGTGCTAATCACTGCTGGAAATTAAGAGATTCATTTTGTAACTCATATGGGGCCTTTTTAGAAGGCAGTTGTCATTAAAGATTGCATCTCTTTGTGCTCTATTGACTAAAATTATAATTTAAACCTTTAAAATATACATCACTGTATCTGTAGACTATAACATTAACAAGCTTGCACTACGCCAGGTTGACTGACAAGATAATGTATATTTAAATAAAAAATGACAGTGGGGCTCCACCAGATTTCCCTGAAATTCAAGCGTCAATTACACGTTAGTCTTCTTTGTACCACAAATTAATGATGAGATAGAACAATCAGCGAGGAAGCTCACAGCCAGAAAATACCGTTTACGTAAAGTGATCATTAATACGAAGTCAATATTTACCACACTGTAAGCACGCAAAGTCTTTTCTTTTTTTTCAAAAGTCAAATACAGGGCCACGGTAAATGTCATTTCTCTACAGTGATGACTACTGTAGCTGCAAACAGCTACTAAATAAATATGCTGCCAAACACTATTAGTACTTGTGCTTGCTGCAGAAATTAGAAAAGCTTGCATAGAGTTCTTAAATGAGGGCAGCATAAGTAGCTCTGGGCAATAATTCAGACTGTCCGATCGTGTCAGTTTGACAAGAGGACCGTGACTAACAATAGCTCTTCTAGTACCAGGAATAGTGAGAGCAGCTTGGGATGGGATGCTCCATGTGGAAATTCAGGTTATGGGTTATCTCAGCGCTGCTGTCTCAGATGGACACATCTTGCTTTTTGTAGCATTAATTGTAGAGGAAGGACCCTGTTGGAGGCAGCTAGGCCGAGGCAGTGTCAGGGAGGTCAGTGTAATATTTAAGAACAAAGAGTTGCCTATGTATGAAAGTGTTTCTTGCATGTAGTGATATAATTGCAATGACATCGTGGACTTTTGAAAGGGATCTTCAAGAAAGGGTTACTTCAAGATCCTGGGTTAGATTTACAGTATGTGGCAACGTTAACCTGCGTAGGTGGCGTAAGCGTGGTACTGCCACTGCCAGGAACTCACTGTTAAAGAAAAATCATACTTCCAAATTAAAATTGCTGATGGATTTAAAAAGCATAAAATTAGATAAAGTAAATAAAATAGTAAGTGGTAGTATTAAAAAAAAAATCCCATGTTCTTGTCAATGTACTGGAACAGGGACAAAATCTCACTAACATAAAGCATAACAGAACTTTTTTACTCAGCTTCAAGGTGGAACTGCTTGAGAGCTTGTTTCCTCAGTTCAGTAAAACACATGGTGGACTTGACAAAGAATAATCAAAATAAATCACTGTCTAAACCTAAATTCATTATAGTATTGGAGTGATAACCGCATACTTAAGGTTGCACTGCCAGATTCAGACTCATAAAATACTGTTATAGCCAAGTAATAATGCTGAAATGCCAGTCATGTTTTTATTCAGGCAATGTTCAAAGTAATTAAGAGGCAGATTCATTAAAATGAATATTGTAATTAATAGAAAATGTTTTATGATTTCAAATGTCCTAGCATTTGTCTTAGCTGGAGGTGACTTCTTTTTGAAGCTGGATAAACTTTCAACAACCTTGAGGTTTCTGACTGTAAAAGCAGTGGAATTTTTTCACTTAGGGTAATGGATGGAAACTTTGTTTTTTACACTTACAGCTAAAAGACAGCTTAATTTTCAGCTCTTATATTTAACATACTAACATGTTATATTTAACATAGTATATTATTGAATGAAGAAATACGTTCTCTGTCTTCCTTGAAGATTATTTTAATTAATGCAAGTACTGTTTAAACCAGAGGGAACTCAGAATGTGATCTGTGAATTCAGGGTTATAGTGAGGGTTCTAGAGTTGCTGCTGAATTGGAGTGAGAATTGTATGTGTGTTTCAAAATGAACAAATTTACATTTTATATAATTAGCTCTGAGATAGAGATTTTAAAGTAGCATAATACATATGTACTTGATATTTGCCAGTTGTCGTAAGTTTTTTTGTGCTGGGGGTTTCTACAAAAGTGAGATTTTTTTCCCAGATTTTCCAGATTTTTGGCAAGAGACTTTTGGAACAAAATGCGTATTTTTTTTCAAATTATTCCTGTGGATTATTTTGGAAAAAAATTGAGCAAAATTAAAGTCTTTGAGTAAAATTGATTATTTTTACTTTGGATTAAGAAATGTTTATGCTTGTATTTTCATCCTTTGGAGAAGAAAATTTGAAATCTGTACGGTAACCTGTTTTGAAATACTATTTTAACAAAAGAAGGAAAAGAAAATGGATGTTTCTCCTCTGAGCAAAGAGAAGATTTCTTCCAAAAAAATTTCAAAAATACCTGACATTTCTAACCTACTTTATGCTGTATGTTCCATAGTAGGAGAAGCACATTAAGATACCACAGGTGACTCTTTAACTGACACCTTTCTCAGCATCAGTCTCATGTAGATGAATATTTTCTTGTGGCAAGAGAAGGTAATCATATATAAATCCAATCTGGAAAAACAAATGCATTACCAGAGAAAACGCCTTTATGAGTTGGATAAAACCAAGATGCTATTGAAGTTAATTTGCCTTTTGAAATTTCTGTTATATATGTTCTGTAGAGAGATGGTCTCACATACCTGGACACACTATTCAACAATACACCTATGCTTTTCAACATCTTTTATCCTTCTCTATGTTTTGAATAGATGTGATGTTGTATTATTTGGTGTTAGGAAATCATCATTATTTAATTACAGAAACCTTGGTGATAATATTAAAAATTGAATATTATCTCCTTGGAAGATACGTAGAAGTAACACTAGTCTGTAGTTTCGGAGGAATGATACAAACCAGATGACCTTTGTGTCCACTATTGGTTTGATTTAATCTAATTAAAAGCCAAATGAAATGGTCTCTGATGAAATGAAGATGAGCAAGAACTCAGTATTTTGGCTTCATAGTTCTTTGTCAGCAATGGCTCGCTTAGCAGTTAGGAACATTATGAAATCTTTCTAATACCTGATGTGCTCCCTGGTGTCCTGGTAGGGGCTACTTACAATGTGGTTGCAGGTGCCAACCCCGAGCCTTGCTGGGATGGGCTGTCTGGCTGCCGTGCAAACCAGAAATATACTTTCCTGTCTGAAATACTAAAATATTCTGATGTGCCGTCTTGGAATGTCACCTCAGATCCTCATCAGGCCATATGCTTTTCATTGCCATACACAGGCATGAAGGACGAGCTTCCGCACCGCTTTGTGTGAGGTGGGTATAAAGCACTGTCAGAGCCGCCTCAGTGGTATGCAGCTCTTTCTCATACCATTTTGGGGGCGTTTTTTGGACAGATGTAAGTGCCTGTAGGAAGTACAAGGCAGGGGAGTGTCAGCTTGAGTTTCTGGTTTCGAGACTGTACAGTGGGAGCTTGAGTTCTTACTGTTTTGACAGGGGGAGCCTGAGCTGATACTGGTAGAGATATCTGAGTGAGGTCATGTGATTTAAATTGTTAGATAATATTTTCTAGGATGTTTAATTATCTTTATTGCAATAGTGCTACATTCCAACAACACTCTGCATGCGGCAAGTGAGATTGTGTTGTGGAGATTTTTTGTGGGGCAGGGGAACAGATGCTTTAATTTTTTTGCTAGATCCCAATAGATCCTTGGGAGATAAAGGATTAATCCTTAGAAATCAAACCTGTGTGGTATTGAGCTAGAAAGACTACTCTTTTTATACTGAGATTTCTGCTTTGTTTATACCATGTTTGTGAGCATGGCTGAGACTATACCTCTTGGTTTATAAGTGCTTTGGTGTTTTGGTAGCATGGATATGCTGTGTAAATCATTATCCTAAAAAAACAGTAACGTATGTAAGGAGGTTTTATTTCTGCATCATCTGTCTGCCTTGTGTATTTTTCTCTTTGGATACTAAGGTATTGAAACCACATAGATTTATGACTTACTTGGAGGACTTAGAGCAGCTCAACAAGTTTTTTTATGTGCCCATTTGCTATCTATTTTAAGTGGACTTGGTAGATACTTTTTGTACCTGAGTCAGTGTATAATTCCCTGAATATTATTCATGCATAAATTCTGTTTTGAAAGTATAACATTTATCATGCATTCAACTTTTCAGTCAAACAGAACTGTAATGTTAGTATTAAGTCTTGATTTAGTATAAAATTGAATATTGAGTATATAAAGTACTGTATTTAGAATATGAAGTATACAGAAAAGTAGATAGCTGAGAGCTGCTTATGTGAGTCATCAAAGAAGATTTAGGCTGCGAGGTGTCATATCATGAATGTGTCACACTCTGATTTTCTAGTTCAGTTGTTCAATACCAAAAAGTCAGTCCGATGGAAGCTTTTCATTTCAACAAGTCACAGATTGTGGTCGCCATGTGAATTGTGTATTATTGTCTGCATTTATCATTTGAAGGTGGTAACATCTAAGATACACTATTCTAGGCACTACAGCAGCATAAGAAAGCTAGTCACTGGCCAAGGAGAGATGTAAGATAGGATGCCAGATGAGTGATGGGAGATTAAGAGTCCAAAAAAGAAAGAATAATCAGCAGTGCTGATAAGGGTAGGTAATTGGTAAGGTAGTAGTGATACCAAACTGAACAATATTTATAGCTGCACCAGTCATACTATCTGAGAAAAGAATAAAATAGATATTTTAGCCTGAATTTTCAACTGCAAATGTCTAATATAAAGTATTTAAATTAATAGCTTGGGAGATGTGAGAATATTTTACCATTCTCACTGAAATTAAGTGGTGTAGAGGCCTGACTTTATGAATTCACATTTGGAGGTGTTGGCCTTTATATCTTCCTCATATGTGTGTTTCTTAGTAGTTTGCATCCAACGTTTTCTTGTAAAGGTTTTTTATTTACTTCATAATGATTATTATAGCAATTTCTCATATTACTAAGAGTATAAGAGGAAGGCAGGGCAAGATGAATCAAATTGTGGAGGAGAGACCTGTATCTATCCAGAAATAGAAGTTAAACATCTCAGTTTTGCCAGAAGCATGAATAAGTAAACCCCATACAAAGATCTGCAACACTCTGTAATTCTCTTCCTATTTAAGGGCACAGCCCTGGCTTCTAGGAACTGAGCTCAAGAGAGGCTTTCTGGTATTTCTGATGTAGTGGTGTTCAGGACTTGATGCTTACAAAAATGAAAACTTGGAGACTGTCCATTCCTCTGAAGGATGCACTGGGAATTGCCCTTTAGCACCTATGGAGAAGGAAAATCAAGTCAGACATAAGTATCCTTGCATATAAATTGCTTTCAATACCGTTAGCAAAGCTGCACCCTTCTTCTCATTTTCTCTGTGTCCCTTTCTGCCTCTTCACACAGCTTTCTTTCGTGCATTTATTAAATATTAATTAGATGGTAATGTACTCTATTAAATTACAGGAAACATTCCTGTGATTTTATGCTTTGAGCTTTGCAAAATCAGTAAGGAAATACATTAAAACACTGGTACAGATGTAGTGTAGATATATTCACTTCTGCCAGATAAGTCTGTACTGAATTTGTCTCATAGTCATAAAACCTCTAGAAAATTGACATTTTTCCACAAATGTGATAGTAAACAAAAGAATAGTAACAAAATGGAAGCACTTGTTCTTTCAACCTTCTTACTTAGGTAAGTCACCTTTGGAGGGTATAAAATATCTCAGTAATTAAAAGAGAAATGTATAAAAATATATAAATAATGTTTCAAGGTCAACTATGTATTTGCAGATCTAATCTACCCCCTTTATGCAGGGATTGAGAAAGGTGCTGTACACCCATGCTGAATTTGTGAATGGAAAAAAGTGACAGAGGGCTTCAATTTGCGGTAGTTGTTTTACCTTAGTTTTTGTGATCTGCCTCCTGAAAAGAAGATTTTGGCAAGTTGTCATCATTGGAACTTGCTGAAAACCGTCTAGAAACACCTCATTTGCAAAGGAGCTTTATGGCTTACATATGTCGATGCTGACTGCGTGGCAGCATTGTTTGGGAAGCTCCTTAGGTGGTTTCTTACGCTGTGGCTGCAGTTTGTGCCAGCTGCAATGACTACGGTCTGGTTGTATATCCCACCTGTGCCTCAAACCCATACTACAACACAAACTTTCTTGTAAAATTGTATACTTACTTGTGTGTTCCTGAATTTATTTACTTTCTAACTATAATTTCAGGTAGGAAACAGGGCAGATGATAAATAGGTAAAACTCACTCTAGATAAATAGCGAGATACTGAATGGTGTAAAGATGCTGAGAATTTTGCATATTCCTTAGCAAGTGTTTGCTAACAACAGCATATTGCGAGGTTTGTCAGCTAGTTTATAGCTCAATGGAACAAGACTTTGAAGACTTGGAATTCAGTAGAGAATAAAAATGGACACTCTTCCAGAGTGCCTTCTGTCCACCATACTTTTTTCCAATTCCAGTGCCCTGAAGTCTTCTCAGCCTCCCCTCTTCTCTGGATTGCGTGTTTCCTTGTGTCATTTTCCCCACAGGACAGTCCTTCCTTCTGTTTTCCCTTGCGTGGCAGTTTGAAAATTTTGAGTTGTTTGCACAGTTCCCTCTCATTTCCTATCTCCGCTGTGCCTTCATGTCCTCTGAGCTCTGCTGTCATCTTCACCTGCATCACTAGATCTTCACCTTCGTGAGATGTGTTGCACAGCACTTGTGGCATAAAGAGATTCTGGCAGATTCCAGCCTTGCGGGTTTGGCATCCTGTCACTTTTGTGTCTGGAGAAGATATTTCTATAAAGGCAGCTGCAAGAGTGTGCCCCATGCTGAGATAGTTCATAACTTATTTAGGAAGGTGTCCTTAGAGAATAAAAGTGTCACTGTTACTGCTTTATCCATTGTTAGTTTAGACGATGCTTGCCATGAAACCTATGCTCATTTGAAGCATAAGTGCATATTATTTGCTTGAATAGTTACAATATCCCTTCTGTCATATATACAGGTTACTAAAAATGTTAGTTCAGTTTTTCATTACTTATTCTTTGTGCAGCTACTAAAGCAAAAGCTTTGTCATGATGCTGCCTACACTACTTTCTGACAGAGACGAGAACTAGTAACAAGTATTGTTAGGATGCTAAAAAAAATCCAGTGTCCATTTTGGACTGCATTAATTATAAATTCTAAATCCTGATCACAGACCCCACTTCATGGGCTTAATTCCATGGCCTTCCATGAAGGTATTTTCTCTTGTAGAGAGGTTTTTTTGCTTATTTTTAGTGTTAGTGTAACATGTGTACAATCTCAAAGAAAAAAATTACATCCTGCACTTGTAAGCTGAACATGGTACAGAATCAGGGAGCAATAGTTTTGCAACAGACAGAAGTACAATTGAGTTGCATTATACCCAACGTGGCATTGGTGAGCATATGAATTGATCTGACGTTACTTTTTCTCCCGGTTGTCACCAGATGGATCACCACATTTATACAGCACCAGTCATCTGTCTTATTTCTACTTTATATTATCCTGTGTGAAGTAAACAGCACTAAGTAAACAGCAGAATGGTTCAACACCCTGTGCTGATTTATGAACACATGCAATACAGCAGTGAAATCAGAAGCAATTAGAGTGTAAAAGAAAAAAAAATGTCATTTTTGTGTACACCAGGAAACCTGAAATTGTATTGCCAGTTTGGAGTAAATGTGCAGTGAAGCCCTTTCTCATGAGAGGATTTTAGTATCTAATTAACGGTGCTGTTCTTTGCTCTGATTTGGACTCCTACCCCGAGCGAAATAGTAGGTGTGCTACATACTTGGTTGAGGGTGCGAAGTATGGTCTGGTCAATGGTTCCCCTGCATGACCTTTACATTTCCCTGCTGGAGTGTGCGGGGTCCGTTTCCTCTCTTGCCTTCTGTGAGGAGGGAGGTGTAGAGTATCTTCTGCTTAGGATGCATGCACTTAACTCCTTTTAATCCTTTGGGGAGTTACATGGTGGTATCAAAGTAAGTATATACTTTTAATCTCTAAAGCAGCCCTCCAAGAGGTAACTGGAATTTATGGGTCTTATCAATTTGCAGCAGTGCGGGTGAATAAAGAGAGTCTTTAAAATAAAGCAACTGCTGACTCAGCCTCGATAGAAGCTCGGGAGTAAAACTGAAAATTCAGCAGTGCTAGTCCCTCCTCATCTATCAGCTGATTGAAAGTATTACCCTTTTCCTGCTAATCCTCAGAGAGTGGTGTAATGTAAAGAATTGGAGATATGGGTGTCTAAATAACAGGAGATAGCTAGTGTTTGGAGACCCTTTAAAGGGTAGCTCCTCAGGGTATCCTCCCACAGCTGACAGGGAGAAATTCAAAATATTAAGGTTTATTTTACATCTGAAAGCTAACAAAACTGGGTAAATTCAGTAGAGCTCACTAACATGGAGATAGTTCATCTAGATTTCCTTCGCTATCGAAAAGTGGTAGGAGCATCTGCACTTGATCAGTTTTGATTACTTGAGACAAGTAAGGTTTGAGAGTCATCCTAATTTGAATAACAGCTATCTAAATAGCTCACTGCCAATACATGTTGAATAACAGCATCATTGTGTAACATCAAATTTATGTAATATGCTGTTGTCAGATGATAGATAATAGAAATGCAAGTTTGTTGTATGATACTGGGGTGAGCACGTTTTGAATCCACATTTGAGGGCCAACCTTAATTAAATGAAAGATCACTTCAACCCACAAATAATTGTTATCCTTCTCATCATCCAAATGGCTCAAATGTCTGCTTAATGTTTGTAAATATGTTGAGAAATGGATCTTAACATACAGTTTAGGAATAAATAGCAAAGTCAGAGCTGCTGTTCCCGATCATAATTTTAAATTTGTATACTTTCAAACAGTTATGTTTATTTCCTTAGGTACTGGTGATATGATGAGTAATAGGAAAAAGTCCAGTGAAATAAGAGAGCTCATATATAGAAAATAAATATTATTTCATAGAGTTAATAAAAAAGAGCAATGGTGTCTTGAAAACTGAAATCGTTCAATGGGGATTCTGATATTCTGCTGTCAATTCATTTATAGTACCGGGTGCTTGATTAATTATTTCTAGGAAATAATGGCCTTATAGTTGTGTCACTTAAAATTTTTTTCTTTCTAGTTGTCTAACACAATTCTGGGTGTTAGACATTATGCAGGATACTTTAAGAACCAGAAGCTTGTTCTTTCTTAGCTGTCAGGCAAGGAATTTTTCAGGTATCATTCACAAGTATTACTTCCAAGAAGAAACTTAACTACATTCCATTTTGTATGACCATAATGAGCCAACTTCTTAGTTTTAAAACGATGAATAACATTAAATGTCATATTTTAAGGATGCAGAAATTCCAATATTTCTGGGGTTTATTCTCATAACCCTTTACACATTGCTTTTGAATAAAATGTGTACCTACCTACGAAATGCCTACTGCACCATGTAGAAGACAAGAAATAAGTACTATGAACAGAATTCCATAAAGTAAATACTGCCTGTAGTTGTAGATACGGAGGCATTTTGAAATTGCAAATGCAATGGAAAAATGCAAATAAAAAACCCTCTGTGCTTGCAGATATTTATGGAGAAATTTCCTGGATCATTAGATGCCTCTTTTCATTCATAATATGGAAAAGTAGCAAGGTGCACCTGGTGTTTCTGGTGAAAGAAATCACACTCAACTTCTTCAGCTTCCTGAAATTTAACATATCCGTGATCAGAATAACAGCTTTTACAACAAAAAACCTTTATGGGCTTATTCTGAAGGCTGATAACATGAGACAAAATATCAGAAGAATTAAGTGGATGCATAAATCAGGATAACAATGGGGGGGGGAAGTCTTTAAAAGTCTTTATGAACTTGGGACATGTTTTGGTTACTGTTGCATATAAAGAAAATACTTTCGTAAGAATGTATGGTATCCGCAGTTAAAAGATTACATTACACAAAATGAAGAAAGGTAAATCTGAAGTTTATGTTCATGACTTCAGCGTATAGACGTCTGTATTTCACCTCAGAAGTGAAAAAAAAGCTGAACCCTAAATCAGCTGCTATTCATTATCATTTACATACATGTATGTAGTTAGAAGTGAATAAAACAGTACAAAAATATGATAATTTACTGTCTTTTCTTAAAGAATTGCCAGTAAACTTTTTTTGTCTTAACTTACAGTTGATGTCCTTCAAGGACCAGAAATGGCAAAGAGGTCCTGGCGTGGGTCAGGAGGCGCCATAGAACACTGTTCGTGTGTAGCATTGGAAAGTTTTGACCTCACATTGGTGTTAAGTAGATTCCCTGGCAATGGCAGTTGTCCTTTTCTGGAGCTAGCTGCCGATGTTTTTAATGCTGGTAACCCAACTCAATGCTATAGCCTAAGACTGCTGTCATACAACTCAGTGCGTGGGTGACTGCTGCCTTCCCTATTCCCCTGACCTTTTCCTTGTTTGCGTGTGGAGTCAACCATGTTAGATTGAAATGCCTTCAGTGTTGTTTTAAGATAAAAAAAAGATTTTTGCATTGGGATGTTGAGTTTAGGAAGCACTCGTGGGCTCCATTTTGTTGGCTTTGCTGTTGTCATGGTGATCTCCGACATGGAGGTGGTAAGAAATGGCCTGAGGTAATAACATTTGCAGCTCTTCAGCTGCCTGCAAAGTAAGTAAATGTCTGTGACCTTAGATTCTATGGTGTGTTTTTTTAATAAGTGATGTATTTCAATCCCTAAAAGAAAATGTAATTTTTTTATATTAACCCTTTGAAATGTATATTTATTTAAGTCTATAGGACCATATTTTAATTCCAGAGTAGTTAACAGTATTCAATGTAACTGCATGTTTATGCTCTGAGAATGTATATCTCAGTTCTTAACTTTCCTCAGGCAGACTAAGATCCTGTAATCCTCCCAGTTCCAACAGTAGAGACAGTCTTGTAAACATAAGAGTTTTCTCCATAAATCTGTCCTTGAAAAATAAATCTATGCAATTAGTCTGCTATCGTTCTGTTCAGCACTTACTCCTGCAAATATAATGTTTCACTATTCAGTGGGTCACATTTAGATTAAGTCTTCAGGCTAGGGCTGTAATTTCTCCATTTACATCTGTGATGCTATTTAAAGATGTTGTATTATTGACCTAAATCATAATTTACCATATGTCCAATAAGGACTGGTGAGGCTTCCTGACTGCAAGGTGAATGGAATGGGGAGAACAAAAGTGCACTGCTGGAGGGACTGGAGACCTTTTTTCAGTCTTTGCATTTTCTGAGGAGCTATGGGAGGAAACAGTGAAGGATAAAGGAATCACATAGTGTTTCCAAGGCCTCTCGTTTCTTTTGCAATGCCTTAAAAGAGTGTGAAGGAAATGAACCATTTCCTAGGATCTCTTCTGTTTGAGTGCCATGCTCAAAGGCGCTCTGTGAGGAACGTTCTGTTGGTACCTGAGGACCAAGATAATAGGGGACTGTTCCAGCAGGCCTCAGATTTCCTTTGTGCCGAAGTTGCACATGAAATTACCTTAGAATGGGCATAGCCAACAAGATGATTTGTGGCAATGTCCATTGGGATCTGAGGTCATATCTGGCACTGTACATTGCACTGCCTTGTCTCTCTGCAGCTCATAAAAATCTCCTTTTGCATCTCAGACTAATCCTTCCTTTAGGTGATGTTTCTATCTTTATCTAGCCCTTCTTACATGACTTCACTCTTCTTAAACTATGAAATATGTTCCTTCAGCACTGGAAGAAGACCTGCAAATGTATCTGTCACTGGCCCGGATTCAGACTGTGGGAAGGCAGCGGGCTGGTTGCTGCAGAACTGTCCCAGCAGTTAAAACTGTATCTGTCAAAACTGATGTTTCATTTCTCTGTACATTTCTCTATTCACATCTCCAAACTTGGAAACTCAGTCTTAGAGTTCTACGAGTTTTGTACTCATGATCGCAGTTTTGTTCTTTAGACCTGAAAGCTTAGGGCAATTCCGGACTAGGCTTTCATCTTGGACAACCTGTGTCCAAGCCTTAGTCTGCATGGCTATGTGTGGTTCCTATCTATAATGCTCACACAGCCAGCAAAGCTGAGACAAGTTTGAGTTAGTGATCATGGAGTAGAAGATTTACGTACAGAACTTAGTGTACAATCAAGATTACTTAGGTTTTAGCTATACTCATGCATATACGTAAGTGATCTGATATTTTATCACTTGATACATGAACTGAGCTAACAATGAAAAAAGAAGTTGTATGGGAGGATACAACATAATTGTTCATTGGTTTTGAATGTAAGACAGAGGCCCTCAGCATGCATAGTGTCTGCGTGGGAAAATTGGAGGTTTGGTGAGTGCTACCTGTGGGATTTTGTGCCAGGAGGCGTTCCTGAGGTTCTCCTGAAAGGTTTCCCATAGCGCATGTGAGTGTGGAGCTAGCCAGCATTGAGCCAGCATTGGTATACATAGCTCAAAGAACAAAAAAGTTAATGGAAGTGCTTTAGAATTATGCAAAGGGAAATAGATTTAATTAAGGAATATTTCTCTTATATATGTGAGCTTATATATATAGACATCTAAATTTGTTCCTGGAAACAGCACTGAGCAGAGTTTTGGAGTTTCTCTCATTTGATTGAAGAAGCCATAACAGCATCTGCGGAATTCTATGACTGGAATCACAGAGGAGGACTAGAGGGCCAAGTCAGACAGTTGTTTGGTACGCATTTGCAAGCTCAGTTTCAGTTTGGTCTTAAAATAAAGTTGTAGCTAGGTCCACTTAACCATATGTCAGGGCCTCTGGATGGGATGGCGGAGGTCTAGCATTTAATTTTATTTTTTTTTTTTTTTTCTGCAGAGTCTTCCTGGGCAAGGGATTGTATTTGAATAATCTGCTGCCATTTTAGTCATGCTTTCCCCTGGTATGAAAATTGTGAAGGGGAAGAGGGGGATGTTGTCCCAAACAAATTGAAGCATTAACCAAGTTAGCCACTTATTTTGTAATTATAACTGATGCAAACATGTAAGAAGTTTGTTTTCCACTATTTTCTGTAACCGATTTGCTTTTCACTATTTTTTTGTAACTTGGTAATTATAAAATTAGTATTACTGATGACAGCTTTAAAGCAGGAATGTATAGTAGTTTATTTAGCATCTCTTCCTTCTGCTTTAACATGCCTTAAGCTACTGGAAAAATTATTTATTATGTCACAAAATTTCCTGCCTTATTAGTTAAAGGAAAATATCCCCCTACAGTTATTTTCACATGTAATGCTATTTCCCATATTTCACAAGCTGTTTGGAGTTTAAACTTAATCATATTTGCCTCCTCGTCACTAAGGCTTTTTAGAATTACCTTAGAGATCTAGATCTTATTTGGATATTTATAGCATAATTAGATTTGACGTATCATACTTTGTTTATCTCAGTTAATGCCTAAAGGCTTGATTCTGATCTGAGAGCTGCAGAGGCATAGCACCAAATTTGGAATAAACTCTGTATTGGAGATGCTAATAGCAGCCTCTGTCCAAAATAGTTACTCTGCTTTCCTCCTGTCTCCTACAATATGTTAGGTTGGAAAGATGTATTTGCATTTTGTTTAGAGTGAGATAATGTCAGGAAGTGGAACCAGTCTGCAGGATTTTAGTCTTTTGTCCTGGTGCTCTCCATATGTATTATTGTATAGCTAACATAATACATTTTATTTACTGGAACAAATATGGGGTTGAACCTTCAAATATACCCTGCCACAACCAGATAACTTGTACTTTTGCTTTGTATTTTTTCCTCTCTATTTTTAATAATGCAGAGATACAGATATAAAATTCATTATTCCTGGAAAGCCAATCTGGACTGGTGCTGCTCCCCAGAGAACTCTGTTCTCATGGATCAATGTATTAATCATCACCCAGAATTTGTAGTTTACCCCCAGTAAATGAAAAATATTTTTGGTTATCTTTCTTCACATGCATTCTCCAAGGCTAACATTAGGCATGTGACTGCCATGAACTTGCATCTTTCTTTGCTTTAAAAAAGTTTGGTGTGGTCATACCACGCCATAGGTACTCCCCATAGCACTACAGCTGGCGCTGTAGTACTAGAAAGAGTATTGCAATGTGTATTGGCTGGAGATGCATCAATTCTTACTGCCGGGTTATTTGTGTTTGGAGTGCACTGAATTAAATATGGAAAGTGTTATGTTTTGGTGTCTTGCATGTGCTGGCAAAACTCTGTCATCATCCTCTCCCCAGACACATATTTTTGTCAAGAGATTTGGTAACGTGCTAATATCTGTCACCAAGTTGGTTTACCGTGTTGGTCGTAAAGGCTGGCCGTATTTGAAAGCAGGTTTGCCCACACTGAGTAAAAGGCATGGGGAACCTTCCTAAGTTCAGCTCTGAGAACAGAGTATTCAAGAGGAAAACCCTGGTGTAAGTAGGTTTACATGTGTACTGCTTTTGGTTGAAACCCAAAAATATTTTTTGCCAGAAAATCAGAGCTGGTTCTCCAGCTCAGAGATGGGCCACTTTGTACATGAGCCAGGCTTTGCTCTTCCCTAATTTAGGTGTTGTGCAATGCAATCTATGGACTCTGTTGTTAGAAAATGTATCTCAGATTCATAATCGTCTATTTGTGGCATTTGAACCCTGATCAGTGTAAATTAAACACAGTGGCTACATTCAGACTTTATGGCTGCTATTACATTCGTGAAATGGGCCCTTCTAGAAATGTGTAAGACTCACAGAATATTTATACATCGGCAGTCTCTTTGAAGACATGTAATGCATTTGTGGATTTCCTGAATGAGATAAAGCAGGGTAGAGGTATTTTTGAACTATCTGTTTTAACAGATTGAAAAATTGCAGTTGTGTTTTGAAGGCTATTTATAATGTTATATTCTTAAGGAAAAACAATATGCTGAATTAAAGTTTGCTAATGTGCAATACAGGTTTGGGCTACACTTAAAAAAACCAGTACACACAAAATATTTTGCAATTCTCAAAAAAATACAGGCACACAGACTGATTTTTCTTGTCTAACCTTTAGATGCAGAATGCTGGTTTAGTATTCATAAGGCAGAGGTTAATGTCTTGCTTTTCAAGTTTGGGTGCGCTTGTGAAAAAAAATGGGTAATGCTGAAAATTAGTGTTTCTATAGAATTTAATTTCTTATTGGAATGTTTGTGTGGTTTTGGAGAAATACAGCTTTATTAAGAAAAGACGAATAGCCTTTACTCATTATACAGAGATTCTGCATACACTAATTAGTACTATATTATTTCTCAGATTTTTAAATTATAGTGTACAAATAAATTTTAATTGCTAATGATTTATACAATAGTTATTAATTTCATTATTACAGAATGTTGATACTGTGGAAAATTATTAATGCGGTAAGTATTTTAGGCAAGAGCAGAGCAATAATTATTGTTACTATTAGTATTCCAGTATTATCTAAAATTTACTGAGCCCTTTAGAAATGCAGAGGACAGCACAGCTTGCATCTTAAAAAATGCATAAAGCGGCGAGAACAGATGTATATGCAGAGAGTCAGATTGATGCTAGGCAAATGTCTCATTATTTACAGGTTTGTTCCTGACTGATTCCAAATTTAACACATTTGTGGTATCTAAGCTGTTGCTGTCTGTAGTAATCCATCTAAGTCAGGAGTGACCAACCTGTGGCTCTTGAGTAGCTTACACGCAGCCCCCTGCCAGGGTTGTATGCAGGACCATGGTGAGGTTGCCCATCACAGGCATCCCAGGATACATAAATCCTCGTCGGATGCCACCGAGGCCAGCCAGGCACCCCAGGGCCATGCTCACTCCCAGCCCCGGATGGTCTGGGATGGGAAATGCTCCCCTGTCATCCTTTGCGTATGAACTGCTTGAGAGCTTTGCACCTGCTTCCCTACCCCACCTGCTCCACTGCCTCCTAGCCCCATGTGGGGACCTGCTGTCTCCTACCTTCACCCTCATGAGGCTCCCAATATGTTACGTGTAGCATCAGGATGTTGGGCTGCTTCTAGCCTTTTTCCTCTAACAGTTCTGGCTAGATGAATGTGGGCTTCGTATCGGTGCCCCCGACCATACATATCTGAGAGCTGCCATAGGGAAGAAGAGTGTCTCCAGGAGAAACTTGGCAGGGAGTGAGGAGCTTTTCCAAATATTTCAGAGCAGGTGATCGCATTGGAATAGAAGCACGGAGGGAAGTGAAGGCACATCAGTGAAAAATGCAACAAATGAGACGTGAATGATGCCTTCGTGACTATTTGCTTTGAATTTGCTGCAGCTGGAGATCTCAGAAGTAAGGCTGGTGAGAGCTCAGAGGTGAGGCTGTGATGGGAAGAAGCAAGGGAGACCTTGTCAGAGATGACTTTTATATGGAGCAGAAAGGAATGAGTGTAATCTCTGTCAGGCCAGTGTTCAGGCATCTCTCTGAATCAGGTTGGTGAAGATGCAATAGGAGGACAAAGAACAGAAAACATCTTAGATGCAATGTGAGGAAAAAAGCACTAAGTATCAGACATGACTTGTGGAGTTGAGGGAGGTGAGGAAAAGGGGTCAGAATTACGTTGGGCTATGTCAAAACCGCATAGAGAAGTGTAAGTGATTGGAGGAAACAGAAAAGCTCTGTTTTTTCCATGGTGAGTTTGAGCAGATTCTGTGAAGTTATGACCTAGGTAGATTTAAGGAACTGAATACATGGAGACAGGCAATCACTGAAGAAGCAGCTTTGCTTTGAGTCACCTCAACAAGACTATTAGTGAGCAGTCTTTGAAAAAGCAAAGTTGCAAAAAAAAAAGGTGAAAAAAGGCAGCTTCAGGAGGAGGAACTTAAGAAAAAATTATGTGAGGCTTGGGTGTTGCAGAAGAGAGGAAATCTGTGATTCCAGTTTCTCATCTGAGAGCAAATTAACATATGTCAATTGATTTGAATTTACAGCAGCTGAAAATCAGACCTTCAATACTGAAACAGCGTGGCATATGTAAAATGGACAGAGAGACCCAATAAATAACTTATTTGACCTTTATATATTATTTATAAAGGGCTACGCATGCAAAGTGCTAAGCACCTTCCATTTTGAGTTACCAGCCTGCAGGAGCTACTCATAAAAGCATTGTTTCAGTCTAGCAAGGAAAGAAGCCAGGTTAATTGGAGGATTTATCCCAGTCAGTAGGATGCGGTGTGTTCTGTTGCCCTATTGACATGAACCAGCTTTGTTGTGATACCCAAGAGAAGATTTTAAATGAATCAATGCAAAAAGTAACTGTGACAGTGTGGAACTGGTGGCAAAATAAAATAAGAAAAAAAGCATAGTACTCTACAATATGGTTTAAATATGGTTTATGTTTAAGACTTTGTAAGATTAAAAAAAACCCAACAACCGTAAGGCAGACGAACCTGAAGTTCTGGTTTGTGCAAAGGTGTTAGCTGAGATTGGACTATCTAGGAACCTTATTGTAGGTCAAGGAATTATTTATATAAGGTACCACACCAAAGAGAAGCAGGAAATGGAAGCTGTTGCAGTTGTGTAATTCCTCACAGGTTTACAGTCACAGTCAGGACTTGCAGGATTCTGCACTGGGTCATTTTCACGTCGGTGTTGTTTTTCCCCTTCCTCACAGAATTTTCCCAGTGCTTAGATTGCAGTTCAGTGTGTCTCAGGCAGCAGAGATTTTCCTTTTACTTTTGGGGCAGTTTGTCTACATGTTGCAGTGGTGGGATAGGTCCTTCCTTTTAATCGTAAATCATGCCTTACTTTTGTTCTGTCCCACTTGATTGTAAAACTCATCCAAGCCTAAGTATCTTTTTTACCCTTCTATTATTTAGAAACATGCAGACTAACAGCTACTACTTTTCCATCCTTTATGAATGTTTTTCTGATTGCATACGCTTTGAGGAAGCAAATTTAAAATTAATTTTTCTTTGGAGTTTTCTTTCTCCCCTCCGTTTCCTTCTCCCCTTTGTATATTTGTGTTCTTTTTTTCTTAAAGATGCGTTAAAGAAGACTCTCATAAAGGCTGGGGTGGGTTGACCTCAGCTAAGGGCTAAATGCCCACCAGCCGCTCTCTCACTCTCCCCCTCAATAGGACAGCGGGAGAAAATAGGATTTAAGACTTATGGATCGGGATAAGGAGAGGGCGATCCCTTACCAATTACTGTCGTGGGCAAAGTAGACTTGACTTGGGGAAANAGATTCTATGATTCTAAAATGAATTAAGCCCCTTTCCCCAGGCTCACCTGCACTCCTCCCTCCTTGGTGCTTACCCCCAGGCCCGGGGCGGGGCGGCCGCCATCTTGTCGGAGGGGCTGAGCTGTGCCCTGTGGTGGGGCCGCACCGGCTGCTCCTCACAGCGGCCCCCGCCGCCCCCCCGCCAGCACCAGCACCCCGTACAGAGGCAAACATCCAAAGGAATATTTGTCTTCCCAATCCCAGGTACATTTCCTCCGTTCTGTTTTCCAGCAGTTCTGGACTAAAGCTTTTTCTTGAGTGGGTGTATGCATGAAAGCTCACTCTCTCTTTGTATAAATAAAGTTGGTATTTTGCAAATTACATTATTTGATGCCTAAACTACTGCTGCTTCTTGCTCAAGTTTCTCTTTTCCCCTGGTTGTTCCCTCCATATTTTTTTCCTTCACAGTCAATTCTTAAATGAGGCTTTCTGCTCTGTATTTATCAGAATTGCTCTGTCATTTAGTGGACTGTTAGAGCTTCCCCATAGCTTTTATTAAGTAGAAGATGCCTCGTCCTGTCGCTGGGCCCATTCACTCCTTTCTCTTCTCAAGAGCTAATGAACCTGGTTGGTGCCTGAGTCCCCCCCAAACCCTGCTGGAGCCTCTTTTTGTTCTTTTGGACAGCATTGCCAATTCCAGCTTTCTTCTTGCTACTCTTGCCCATCGCCTTTGGGAGTAAACTTACTTTCCTTCTTGGGCTTCCTTTTTTTGTTTTCCATGGGCAAAGTTGTTTTCTTCAACCTCAGACGTTTGTTTCTACTGTACTGTACTACCTGCTTCACATTTTTCACTTGAATATTTCTCTTATAGGTTTTGACAAATATATAGATAACATTTATTATATATATTAAACATTTATTATATATATTATGGTTTAGGTATTATATATAATATATTAACATTTCCTACCCTTATATTTTAACCACTGTTATACAGCATAAAATGTCTTTCCCAGACTCTAGCACTGTACTCTTGACTGAAAAGTATAAATGTTTCTCCTTACTACATGAGTTATCCTATATTCTGATGATTTCAGCCTTTTCCTTTTTCACAGCCATGCACAGTTTGATTGTTGGAGTCTTCTGTCAATATGACAACTGAGATTGAAAATGGGAATATTTAGACTCTGAAGCTGATTTTTTGGGGGGATCTAGTTAGACTTTCCTGATCTGAGGCAAGCTTAACAATATAAATTATCTACTGTATCTTTGTCGAGTCCGTCTCTGGACAGCTTGTGAGCTGAACATACACTGAGCTGGGAATACCTGATTACAACTTAATGAAATGTTATGTTCCAAAGTCTAAAAATATGATCACTTCAGGGCTCTATTTAACAAGGTGTACAAAACCTGAGTCACTGAAGCTTAATTGCAGGACAACTAATATTTTGTGAAATCCAAATCAACTGTTCTTGTCTTAAAAAAAATATGACTTCATATTGTTGTCCTTTTAAAACTACTATTTATTTTGATGTGCTTATTTCAGCTCTTGATGGTGATGAAGGTATATGTATTATTTATGGTCACTGAATGTCAGGTGAATTTTCAGTTGTATAGCTCTCAAAGACAGGCTGCTCAATTCATGTCAGTTTTTTTAAGTAGCACTAGTATAAGTTACAGCCAAGCCACATGTTCAAAAATCCCATTTCTGCTTTGTTGTTGTTTCCTTCTCCCCTCTACCCTGGCTGCAGCTCTTGTAATGACCCTGGTCAAGAGGCCAGGGAAAACGTTGTGTTCCATCACTGGCAATGTAGTCTGCCTAGAGAGCTCTGTCACAAGTGAGAATGAAAAATTGAAGAAGGCAGTGGCTAAGGATGGACGGTTCTGGAACAAAATTTTCTGAGTCAGTTTAAAAAAATGAAATATTCTGATTTTATTTGAAATGTTTGTTTCGATTTTACTGATGAAAAAATGGAAGTTTTCTGGTAGTTGAAGCACTTGGCAGAGACTTCTAATTTTATAGAAATTATGTTTTCCTGATAATATTCCTATTTAGGAGATGTCAGAAAAAGAGATAGCTTTTTTCGTCACACTGTACACTGTGACATTACCCTTGTGCCTCTTTTATTGAAATTAGAACCATAAGTTCTCATTAGATGTTTTTATTGTTTTGGTATTATTCAGTAGTCTTTGTTTTTTGACATGTGAAAGGTGTACACGTGGAGATGAACAGACCAAAATTACAAAAAATACGATCAGTAAGTAATCATGTGTGCAATCAAAACAACTTCATGTTGTTTACAAAATCCAACCCAGACAAATGTCACAATTTCTAATAACTTTTCCTTATGTTAAATATACAGAACAAAAATAATTACAGCAGATAATAATTTGAATTATTATAATCTGAATGTATGTATATATACACACATGTAACTAACTACCTTTTTACCTTGTTATTTGTGTACTGTTACATTTTGACCCTATTATATGTCTAAAACATGTACGTAATGTAGTAAATGTAACTTAAAGACAGTAGTCTTGGAAAAAAAGAGAATCAATGTTGTCTTTATCTGTGTGATCCAGTACATACAATAGCACAAGGAGAAAAATTGGTATCGTTCTGGATAAGAGAGGGCCATCAGTAGCAGAGACCTCTTAAGGCGTATCTCCCTAGCTGCTTGATTTCCCGATTGCTCAGCATTTTGCAGAAGATGGGGATTACAGTAAAAGCAAATTTACGTGTTTTGTACAAATTACTCACTTCTTCTTTGCCGCAGGGCTATTGCAAAAAACCAACTTGCGCTTTTCTAGTTTTTCGCAGAGGAGCTTTTATAATCAAAGGCAGCGGTAACCTTGCTTCACCCAACCAGATGAGTGTAAATCGAAACACTGTGTTTGGTGCTAAACAGCCGGTGTCAGACAAAACCTAAGTGTTAGGAGGAGTCTAAAGCGCTGGTGTTTTCCTCAGTAACAGTCAGTTAATTTCTTTATTTCTAAGGAAAAGCATTCCTATCCATTACACACCTCATCGTGAAGCACTCTGTGCTGTTGGAGGCTTATCCTTCATGGAAATACTAATTTCAGAGTTAAAAAAAAAATCACCACTCCATTTCTTGTGTTGGTGAATCTAAACTTCCCCTAATTTGGACAGACATCTGCGTGATATTCCTTAAATGCTAAATTGAACTATATTTCAAAGACCTGCATGTATTTTTTCACAGTCTTACTGTTAACTTCAGTGCGTAGATTGCTTAAAGAAGTAAGTCCTATGTCTACATAGCCTCCTAATTTTGTTTATGGAGGGATCTGCTATGTCAGTGCAGGAACTGGTTTCCACAAGTATTCTGTTACATCTCTGTTTCACCATTTACTTTCTTGAGGTAACATGAAGGTGTGACAGTAAATAGACAATAGTATGACAGGGTGAAATACAGCCTTTAGGGCAAGCCCTTAGACCTATTCTGGCATGGCTAGACTTACGCTGAGTACAGTGTCAAGTAATCAAATTGTGTTGCTTAAAATACTCATTGATATATGTTGTTTTATTTTCTGATGCTGAGGGATGACCTCGGGCTAGATTTTGCCTTTGCGTGTGCACAAGTGATTCCCACTGACTTTGAAGCAAGGTGACTCCACACAGGAGCAGGATATTGTCCGTCAGCCTTTATGGCAATGCAATTATTTAATCAATCAGAGTTGTGTTTTTGTGACACCTCATAGTGCACCCGATCAATAATAAATGATCAGTCAGTGTTTCTGTGTGAATAAAACATGTTCTTTGTGTTAGTAACGTTATGTCATAGACTCATCTATGCATAAGCAGGCGTGACTTTCATTTTTTTCTAGAGTTGCCTTACTCCTGGACCAAACTTGGCATGGTATAGAAAAATATGACTATCAAGTGCAAATATGATGTACTTTCAAGCCCATATTTTCAGAAGTATATGTACATTTGTGTTCGTTGACATTCTCATTGATAGCCTAGGTTTTTAAGGTTTTGGGTTGTGTTTTTTTTCTAACAGCTGTGCTGACTTTGTTCATAGCAGTTAATTACTGCTTGCAATGGGCAATGAAAATCGTGACATCTTGACAATAATATCTAGAGGAAGTCTTATTAACTAATGTTTAATTATTTGCCAACAGTATCCTGAGCTGTATGAACAGGAGCGGAGACAGTAGATCCCGGGAAGTTATTACCTGCCTAGAGCACTGGCCATGTGAGGAGAGGCTGGGGGAGCTGGGCCTGTTCGGCCTGGAGCAGAGACAGCTTCAGGGGGACCTAACGGCAACCCCCAGTGCCTATAGGAAGTCATCTTGGAGATGGAGCTGGGCTTGGTGAAGTGGGACATGGTGGAAAGATGAGAGACAATGAAAATTAAATGAAACAAAGGAGGTTCAGACTGGATATTTTTTTTTTTTAAATAGCCCCATGAGGACAGTCAGGCAGTGGCACAGGAAGCCCAGAGATGTTTTGCAGTCTCTGTTCTTGCGGGTTTTCAGCCTTGACCAGTTGATGCCCTGAGCAGCCTTGTCTGGCCTCAGAGCTGACCCAGGTGTGAGCAGGAGAGTGGACCAGAGACCTTCTGAGATCCCTCCCATTCTGAATCATCCTGTGACCCTGTTCATACCCTCCAGCCAGATCGCTTGAAATCTCTGTTTGCTTTTTCTGAATTTTGATCTCACTTAAACTCAGGGATGAGAAGTAGCATGGTAAGGAAATCCTGTGGGGTTGTGCTGAGTGTGTCATCACTCAGATCAGAGCATTATGACAAGGAACGTGATGCTGGACGAGATTCCTTTAAGCCTCCAGTGCAGTCCTCCCTGTTCTCACAGGCCACCAGCTGGCAGGCCATGCTTCTTTTCCTCCATCTAGAGGAAATGAGACAAGCAAATTAAGCAGCTAGTTTGTTTAAACTGTCTCTTGATAGTATTGTACATAGAGGAAGGATTCTCCAGCAAAGCATGGATGTGAAATAAAAGATCTGGACACTGAAAATCAGGAAAATAGGAAAAGTACAATAGGACTGGATTTTTTGTAGCTCCTCAGTGTGAATTCAGTGAGACACACATTAAACCTGGTAACACCTGGAAGGAAGTAAAATGACCCTACCTCAATTATATTTGATCCTGCCAAAGGAGTAGTTGGTGCATCTGTTTCTTTCCAAGCTGTGTAGGTATAGAAGCATAAGTATTGTGGAAATGCCACAAAAATGAGCTAAGAAACAGACTGTAGAGAAAGTCAGGTTTTAAAAAGATGAGTTTTCTGTGCTTCTGTGTATTATTTCTTTTTCACAGCAACTCTTTCACTTCAAATCAAGCTGTGAAAAACATTTGATTCCGTAAGTTTAGTAGCATCTGTGTTCCTTTGTGTACCCATAAACAAAACAAATTCATCAGGCTAGGGGTAGTCAGTTTGGTTCTGCATAGTTGTGTAGGAGAGAAAAATGCTTTATTCTGTACATTGTTCCTGACTGATTGAGTTTAGGTATATAATGTCAACATTTCATGTAAACCTTTGGTTGGTTGAAAAGGCCTTTACCCAGCAGGATCAGCATTCTCTAAAGTTGCAGAATGGTTATTGACAGAAGTTGATTCTTGCCAGTCATTGTATATGTGTGTAATAAAATCATTGTGATTTTTCTGTATCTTAGAAATGCAAAGAACATATCTTAGAAATGCATAGAACATAAAACATTTTCAAGACAAATAGAATATGACTTTTTAAAAGCATACATGTTGTGGTAGCTTTGGGTTACCAGAAGTTAATAGATTTTAATGGCAGAAGTACTCTTAATAAATATGATAGTATATATGCATTAAAAAAATGTGGTGCAATTCTTATTCAGGAAAAATTTTTATTACTGTTAATTAAATTTTTCTTGAAACAGAACACACAGTAAGCAAGATAGTCTCAGAGAGGAAGGAAGAACTCGCTTTGTAACAACTATTTTGAGTAGGTCTTGCTGGCATCATTAGAACTGTGGAAAACTGTTTTTAATATTTTTTAATCTAATTTCATAAGTAAAAAGAAAAGTTTGAATGTTTTCTTAAGAACTTTTCCTACAGCAGTCTGCGTTTCTCAATACGCCTATAAGCAACACCAATCCATTATCCTAAGACAGTCAGTTTGATCCTGCAGAGCACTGCAGAGACAAGCAACACGTACAGAAGCATTTCTGCGCTGTGGTGTTTCACGTGATTGATTTGGTTTGTGCGCACATTACCACAGTCACATTTCATCCACCAACTCTTCAGCCACTGTTAATGATTTTTTGTCATTTTTCTTTTTTTGTATATAGCAATAGACTATCCGGGAATTATGAATGAATTTATGCTAATTAAGACAATAAAGTAGTTTAAAGATACACAAATGTTAATAGGATTTGAAATAAGAGGTAGCTTGAGGCCACTGCTGTAACTAACAGGCCATTTAAAAATTATTAGCATCAGGCCCAGTGGACCAGTAGTCAAGTACAGCTGTCTTTTTAGTACAATATCAGAGCTAGCGGCCCCTCGACCCTGAGCTTTACTCCAGTGATCACAGCTGTGAACTGTGCTGAACTAATTTTGCTTATTCCTGCAAATGCCAGCGTAGAAGCTGCTAGCCTTACGTAACACCTGGGGTGATATATACAATATTTTGTTATTTGAGAAGCAGTCTTTACAGCAAATTAATTTAACAGCATCAACAAAGACATGTTCTTGCATTATTTACATCAAGCTGTAAAATGTTTTATTAATTTTCAGTGGTCTTTTTTGCAGACTAAGATTGATATATGAAGGGAGATGGTGTATATTGCTCATTTTGTTGATCGAACAGTTCAGTGACATGAAGGACTCTGCTTTGGTCAGCCCTAAAGTCCACAAATAAAATCATAGAATCATAGAATGATGACAAACAAATAAAAACAAGGGTTTCATTTGAGAAGGCTACTATTTGAACAGTGAAAGAAGTTGACATAAGGTGACAGCTATTTTAAATCTCCTGTGATAACCATGATAAAGAAAAATATTTTATAATGTCAAATTCTGTTTGACAATCTGCCTCCTTTTCCCCCAGGCCACACAGTGCACCCGCCTTTGGTCCATTTACAGAGATAACAGGGTGCCAGCCAACTGATCTCAGCTCCTTTCTTATCTGTCGTCTTTTCTAAAACCATCACCAGCGCATTTCACAGCTTTGTAGAAATCCCAATTATAGATAGTCCATTTCAATATGCCTTATGGATGAAGCCCCGTTCCTGCCAGAGATATGAGAGAACAAAATGAGAGGGCTTGTGTTCCTGTTTTCAATTAGTGAAGTTTGGAAATACTTAAGATGGTGACTGAAAACCTGGCGTAGAGAAAACAGGATTAGCTGAAAACTCATGGAGAAACTAAGGCAACTGAAAAGCATGTTTCGGTTACTGCTTTCTTTTTGTTAGGCAATTTCCAAGTACAGAAATCATGATCTCTGCCTTCAGAAGGTAAATATTTAGAGAAACGAAGACAACTCATTGCATGTATAAAGATGTGAAGCAGTGCAAGAAACTGAATATTAATAGCTGTTTCAAGCTTTCACCAGCAATGCCCTTGCTCTTAAGTGGATCTGAATACATTTTGCCATCTTTTTATTATGCTTTACAGATTATTGTTCTGATTTATAAGCTCACAACCTGACAATCTCCTAGAAAGAGAGATGGAAACACAATTTTTGATTGTTGTGCCAAGAGCAGATAGGAACCCAAATATCTGCATCACAATGCACCTAAGGAGAACAATGAACAGATAGTTTTTTGAGATGCAGTTTGATTTCTTTGGGTTTATGTTTTTAAGCCCATAGATGGTACAGCCATCTTTTTGTGTATTGGGAAATACCATGAAAGAGAAAACTGTGATTGAAAGAATGATTCTGGAATTACTGTAGTCAGCGACGTAATAATGCAATTCAGTGACATCAATTGGTTTTAATGCAAGTGAGCAATTTTGCTCTTAGAGAATATGAGATAAGCTAAGCAATTTCTGCCTGTTGAAAGGTTGTGTTGTGTTTCAGAATGGCTACTTGAGTCAAGGGGAGGTGGGTCATGCCAAGCATCCAAAACCTCTGCCTACATTCTACAGGCTGCTTTTAGTCTGGTAGCCATTAGGAGCTCCAATTTTGGGTAAAGACACCATTTTGTTAGATGTTTTACAGCTACAGAGTTACAAAAGAGATGTTCATTCATAACAGAACTTATATGTAATTTCATGTGAAACAATGTTTTGTGAGTGGTAACTATGCTTTATGAGACAACATAAGCGTTCTCCTCTCATCAACTATTAAGCTTTCAGACAATGGCATATTCATTTCCATACATATGTCCTGCCTGAGAATAGAAATGAAATAAACTCTCCTTGTTAAACTAAAGACATAGAAGTTAGAGAAGACAAAGATTCTAGCCACAGTTACAAAGTTACGTATGTTTGTTTGGCTTATCTGCCAAATAATCAGACATCTAAGCTAACATCTCTCCCAGTTTATAGTAGAGATTTATACGTGTTTAAAATAAACACCTGTACAGTTTGCATTAGAATAAAAGAATTTGCAACCCACAGAAATAGACAACTTGCATACATATTCTCATGATGTATACACAGATGTTTTTATGCATGTATTAAACTTCAGTCTTAAGTCTTTTCTTAAGTCTTGTTTTAGCTGAAAAGAATTATTTAGAAAACATACTCCATTCATGGCATTTGACACTGAAACCCGCCTTCCTTATCAAGCAGTTAGAACTTGAAGTCATTAAATACAGGGGCATGGCCAGAATCCATAGAATCATAGAATCGGTGAGGTTGGAAGGGACCTTTAAGATCACCATCTTGCACTCAGATCTGATGAGGATCTGATCTTCCATTTAGGAAGTGAATGGCTTTCGCTTTAAATAACACTGGTCAAATAGATCGCTTATATTTTGTTTTTTCAAAGGTAATTTATTTTCTTGATATTTTAATTATTATGGGAGACCTCAAGCTATTTAGAAATGCCTTTTATACCTTAAAAAAAAAGGCAGAAAGATTAGGTTTTCAGAGAAAGAAGAAACAGATTGGTAACAAAAAAGGGAAGACAGTGGAAGACACTTTTCCAGTAATTCATTCCAAGCATTTGATTTTAAAACCACCCGACTGTATTGTGGTTGATTCCCACTGGCATAATTGTGGGAGGCTAAGAAGAAGCTCTCTCTTAAAATGAATAGAGGCAAAACTGCAAGGCACACAGGGGAATAAAGGAAGGGGGGAAGAAAAGAGATAGCTCAGGGTTTCTTAATCTTTGGACTTTTGGCCCTCCACAGACAGTAATTCCCTAATGTCATTTTGACATGACACGTCCATAGTAAGTAGAATCTACATCTGAAAAATCCCTGAGCTATGATCACTGCATTATCTGGGGAAAACAGGCAAGCTACAAGATGCTGAACAAACTTCAGTGCAGTGAGATGATCAAAACAACAAGGCAACATAAAGGAACAAGTACAAGTAATGAAAACACAATCTGTTTGAGAAGTCAGTGTGAGATGTCTTAAGTAACCGTAATTCACAGATATATATAGTCAACAAAACAGGCTAAGACCCAAATTTCTAGGAAGATCAGGAGAGAAAATCTCTTGATAAGCTTTTGATTTTGTGAAGTTAAGAGTAATAATGCCGAGGATGTTTGAGGGAGGGATGAAGTATGAAGTATAGAATGATGAAAGAAATCAGAGAGAATTATTGGTGAACAGAACAGTGATGGATAATAAGGATATCTACATTCATCTTAGTGATTCTTTGAAAATATTTTATTCATTATTCCAACTATATGAAGAACTTAAGTGTTAAAATCTTTGATTTCCAGATTGGAAAACTCAGAAAAGCTAAGTGACATGTCTACAGCTAGCAGAAATTAAAATGGGATTTAGACGGAAAATTTACCAACTCCTTGCCTGTCACTCAGACTCTTATCTCTCCAGGTACCATTTGCCAGTTCATTAGATCAAGGCTGGGAAAAACAGTAAAAACAATAAGATAATTCTAGGCTGTCAGAAGCACCTAAGTGTTCTGGGAAAGCCATCTTTAGCAGTGGCAGCGTGTAAGAAGAAACAACCCAAACAACAGACAGATACATTTTGGATGTACATGACAAAGTAAATTTAAATTTTTATTATTTTTAATTTATTTACTCATTAGAACAAACTTGCACTAACATAGAAGAAGAAACATGGAAGCATGGAAGTTTCTTAGCCACTATAAATAAAACCAGGGTCCTCAAATGTTGAACGGCTAATAGAACAATTGGCACTTCATGCATCTTGAGCCCTGAAATGACAGCTCAGAGAGATGCCCCTTGACTGGGGAATAGCTTCATCAGGGCCTTGTGCACATGGCCAGCCGCTGCTGTTCTGCCAATAAACAGTCACAAACCGCAGAAGGCAGCAGTAGAATTTTGTTTCTAGATTTTATGAGTATTTTTTTTCTCTCTGACCAAGTTGCATATAATCTCATGATGTGATACTATGCTCCATTTTTCTGACAATAATAGTAGTTTCAAATTCTGCTTCGTACCGTCAAAGGAAAGGAAGTAAAAGAAAGGACAAACAACAGATTTTATCAAAAGTATTCAGAAACTCTTCTTATAGAAGTCCCAATTTTGATCAAAAAATGACTAAAAAGTTTTTTTCAAGGTAGGGTGTATGTAATTAGATAATGGCTTTTATTAACCCATGAGAAATTCGGAAAAACAGATAAGACTTTCATCACATATATCCTCTTAACGTTGCCATTGTTTTCAAAAATAAGAAACCATGTTTTCTGGCTCTTTAAAAGATACTTAGATCTAGCAGTGGCCAAGGAAGCAATGTTGTATTTGTTATTTAATCAACATCATGCGGTGAATGTCTGTTGATCTTACTGAGGCCAAAAGGAATCCATGGCTTCATTCATTATAAATGGTAAACAGCAAAGTAGGAAGAATTATTTAAGATGATATCCTTGTGCAATAGCATGATTCAAAGTAAGCAATGATTTAAGTTGCTAGTGGGGGTACCTCTTGGAGTTGCAAAATCTGTTACTGAGGGAAGAACTCACCAGCCTCACCTCTAAACTTTCAAAAGCCTGAACTCGACAGACAGTGGACAACCTGCATTGGCTTGGAAGACTAAGGTGGGAGACTAAGAAATTGGGAGACAGACTCACCAATGAAAGAAAAGTAGAGTTCCAGTGATGGATCACTTGGTATCACTCCCCTCATGACAGGCTTTAATTCTAAAATTAAAACTACAAACCAGCCAAAAAATCCATCTCCATTCAAGTTTGAATGACAATCACCTAAGGTCTTCCATCTTCATGCAGGACCAAGTTAGTCACATCTTTAATGATTTCCTGCCTTCCTTTCCTTCCTTTTCCCAGATGTTTCAGAGATCTGGGGAGGTATTTCCTAAGTCAGAGGGACCACTTAGATGACTACCCCCCTTTTAAAGTCAGATGGAAGTTCCCTGATACTTTAAAAAATGCTTTACTTGAGCTTCCTCAGATTACAGCAGAGTTAATGTTTTGTTTCAGTTCAGTTAAATTAGAACACAAGGTTGGACATAAAGAAGCACCACTGGTTCAAAGTGCGAGGTATAAATGTTGATAATGCATCCATCAAAACAATTTAGGTCAGGAGCCATACTGTATGGCTCCACCTCTCATATCTCCTATGAAATTCAGTTAATTCCTGTCAATGACAGTTTGGCTGGCAGGGTACTGCAAAATTAACATGTATTTCTCCAAAATGAATAAAAAAAAATATTGTTGCTATTTTTTTCCAAAAACTACAAATAGTTCTTCCTTTGCATAAGAAAAATCTGTGATTACATAGCTATGTATAAAAAGCTATTTTTATGTAATCAACTGCACATTTTGTAAGATATCCTCCCAGTTAAAATTGTACTGATTTTTTTTCAGTTCTTTTTCTCCTGTAAAGAAAAATGTCTGTTTAAATGTGCCTATCTTCTCCCTTTTCCAGAAAAAAGAAAGATAATGTTGTAGAGAATTGGGCCATCAAAGGATTACTTCTTAAAACAAAATTCAGACTTCTCTTTGTTCTGTTTCATTAAAATGGGATATGGGGGCAGGTCTTACATTTTTGGGGGAAAAACAAGCTGCAAAGAAATTTGTTTTCTCTACAAAGGAATGTTTGGATGAATTTCAAATTTGAACTGAAAGAAGTCATACATCTCATAAGGAAATGAATCAATTCAAGAACAGCAAAAAATGTTTAATCACAGAAGCAAAAAATCACACAGGCAATCTAGATAAGTTATAAAACATGATTTCTCTAGGTATTTGTCTAACGAGGAAGAGCTTTCTCTCAGCTAGCAAACTGAAGAGGTGATACGATTTTGCAAGAGCTCTGGCTACCACATGAGTATCTGAGTTGAAATGTTAACCTCATTTAAGCAGCTGGGAGTTTTCCCATTGATTCCATAAAACAGTTTTTTTACCGTAATCCAGTCTAATTTCCATGCAATCTGTTATGCTGCTCTAAACTTCTATCCTGAACGAGGAAAACAAAAATAATAAAAAATAACCATAGACATTTTATCCTTGAGAAGACCTGACAGCTTCATGGGAACTGTCTACCAAAACCTTCATGTTTAATGTTTTAAAAAAGTTCTGTGGTTTTGAAAAGCTTGTCAGTCTCATGTGGTGCTGATATTTTTATCATTTTTTTAAAAAACAGCCAAAAAAGAACTTCTGTACCACTGTGGATTCTCATTCATAGGACTATGAAAGGTAAATGCTGCATGTGGATTCTCTATGGGAGAGCGTTCAAAGAGAAAGTTTTGGCAGAGTTAGGGAAATGCACGTGTACGTGCATTGCCAGAGAGCTATAAATACCAGATCCATGGAGTGCAAAGGACTGGAGGACAAAGGCACAAAGACTTGATAATTTATAGCAGAGAGAGCTGTAAAGTACTTTTAAAAATGAGAAAAGATTTGTTAGCATTCAGCAAATGTGAAATTCATGAGGGGAGTTCTATCAAAGAGATTAGCCAAGGCACAGCGGAAAGAGAAATTTTATAAATAAACCCAGTGGAAAAAGTTTTCTTGTTGTGTAAAAATGTTCCATTGGATTTAAATTATTTGGAATAATATATTAATGAAAGCAAAATACTTTAGTGGTGCCGAAGATTTCAGATGGAAAGTACTTAAAGATTAAAGCAGTTTTCCTCATAGAAATATATGAAAGGACAAGCTACTCTGTGTTCTCCGAGAAATGAGAGTTGTTGGTACTTTTCAGGAAAATAGAGATACATGGTCTGTATCTGAGAAATAACCTGCAACCCCTGGCTGGGAGGGATCTGTCTTCGTTGTGTGAGAAGGGCCTCAGAGGACAGTTCCAAATCTCATTGAATTTGGACTGGACAGGGGAGAAGAACACAGAGATACGTCTCCTAAAGTGAGATTTTTTAAAACAATTTTAAACTGTGTCTATCTAATGTAGATGCCAAGTATTTCATAGTCTCCTTTTATAGCTAGAAGAGATAGATACCTCTAGTGGATCAATTAGTACATTTAATTGATCCCCGTCTTAAGATGGGATGTTCCATCTTCTGAGGATGTCTTCTGAATATATCCTTTTCTGTTCTAGAGACAGGCAAAAAAAAAAAAAAATAAACCCCTAACTTTCAGTTGGTAAGAATCAGGTGAGACAGTCCCCTCCACTCTCCCTGCATGCACATATCTCTCCTTTCTTTTGGGAATGGCTTGTAGGAAACTTTCATCTATGTATTAATTGATGAAGAGCAAAGCTTGCTCCTTATGAATCAGGGAGAAGAGTTCACCAGTTGGATCTGCAATTCAGTCATCTCTGGTGTCTATGGTCCTCGCTTTTCTGTTATTTTGGGCATATCTCAGGCTAACCTCTGAAGTTAATGTTCTGTAACTTAGTGATCTGGTATAAGAGAACATCCACAAAATACTGTATTACAATGCTAAAGTTGATTTTAGAAGAAGAAAATACTGTGCATGTTAATTAAGCTAATTCAATACCATTTTCCATTCAATAGGCAAGAAATGCACTATCATTTTTTTTCAGGAATTGACTTTGAGCAGAAATCATCTTTTAGAGACAATTCACAAAAATTGTTTCTGGAAACTTAATTATTAATTTTAAAAAGTAGAAAGTTTGTATCTTGCTTTGCAGTATGTCCTCACATCTGCAGTTACACAAACAAAACTGCATTTCCCAAATTACTATTTGATCTAGGACATTAAACCAAGATTTTCGTTGTTCCTAGGAAGGTATTTTTACATGAGCTGGCAAGTGATGTACAGAATTCTAGAGCTAACCAATTGCTGTGGGTTAAATGTAAAAGAGACTCGTGAATTTTCTGTGCCTCGAGTTTGATGGATCCTCCTGTTGATCTCCAGATAAATACTCCTGCACACTCTTCAGTACGTGCTTAGTTTCATGTATGCAACTAAATACACTGATCTCACACGTAAGGACAGGTGTTTATGTGTTTTTAGGGGTCCAGAATTTACTATAGAATTGCAAGATAAAGGTCCATTAAGTGTAATGTTTATTCACATTGGTGTAGCGCTCAAAAGCCACGTCTGAGACAGTTGGACCAGTGTGCTGAACGAACTTCTTACAGACGTCTAATAGGATACTGGGCTCCCTGACAAGTGCTTACAGCCCAAAACAGACCAGTTGAAACATTGAGACCTGAGACATGGGAATGTGAAGTGATTTGTTCCAGAGTATGAATTTAGTTTCAGTGCCCAATATACCAGACTTCTCATCGTGCAGTTACATCATAGGAGGATAAATGTTCAAGAGGAATAAATACTTGAGATGGTGATGTTTGTGATTCAGTTTGGGTTTTTTAACCAAAAAGATCTTAATTTAGTCTCTTTTTGTTCACCTCCATCATTAATACTGTATTAAATTGTAGAGCAATTAACTGATTTTAGTTAAAGTAATGATGTGATATTATTTCCGGTTATAATGCATAAGGCATAGTGCAACCCAAAGTGTGGTGCATGCCTCCTGAACAGAGGGAAGGTTAGTTCTTTTGCTTGAACAAGTTTGTGATCAAAAGGTAAAGGTAGATGATGATTTAGAGGATGCAAGATGTATAAATAGAAAATTATTAGGGTTGTGATGGGTGCTTCTTTCATTAGACACAGAAAATCTAACCATATAATTTGTAAGAAACTCCTTATTTCCCTTTTCCCTTTTTGGATAGCAATATTTAGAAATACCCTTTTCTGTTAAATTCTTATGATAATAGTAAACTGATCCTAATACATCTATAATGTTTTTCATCTACCCACTTTATGTAACACTGTTTTCTCTTTTATAATCTTATCTGTCATTTTGTATTAGTGATTTAATTCGTGAAGGTACCTCATTAAGTTGGTCTCAGTGCTGGGAACTTTTCTTGATGCAACAGCATAATTTACTACAAAATCAGCAGTTTCAAAGGCAACCCAGAGGAACAGCATATTTGTATCAGATTTGTACTGGATTTGGGTGCAAAATAGTTGAAAACTGCGTGGGGATGAATTTATATCACTTGTCTTGTAATTCTAGAGCCCTGACTGGCCTTGTATCCTCTTTCAGGAGGCGGAGGTCAGTGGAGTGGATCGGGTAGGAGATGGATCAGGGAGCACAGAGGAGAAAGAGAGTGTTAAGATGTTCTGTGCAAAATGAACAGAAACATGTTTTGACATTTTAACAGGAAACTCGAATCTCAAAGCTGGTTTAAATATATAACTTAATCTCATCTCAAGTGTTGGAGCTTTCATGCATATGAGTTGATAAATCATTTCACCTTGGGAGGCAGGTCCTTATTTAGATTAAATGATTCTCCCTTCTGTGCTTCATCTCACTTGTAGAGCTTGCATCTCCATATGGCTAGGCTGTTCCTCTTGGAAGGAGTTCTTTAGGTTGAGAAAATTCACCCAGTGCTGGAAAATGCAGGTGCACAGCAGCTGAATAAAACAGGCAGTATATGAGTGTGATCCACGAGGACATGGATCACTGACAGCATTGCAGGCACATCTCAAATGAAAGCTTTCATATACTGTTGTGGTGGCAAGGAAATGTAACTCCTTATGTGTAATTTTGAAATTTCTTGCTGTCTGTAGTTTACTAGGTGTATTGGTTTTCTGTGGAGCAGTTTTAGGTGGGGGGCAGCTGTGGCTCTGTGGGAAAACGCCAGGGGCCACCCCCATGTCAGACAGAGCCAGTTTTCAGCCAGCTCCAAAAGAGAACTGTTGCTGGCCAAAGCTGAGCCCATCAGCGATGCTGTGGTGCCTCCGTGGTAGCATATTAAGGAAAGGGTTAAAAACACTGCATAGGAGCAGTGAGAGGAGTGAGAAAATGTGAGAGAAAAAACCCTGCAGGCACCAAGGTTGGTGAGGAAGGAGGAGGAGGAGGTGCTGAAGCACCAGAGCAGAGATTCCCCTGCAGCCCATGGGGAAGATGGCAGCTATACATGTTGTCCCCCTGCAGCCCACGTCGGACCATGGTAGAGCACCTATCAACTCTGCAGCCCCTGGAGAACCCCATGCTGCAGCAGGTAGATGTGCTTTGACAGAAGCTGCAGGCTGTGGATAGCCCACACTGGAGCAGACTTTTGGCAGGAGCTGTGGACCATAGAGAGGAGCCTATGCAGGAGCAGGTTTTCTGGAAAGAACTGTGGCCCACTGGGGACCCACGCTTTCCTGAAGGACTGTACCCCGTGGAGAGGGCCTATGGTCTAGCAGTTCTTGAAGAACTGCAGCCCATGGGAAGGATCCATATTGGTGCGGTTTGTGAAGGGCTGTATCCCATGGGGGAACCCCGCACTGGGTTGGGGAAACAGCATGAGGAGGAAGGAGAAGCAGAAATCAGTTGCTATGGACTGACCACAATCCCTACTCCCTGTTTGGATCTCCAAAGCATAGAAGGAAATGAAAGAGAGAGCAATGAAAGACTGTCCTCATATCTGTAAAACTTCCGTAACAGAAACTGTTCTCGGTCTTTCAGTTTTGGTGCTTCCACAGTTTGTGAGTTTATGGCAGATCAGTGGGCCCGTCAGTGTATCTGTAACAGACAGCTGTGCCAGGGCTTCCCATGTAGGAGTCTAAAACCCAGGGAAAAGCATTTTAAAATGATTGTTCCAGAGCTTGTGTCCTGGAAGACTCGGGGTCTGTGAGTCATGGCTCTGAAGCAAGTTCTACCATGTTACTTCTCTGTTAGACTATGAGTCTTCCCAATCCCCACGTCTGTGGTGTAGGTACCCTATAGGCTGCCAAGCAAAACTAATGCTCTTGGCAGACCAGCTGTGCTCTGTGTATCAGATTTCATTTTGCAAATATATGGTTAGAGTAGCGTCTCTTGTAGAAATTATTAAACTTTTGGGTGTGACATCCCCTGTACCTGTTTAGAGGATTTAAACTATATGGGTGTAATTTCTGGAAATCAGTGAGTAAGAACAAGCTGGGATTTTTTTCTTTTTCAAGAAAAGATTTGTGCTTAAAGTGTTGGATTTGTCTTTAGAACAGTAACAGGGACTTGGGGAAGTCTTTCTCTCACAGAGAAAGAAGACCACATGCAACTTCACTGTGTGTTTCGGTAAACCCTGAAGTGTATAGTTTTTTGCCATTTTGGCATCCTGATTTCACGTTAGTCACCTGTTCTTTTAAAGTGATGGTAGCGTCACATAGTTCAGTCTGCTAGAATATAACATATGTAATTCATATTACAGCTACTGCAATAACGTTATCTTGGCTATTTAAGGTGCATTGCAAGGTCTTCTGTGGAGTCCGACCTCCACATTCTTATCTTCAGTGAGACCAATGGAATTGCAAAATTTTCAGGAGAAAATCACATGCGTAATACTAGAATTAAGTTGGCAGCTGTGAAGAGATGTCTGGCTTAAAGACAAATTATTATTCAATATATTTCAAACTATGCTCATGAAAGTGTGTTTGTCACTGCTTTATATTTATGAGGGAAAAATCTTGAACAAAATTTTCTCAGAATGTTAATATGAGACTGTGTTTTTCTAAGCATAATTTAGTCCATTTATAATAACTCAAATGCTGTTAGAGGTGTAAGAGAAATAGATAAAGAATTGGGAAATCCAGGTAGTCATGTTTGCCTAGAGGCATTTTCTGAGAACAGTAGTGAGTCAGAATGCAAATTCTCATGTCTTTGCTGATTTTTGTGGTCGCTGCTGATTACTGTAAAATTGATTCGGTAGCACTGCAGCATCTCTGCATATGTTTAAGCCTAATCTCCATAGTGTCATAGGCATTTTAGAACTCTGTGGGTATTGTACTGTAAGAAGAGTAAGAAGAAATTCTCCATAACCTTCATTTTAGCAGTTTTTCTTGTCAAGGAGCAAAGAAAGATACTATTCAGTAACTTCTCAGTCTTGTTCTCAAGTATAGTAGCACAAGTTTTCTTGGATTGGTTATTTCAGGACTTTAATGATAGTTGGATAATGTTTTATTGTGTTTTTATCTAGGCTGTGGCAAGGATAGTTTGCTTTGAAAATGTGAAGAATTATTCTGTTATTTTTAGTTAAAAGTATTTTGGTCTCCTATCATGTTTTTTAACGAAATTTCAAGTTTTACTTTTTTTCTCTCCTTTTTTTCCTCCATCCTGAGAATGAATTTGAGCTTTAACTCCACTCACTGTACAATTTCACAGCTTGACATTGATTTCTTGAATTTTTCATTGTGTAGAATCCTACCGTATGGACTGTGTGTTACAAAAAGTACCCTTTGCCCCTGTAAAACTGCAAAGAAGTAAGGCAATACAGGGACTTAAAAAGAGTTTCCTTAAAACAGAAAACACATTAAGTAACTACCACTTACGTACAGAAGGTTTACATTCAGCTATTTCATTTGGCAAAGTTAACTAACTGGACTGTGTTTGAAAACAGAGGAGGCCTGCCATTTCTTCACAGAAACACTTGTGAAACACTGAGTAATCCCTTTGCAGTGGAAAGTAACATGCAGGTTGTGACTCCAGAACCGAATGTTCTGAAGAAAAGGATCTGGGGGCCTTGGTAGACAGTAAATTATCCATGAGCCAGCAATGTGCCCTTGTTGCCAAAAAGGCCAATGGAATTCTGGGCTGCAGAGGGAAGAGTGTGGCCAGCAGGTCAAGGGAGGTCATTCTCCCCCTCTGCTCTGCACTGGTGAGACCACAACTTCAAGAGAGACAGGGAACTGCTGGAGTGCGTCCCAACAAAAATGACTGAGGGACTGAAGCATCTCCCATATGAGGAAAGGCTGAAGGAGCTGGGACACTTTAGCCTGGAGGAGAGAAGGCTGAGGGGAGACCTTATTAATGTTTACAAGTATCTAAAGGGTGAGTTTAAGGAGGATGGAGCCAGACTCTTTTCAGTGGTTCCCAGTACGAGTTCCTGGACCCCAGGGTGAGGAGTAACGGGCACAAGCTGGAATACAGGAAGTTCTGATCGACTATGAGAAAAAATTTCTTTCCAGTGAGGGTGGCAGAGCACTGGAACAGGCTGTGCAGGGAGGTTGTGGAGTCCCCTTCTCTGGAGATTTTCAAGACCTGCCTGGATGCAGCCCTGAGTAATGTGCTCTGGGCAATCCTGCTTTGGCAGGGGGGTTGAACTAGGTGATCTCTAGAGGTCCCTTCCAACTCTGAAATTCTGTCATTCCGTGATTCCATGAATGAATGATTATACAAGAAAGATACAAGAAACAAGTGTTTAAAAAGGATTATTAGTAAGAAAGATTGTGTCGAAGAAATCAGGAGGTATAGAGGACATTTGTTGCAAAAATAAGATAGGGCTGCCAGTGAAAACTGAAACTTGCAAAGGACATTGAAACAACAGTACAAGGTCATTTACATCTTTAAATACAAAGACAGGAAATAGGAAAATAATTGAAACCGTTACATACTGATGATGGGACAGAAAACCAGGAAAATCTGATTAGAGACATGAAACTAATAGATACTTCACATTGATTTTCACTCAAGGAGGACGTTGACCTTAAAAGAAGCGTGATGGCTAAGGGAATAGGGAAATCACCTCTTTCTTCCGTGGTTCTTAAAGAATTGGTTTACTGAAGAGCAGATGCTACAGCGAGTGTTTCTTGACAGAGCTGTTAAATGAATTGTGGCACATGTGATCAGTGAATAGGAAATATAGCAGCCATGGACCTGCTTAACATCAATAGACTGTGAAGTTGTAGAACTGATTTTGATGGATAGAAACTTTAAAATATGTCTATAGACCGAAAATTGCATGAAATGCAACCAAAAATCATTAAGGTAGAAAATACGGGATTCATCCACATCTTCCAATTGCCAAGAGAATGAAGTAAAAGAGACATCCTCCTTTGAGAAGTGATTTATGAAAACAGAGACAAACAGGAGGGTTAAAGGGTAGTCATGAAAGTAAGGGGAATGTGGCTGTTGCTGGTAAGAAAGGAGGTACCAGGCTGGAGAAATATAGCTGCAGGCGGAGGATACCAAAAGACAGATTTTACAATAGACACAGAGACAAAAAGTCAGAGTATCCTGATGGAATTTGCTGGTGAGGCAGATACAGGCATCAATAGAAGTTCAGAGCAGACTAAGAATGTAACTGTGGAAGTAAATAATTTTGAGGAGTACAGTAGATGTGACATAATGGAAAATGAATAATAGTGACTAATAAAAATATTATGCTATAAGCAGAAACTCATCATTTGGAAATGGCTCAGAAGGAAAAAGGAGCAGAATTTTGATCCTGAGATGATCGTCAGCCATCACTGAGGTGCAGATTTAGAAAAACACAATGTGATCTTAAGATATGTAAGCAGAAGTATTTTACAGTAGTGATAGGGAAGGTAACGTAAAAAGAAGCACAAAGCCTTCAACTGAAATTCTAAACATGTTGGTCATCTGTGTTCAAGAAAGATGAGATGAAACTGGGAAAGCACAGAACAACACTTTTTAGGATGATTAGTGGAATGGCAAGCAAGTGATTTGATTGGTCTAGCAGAATGTGTGTTGTGTGGTCCAGCAAAGAAAAACACTGAGAGGTTTTGTAAGAGCTGTGTATCAGCATATTGAAGGAGAATTTAGGGACAGGAAGAAAGCTTTTTAAAAATCTTCATTTGTATATAATCTGGAGATGAAAATCCTTAGGTTGGGGGCTGCAACAGTGGTACAGCACATAAAATCACAGAACTGCCCTCAGGCCACTTTTCCAGTTCTGGCATCAGATCTGGATAAATCACCCAGCTCTAAGGAGAAAAATGCACAACTTGGGTTTTTTTTGCTTTTCATGCAGTAAATGTAACATGAAAGAATTAAAGCTGAACTGGTTTGAATCAGCCCGTTTGCTAAGTGTGTACAGTGAACCCTGGCTGTGCTGCTCTCACAGGAAGACTGTGACCTCCAGGTGAGAAGAGAGGAGGCCATCATCCAGTTAAAAGGATGTGACTTAGTTTTTCCCATGTTTAGGCTACATGTAAGAATGGGTTGTGGGGAGGGAGAGTCTGAAACAGGAGAGCACACCTACGTAGGAGAAAATAGATATGATTTTCTTTGATTTTTTTTTATTATGGGTATAATTTTCTGTGATTCTGGGACAGGTAACACTATTAATGGCCAACAGTTTCCAATAAGTTGTTTTGTACTTCAAAAAAAGTGGATGCTTTTCATTGGGCCTGTAATGAGTTGCTTGAAAGGCAGTATTTTCTCAAGAAATACCCTTATGCCTGCGTTTATGAGCATAGATCAGTAAAGCCCTTATCTAATCTGCTGAAATCAATAAAAGTCTTTCTCTGTGTCTTAAATGAGTCCAAAAGCAAATCAAAACTCAGATTATATATTCAGGTAATTTGTTTTCTAGTGTTGAGGTTTGACACAGAGCAGAAATTAAAGGTTTGGGGCAAAAGTCTGATCACATTGACTTACTATGTTTTCCTTCAACTGGTCTCTTAAAGTCAAGGTGATTATTCATGAAGCAGGTTTTTACTCAGTGTCTGCAGTAGAGTTTTAATGTAGCAGAAGGGCTCACTGCTTAAAAGGGAGTGAAGGTTCTACATTGTTACAATGCAAAATGTCCAAATTTCACTTATGAGGTCAGTAACATTTTTTTGATAGTTCTCACATTTTAAAATGTGAACACTTTTCTGTCTAAGGTTATGGAAATGATCAATGCCTGGTAATATTCAGAGCTATGGTAAAAAAAGCATATGTTGACTTTTCACTGGTGTGCAAAATTACATGTTGTTTATTTTATATTTTATTTTAGAGTAAAACCACTACAGATAATGTAATATAGAGTTCTCTGGATAGGATCCAAAAATGACAAAATGTTATTTAGCTGTTTATTTATTGGTTTCCAGGATGAAACATATGTGAAAATTGCGTTTAGTTAAATACAGGCAAAAATAGAAATCTTCAAATTAAAAATTTGAGGATGTTGGAATATGTAAGTATGTATTTACAGATTTTTGCCACTAGCTGAACTCTGTTGGTTTTTTTTTTTTTCCTTCCAGTTTGCTCCCAGTATTCTAGAGGAGTTTTTGCCATTTTTGGACTATATGATAAGAGATCAGTACATACCTTGACCTCATTCTGCAGCGCCTTGCACATCTCCCTCATCACGCCGAGTTTCCCCACGGAGGGTGAGAGTCAGTTTGTGCTGCAGCTGCGGCCCTCTCTGCGGGGAGCCCTCCTGAGCCTGCTGGATCATTATGAATGGAACCGCTTTGTCTTCCTGTATGACACAGATCGAGGTGAGTCGCAACCCGGCTTTGCTTGTAGTTCAAATGACTTTTGCAAGAGCTGTGCCTTTTTGTATTGTATTGAGAGCTTGGGGAGTCAAATTCTAAGAGCCTTTGAGGTTAAATACCTCTGACTGAGTTGCTGCGTGGCTGACGGAAGAATTCCTTCGTCTGCAAATATGGGATGTTGGATGTACATAGTATGTAATTGGCCAGCCAAAGCCTGTGCTTTAATCTGGAATACTAAAACCTTTTAATTAATGTTAGTGAAACTAAGAGTTCAATAAGCAGAATTTTACAGCTCCGTTCACTCTTCAACTCACTTTATAAGTGACCGCAGTACAAACAAGTGGAGAGGACCAGCCATTTCTCTGCACCTGCACTGGTGTAAGCTGAGATGCGAGTGAGCCCCCTGGGGCTTCCACACTTTAGAAGGTCAAGGCAGAGAGAGGGTCACTCAGTGTGAGGCCCTCGGGCTGCGGCAGAGAAGTGGAGGTAAGAGCCCATACCTGCCAGGAGAGAGGTATCCATTGGGCAGCAGAGGGAGGGAGTGCTGCAGTAGCCTGTCTTCTGCTCCTTCCACCTGGAGTTACCTATGTGATGGACTACACTTTTTTAAAATACATAGTGCATTACAAAAAAGGCTACATTTATATCCACATTCTCCATTCCACATCCCAGAGCATCTCAGAACCTTTTAAGTGGTAAAAAACTGCAAGCGCATCACTGCACCTCATCACTCAGTGCTGAATTGAGAAGTAAAATCTCCTGTTCTCCACGTCCTGTGTTCATTCTGCTGGCAAAGCCCTTTGCCTTTGTTTATGAAATAGGATTGACCCAACATGGCTGAGCTTCCGTGAAAAAGGCGAGATTTGTATGTTGATGGCTTGCTTTCAGGGGGGAAGCAAGCGGCATAGCTGTAGTCAAATAATTATTTTCCTACATCTGTTTCAATATAGCTCCCCGTGTGGACAGTCTATTCTGGAGTTAAAGTGGCTTCATTCCAGTATAATTACTCTGCAGTAGAAATAGGGAATCACACTGACCTAACTAAATCTGTTTAATTATTTGATTATGGCTATAGAAGTCAATTTTCTCATATATACAAGCACTAAATTTTAGTCAGTTTTTAGCTTGATGTACTGCCTAAATACCTGAATTTAAATCAAAATGAGTAATGGAACAAAATGAAAGGGTTTGTATTGTTCCGTAACTGTTTGTTGGTTTTATGAAAGGGTTTGTATTGTTCCGTAGCTGTTGGTTTTTTGTAGAGTTTTTTAATGTTTGCTGGACCTACAAGGGAAATTCTGGGAAGCATTATAGATTGTATTTAATAATTGGAAAGAGAAAAAATTAGTATATTTAAAAGTATTCCTACGCCACATAGTTATGGGTAACAAGGAAACAAGCACACGTGTAGGATGTGATCCTACAAGTTCAACAAATTGTTAAGAGAAGAAGTGCACAACCTGCAGTCACCTTTCTCATCTAAATTCACAGGCTTAATTAGATTGAGACATCATTTTTTAGCATGCAATATCACACCAAGGGCAGTTTCAGATCATCTGTAACTGTGTGGTTAATGAATGATTCTTATGGCACTGAACTCAGCAACTCTGAACTAATCAGTGTGTCTTTGGTAAAGAGATGACATTTGCTAGCTTGGATGCAAGGTGTGCTATATTGGATAGTCTCTCAAATTCTGTGAGAGACTCATGTGACTCATTTTAATGCAGGAGAAAATAAGATTCAGTGTATCTTGAGATATTAAAATGACTCTAAAGATACATCATTGCTGAATAATTTTCACTAACATTGTAGAATACAAATTTTTAATGTGAAGCTGAGGTGTGACAAGAAAAAAGTAAGTATCATCTCTTACTATCAGTGTAACCAGAAAAAGAAAAAAAAATCATTGATGTTGAGTGTCTGTCAGTGAGGCCAGAACTTAACCTTGTCCAGATTTTTGCCAGACATCCTTCCTTTACATGCCAGATGTTTCTCTGTCTCTCTGAGCAGCCCCGTCCAACCAAACTGAAGGAAGGGGAACCCCCTTAGCCTTTTAGTTTTGATACTGAGCCTGCAAGTTTATCTTTACAGCTTAACAAGGAAGCTATAAATAAACTCTTATGGGGGAAGTTAAGCAATAAGCATAAATTCCAGCCAGATACAGTAGTTGTTTGTGAAGAAGGCAGCATTTAGCAGCTGTCAGTATTGTAAAAGGCAGAAGTCATTGGCAGAAAGCGATACGACAGTATAAACTTGGGCAAACCTTCATCAGCGGTGGTGACGCGCTGTGGTGGGCAAATGCATGTTGCTTTCAGACCTGTTTTACCAGCTTCTCCATCCTGCTTGCTTCTTGGTTCTGTTGCATGTGGCTCAGTTGCTGCTCACTCTTAGGGGGTGAACAATTAAATCCTAGTATTAAGGTAGATTTCTCTGCTGTATCACACCATTCATCTCTTTGACAGCCCCTCACCTCCCTACAGAACCCCAATCTCTTTGCTGCTGGGGGCACTTAATGTTAGCATTTCAGTTCAGATGAGGAGTGCACTCTTGTCTCATCTCTCTAAGTCATTCCCACATACCGCTCTTGGGTTTACACCCTGGAGTAATCTTGGAGCTCACAAACTCTGATGAGGTGGTTGCTTCAGCTATTATGTTAAATCTTCCTTTCTGATGTTCTGCCAAACTCACAGTCTGGAAAATCACTGTGCTGTGACGGGATGAAGATACTAGGAAGAATGGCAAAGATATAAAATGAATTGGATCTAGCAGGGGACATTACAGGGAAGGAGAACAGGTTTCACACACCTTAGACCTAAAAGAAAGATGAAGGAAAATTCAGCTCATTATTTAACAGGTGAAGTGAGCAAGTAAAGAGTGACACAGAAGGATAAAGACTCAAGGGTCCTTTTGTTTCAATACATTCTTTTTTCTCTTACCCTCCTTCCATAAAAAGGTTTAATTATGACCCAGTTCTTAATACAATTAATATTAACAGCAAAGTGCCAGGAACACTGAGGTAACAGGGAAAAAGCAAGCTGAAGAGCACTTACCTGAGTTGCGCAAAGCATAGTAGGAAAGGGCTGAAATGAAAACCATGCCTCCTTGAGATATCCAGAGGAAAGGGAAGTCCAGCAGGGGTGAAATACTCAGTTAATATTTGATGTCACCTCTAAAGGGACTTAAGTGAAAGGATCACCCAGTAGTAGAGTTCTGAGTAGTCCAGAAGAACATTTAGTTTATATATGTTGTTTTATTGTGATTGAGAGGCATTTATTTTAAAAAGAGGTGTACAATCAAGTGGAGCTGTGCATCTGCAAATCCATGAGATTTTTGACTTAATGCAGGTATACCTATGGTCTGATTTTTCTAGTTGATGACAGTGTTTTCTAGCAGCAGAAAGCAAAAGTTGGACCCTGAAACCACAGAAGGCTGGAGAAGTTTGTGTGAGGTTTGAGAAGCTAGCTGTTTAAGAATGGAATCATAGAATCATTCAGGTTGGAAAAGACCCTGAAGATCATTGAGTCCAACTGCTAACCAAACACTGAGAAGTCTACCACTAAACCATGTCCCTAAGCACTATGTCTACATTTCTTTTAAATACCTCCAGAGATAGTGACTCAACCACTTCTCTGACCAGCCTGTTCCCATGCTTGACAACCCTTTTGGTGAGGAAACTTTTCCTAATATGCGATATAGAATGAGGAGGGGCAATAATCGAGCATACAAGAAGTTGTCGTTAGTTTTCCATGTTGTGTGCAGCCTTACTGAGAGCTGGAGTCACCAAAGTTGCTAGTAAAACTGCAGGGATTACCAGCGCTGAGGGGTTCCAGGGTGCAGAGTGGCAGAGGGGCTGCAGAGCAGCAATGGGATGCCAGGGAGAATGACAGCCAGCAAGCTGGAAATTGCCTTCACAGAAGTTCAGCAGCCATTTGAATTCAACCGTGTTTCCCAGAAAGAGTTTTAAGACCCTGACTGTGACTAAAGAGTGGTAGCAGGAGGGGTAGATCTACCAGCTGGCGTAGCAGTTGGCTCACCAGAGGCAAGGACTGTAAAATAGTTATAGTTGTCTAGAAATTAGGCATTGTGTGTGAGCCTGTTTATGTACCTTGTTGATGCTTTTTTTCCCCTTTGCTTCTTGTAATTACATATTGTTCATTAAACCAACTCAGTCATGGTTGCAGGTGAGGAAAATCAGCTTGCTGTGCACAAGATAAATTTAATTTTCCCACATTACTGGATAGTGTTTTTATAGCAACCCCTTTAAAGTTAAAACTGTTCTGTTTTATGACAATCTAAACCTGGCAGAAGGGTTACACAAGTCGTGATGGCCTGTTTGAATTAATCCTACAGTAATTAGAGTAGCGGTCTCCAAGCTTTTGTCTTTGAGGACTTGTGGAGGATAGGTGAGTTCTGGATGTCTGGAGAAGGCAAAGAAAGCTACAGGAAATTTACAGCTCTCCCTTGTATTTTGAGGGAGATTATTTACCATCAGTTTCTCGGGCTAATCTAATTTTCTCCTTTGGCAGAGTAACTGGCCCAGAAGCAAGCAGTAGGTTTGGTGTGTTCGTGCTTAGTAACTCCAATGATACTGCTTCGTGCCTGACACTCTCCCAGAAAAAATAGAAAATAGAGATTCAACTATAGCATGAAACCATAGCATGTATAGCATTCATATATAGATTCAACTATAGCATGAAACTTCAACTATAGCTTGAAAATTAGAAACCATAGCCCCAAGATGCTTATTAATGACACATTTTAAGAGTAAGAGGACATCTCAGGTGAGGTGCAAGGGGTTTGTCTTTGGCCTGGTCTAGTGAACATCCAGTATGAATTCACATGATAGCACAGAGAATGGCTTTTGTGGGTACCCAGCCTGGCTACGGTAAGAATAATACAAGAGAGGTTCAGAGTTCAAAGCGATCTTGCTAAATAGACAGATCAGGAAGGTGAACTGTGATAAAGGTGGAACAAAGGGTAAACTTAGGAAGGGAGAATCAAAAGTACAAAGACAAAGTACAGAGTAACTGTCTCAGCACTAGTATCATGGGAAATGCTTTGGGCATTGTGGTGAGTTGTATGAATAATAAAAGTCCAGAAAGCCGTACTGTTTCCGATAAAGTAAATGTTATTTTGAAATTTAGGAAAAATAATGTTGCATATGAGAAATGAAAGCTGAATATTGCTCTCTCCCAGCTGGCTACGCTGATATGTCGCATGTTGGGATTTCCACTGCAAAAGAAAAGATCAAAAATTTCCAGTAAGCTGAGGAGGTGGCGTGGGATCAAGTGGATGGGACATGGAGGGGACACGATGGTGGCAGCACTGTATCCCACCACTTTTTCCTTGCCCTTTGAAAGCGCTGTGCACTGTTCACAGCTATATCAAGGGCCTTGGGTATGTGTGTGGCACAAGGATTAAGCATCTGTTGCTGGAATGGCGCTGTGATGATGACCGCCACATACAGGTATCACATGTGCAAGTTTCCAGGGTCCAGAGGAAACGAAAAATATTTTTTAAAAAAATCATGACCTATGAGAAAAAGATTCAGGAATTGAGATTATTTGTTCTAAGTCTGTTAAGGAGTGAAGACCAATTCTTCTTTGTACGCACTGAGATCAAAACAAGAATTAGAATTATTTTTCAGGAAGGCAGATTTAAGGTGTTACTAGGAAAAATGTTTCAATAAGGTTAGAATAAGCTGCGGAAATTGTGGGGATTCTTACCGCTAGAGATTTTAAAGAAGAGGTTATAAAATATCTGCAGTGGTGATCTGCTTTGCCACATCCTTCCTCGGATGATCTCTTATGTCCCCTCAGGATTTATATTTATGTAATTTTCATGATTTCTCTAGGAAACTGGGAATGGCTTCTTCACAGTACTTGGGACACTGAAAAGATAATTTTCTACTATGAAGCAACTTTCAATAATATATTATTGCTATTCAATTATATATATAGCCTTTGTAAAACATTTAGTATGTTCTATTATTTAAAAATCAGATCAAAACCATTCTAAAGTGACTAAGACAAAAACACTGTAAAATCAGATTGAAGGACTACAATTATAATACGGTACTCTGTAAGTTAAGTTATCGTTAGCTGGACATTTAGGAACTGCAAGAATGGGCCCTACATCAAGCTTTACTTGATATTTTTACTGCGCTTTTGGACACATATGTGCATGTCTTAATAATGAAAAGAGTAATAATATAATAGCAAGTTGGAAAGTTATTTCAATAGTTAGCTCAATTGAAAGAGCTAGAGATACTAAAACCAGTAGTAATACAGAAATACAGCCTACATGTTTATCTGCATTAAAATACTGAGTCAAGGCTCTTATTTGTCAAATTAAAAAGACCAAATGTTGCTAATAAAAAGCAAATTGAAGATGAACTTACAACACAGTACTGACAAAAAAAAATGGTTTTGCCACCAAGTGCTGTTTAGTTATTAATTTTTTTCTGCATAACACTGTTAAGCCTAGACCTACATCACTCTTACCTGAAACTGCTAAAATGTCACAGGGGATTTCAGGTAAGCCTGAGAAACAACAGTTATGTGCTGGATTGTAGAGAAGATCATTTTGGGAATCTGACTTTGTACAATTGCAGTAATCCACTTGGTCTTGGGCCCTTTTTTCATTATGATCACCAGGAAGCATTTGGAAGCATTCCTGCCATAAGCATTTTTCATCCTACTGACCTTTGGCAAAATGAACAAAAATAAAAGAGAAACAGAACTTCATGTCTGTGTCCACTAGAAATGAAAGGTCCTTACCTGCATCATGCAGTTATGTACCAAACTTTTGAGAAACAAAGATCAATGCTGTCATGACATTGAAGAAATATTGATATGATGTATTCTAGAAAACAAGCATCATCCAGTACCTGGTCTCGTAGTGTTTGTTACATGAATCTGACATCTGGTCTGTAGGTTTGAACTTTTCCATATTTCGTGTCTTTACAATTGCTGAGATTGAAATCATCAGTGGTTTCACCATGTCAGTTGTTACCTATTTCAGAGAGTTCCATCAGATCAAACTGATGTGGAGTTCCAGTAGCCCAAAGACATCCCAGGAATAGGATGGCACTTGTTCTGTAGGTGAGCAGAAAAGAATCCTCACTGGATTTGCTAAAAAAGCTTTGTCTTTAGCAAACACTCTACATGGGCAGTGGATCATGTCATACGTATTGGGATCCAATTACCACTGTTTGTTGTTTGCCAGGATCATTTTGTAATTTTGTGCAGGCCAATCTGAACTGATACACAAAACATAGAGAAGTTCTTTTATCAAATATCAGTGAGTGTAGAAAACTGTTTGTCAGCCTCCTTCCTATGATCTGCTGCTGTCTATACTCAGTGACAGCAAATTCCATGTTTTTAGTTGAGTAGACCAATGTGCTTTTCCATTGATAATTGGTTTGCAGCAAGTTTTGTTTTGACAGTGTTAGCTCATTATTAATTACACCAGCAACACGCTGCCTTGTCCTCATCTTCTCAGCAGGTGATAACAACTTGAAAGTCTAGGTAGTAAATGCACACGTGAAACTAAGATGGAGCTGAATCCTAACGCTGGCATCAGTAATGATACTATGATTTTCCATCTTTCCCTTGTCTTACCACTAAAGAGAAGCAATTATGGTAAACCAGCATGGTCATCATGTAATAAGCTGAGAATTCACTACATATTAAAATCTTCCAAGAGCTTTCAGACTGCTTCATTAAATAAAAGTACTCCTTCTGTTGATTGAAATGATTGAACATTAGATGAAGGTTGAAATTAACGGAAAATACAGGTATGGAAGTCAAATGCTGATCATCAGCTGTCCAAATGAGTCCCTTGACTTTGCTACTCCATGTAAGATGTGGATCAAACGAAGCTGCATCAGAACTTTTGTGGGTGTTTTAGTCGTCTAGCTGAACACGCAGAATATGCAGCACAGCCTAATATACAAATGCTATATAAATATATAAATCAGAAAACATGAAATAAACTGATGCTCATTATATTCCTGATATGAAGAATTTGCTTTCCTTTATCCTGGGTTAGCGGATGCTGTACAGAAGACAAGATACTTGTGATAATTTTAAATACTGCTTTTCAAGTTGCCATGCCAGTGAATCAGCTTTGCCGTTTTTAATGATTTGTTTGTGACAGTGTTGCAGAATCCTTAGAGCTAAGTTCTTTTCTTAGTTGCAATTATCGCAGGTTTGCACATGCCTAACTCAAAAGTATGCCTGTAGCTTCTATATGCTTTTCTATTCCAATATCTTAATGTAAATAACATCGCTGCTTCCAATGGCTTGTTCTAATAATATCAGAGCAATTGCATTTACAGAATCTGGCACAAAGAGTTAATTTGTTGATATCTGCATATGTATCACATTCCTTTCAATGTCAACATGTCATTTTTAGCTGTTTGTTACACACATTCTGTATTTACTTGACTGCAGGACAGTGCAGTCTGTAATTCTGAGTACCTGTTTCCATTTATTTAAGAGCTTTTTCCACACAAGGAAGTTTTACTGCAATTAAGAAAGAACATGACTTTATAATATAGCATTTTTTTTTCTGAAAAAAGCCTCCTGTAGTGCCATCTTTACTCTAGATTCTCTGCATAGCAAAGTTAAGGTCAGGTCCTCTTATGAGTTATGAGTAGCAAGTCTGAGCATGGTTCTGAGTACAAGCTGTACCTGCGTATGTGAAGACATATTCCTCTGAGTAGCAATTTTAGTCACTTGCCACATACATATAAGGCATAATAAAAGGTCTGCATACTGTATGTTAGGAACTGTATGCTGTAAAAATTGATTTTATGATTACTTGATCCCAGATAAGAGCAGGTGATTTATATACGTACTAATGGGACTTATATTAATCTCTTCCATGGATTAAATAAAATACTTCCAGAGAAAAAATGTTTTAAGCAGAAATGAGTGTTGTGGTTTACTGATATTTAGCTTTCATATTAATCTTCAGAGTAGACTCTGCCCTTCCTTACATACATCTATATCAGTGGTATCACAATTGACAAAACCTGCAGAAAACTGTCTTCAGGAAAGGAACTGTGGCAGCCTTAACATCAGCGTAACCAAGAGCATCTTTCCTAAGTATGAGGCTGCTCTATGTTACCACTACACATTGCTCAGTAATAACGCTGCAGACAGTTGATCAATGCAACATCCAGCAGTGTGGACCTCCAAAGAAGGCCTTGAAAAGACTCAGACGAGAAAGCCAGCCACACATCCAAATGCTTATGCTTTAGAAATTTATTTCAGTGTGGGCATCTGAGTCCCGCAGCTGCTGTACATAGCCTTTTATATGGCCACAGGTGTTGGCTTCACTGCTGGAGCACGAAGTGGTAGCAAACAAAGGGGAGTATAGTCGATGCTGCCAGACACCAGACATAGTGCCAATTTAATACTGAATGTAAAACAAATACTTGTGCCAATTTGTTTCTAAATGCATTTTTAGTTAGAAAAATTAGCTTGTCTTTTGAGAGCATTATCTATGTGTGGATGAATGTTCCAAGTTTCAATACAGTATAAAGCAGGCTTTTAAAAAATCAAAATAAATAAACAAAATATAGACTTAAAAATATCAAACCCCACTATCATATTGTTTATTCTCCAATTGTTTAAAAAATAATCAAAGTGTATTATACTAACTTAATTCTTCGTGATCACTCAGTGTCTTTTGTGAAACAGATTTATCCCTTATGGACTACAAAATACATCTCTGGAGTTGCATCAGGAAGTAAAGGTAATTCAGCATAAGAGGATGTCGTGAAGTAAATTTGTGTCTGTATTCAAGGGCATTTCTGGAGTTCCACATTCTAAATTCAGCTGATTGAACTGTCATTGCATCATCTACCAATCTTACAATTTTAGGACTATGTTTTCTGCTTCTGTGAAGAATCATATTCCAGTGTATTAAGATTTTCACTATTTTGAAATGCATTTTGCCTGTAAATGGAAATATTTTAGGCATTTCCCTCATTAATTACAGCTGAATCCTATTTACATACATATTTATACAAATAATTTGTCTTTGGTCGATTCCAAAAAGGAGAGGTGGAAATGTAGGATCCTTTTAAAATGATTGACTACTTATCACAGTACTACAGATGCTATTTCTGCTTCTGTATAGGGAATTTCCTGCACTATTTACAGATAATAGCATTAACAGCTGCTTCTGTTACCAAAACTGCAGTGAATGTTTGAGGTATTTAGCATTTTGCAATTGGAAAGAGAGTTACCAAAGGGTCCTTCAATCCTAAGGACTCAAAATCCCTCTTTTGTACTACTACCTTGCTGAGTTTTAATATTAATGCACACCTGGATGCTGCAGGAAGTTTTCCTGTGGGCAAAGACATATATTTTGTTCCAGTTCGACTTGGACTGCAAATGGCAAAAAGAACATTTAATGTAATTTTGAATATCTGGCCATAATAAGTGTTAAAAGTGTCATCAAAGAGGAGCTGTGTATGCAAAACTGTCGTTGCTAGTCTAGGTCCCCAGAACAAACATGTCTTTTATGTTAACACATCACTGGGGGGTGGGGGGAGGGAAATGAAATTGTTCTGGGAGTAAGGACTTGTATCCCAGATCTTCCCTCTCCTAACGGAAAACTCAGTCAGGATGGGACGGTTGTTACTCTGGAAGGTCCCATATAGACACTTTTATTTTATAAAAGCTATTGGAGCTGATTTGCCTCTTTAGAGAGTTCTAAGTAAGAAAACTAAGTAATAAATGGCAAGTGTAGGTATAAATTCCAAAAACCAGACAGTATTAAACAAGTCTTGAACACATAAAGATAATAAGCAACATTTTTAAAGTGAGCTATAAAGAAGTCCCTCATAACAGAGAAATGTGTTTGCAGGTGCTTGTTGGAAAATGGTTTGATTTGTGTGAATGAAATCAAGTGGAAAGGAAATAGTTCCTTTTTTAGTAAACTTGATAAAAGCAAGGCATTAAGATATCTCTGTATCTAAATAGATTCTTCCTGTAAAAAAAAAAGTATTGTCTTTTATTTAATGGGGTAAAAGTAGTTTCGAATAGGTCCAAATTATTCAAAATACTCTTAAGAGACTTTTAACTATTGATAGTGAAATAAGGCTGCTTTGCCAAACTTACATTGTAAACAGTTTACATTTAGTAGTACAAACCAGGTTATGAACATGACCCTTATACACAAGAGACTATCCCAAGCACAGACCTATCAGTTGTTTTTGGAGGGATGGCCTTTTCTTTGTGTGGATGATGTGGGTGGCTTTTTGTCATTTTGTATATGCATAGATATATGCCTAATAATAATTCTGTCACCTACCTTTGGATGCAAAACAGTTGAAATCATTTAAATATCAAAAATGTTCGTGTCTTAGAAATTCAGATCATACCATTGAAAAATCTACTCTAGTAATTTTAGATTATATTTTCTTTTATCTGTTTAATTTGTATTTTTGTTCTCGTCAAGCATTATTTTAATTAATGGGCATTATTTACAATGTTCCGCTAGTATGTCTCAACATCTTCAATATTTTTTTTCAAATCTATTCAAAATAGGAAATTAATCTAAAATAGCCTTTTCCCATGAAAAGGATTTTGATGTTTATTTTTCAAAGAAATAGAGGTTGGGTGAAAATTTCCAAGCTAATTCTATCAAGTAATTGTTTTACTGAGAAAAGAATATCCTTCCTCTGAAGTGTGTCTTTAAAAAATTTTTAAAAGATCATGTCATTGTAAGTCATTGTATACGTCATTTAAGTTGTGCTATGTGCTAGATTGATTTCACATCAAATTTCTCCTTAAATAAACAAAGCATTCTGCCAGGTATTTCCTAATACAACTACATGCTCTTGGTCTTGAGGCAGAATGAAATCCCTGACTGGGTTCTGTGGGAAGCCAAGAGTGATGTTCACAGTGTGCCTTTCTGCACAGGTCTTCTGTTATTCTGTGGAATATCCCCAAAACAGCCCCACTTGATGTACGCTTCTCATTTTAAAACTGAACTTTTCCCCTTATGAGAAGAGGACCTTTCTTTCTCCTCTGTATCAGAACATACAGTTGTAGGTTCCTAATCCCATGTCTGCATCATGGGCTGTGTACAGAATGCAGCAACTTTATCTTCTGTCACTTCAGAAACTCCATTTGATAGGGCTTCCCAAAACTCGTCTTACTATTTTGTTGCTCACATTTCCATTACTGCATGGAGGTTGAATTATCTTCAACTGCATTAGCTCATGAATCACCTCAGGATCTACTTCTGCGTTCCTGCTTTCACATATTTGCCCAGATTTATTTGCTTGATTCTGCATTTCTTTTTCTCTTCGATCACTTATCATTGGCTTTTTTCTACACCTTCTTCTACTCCTTTTCCAGTAAGCCTGATTCATTTTCAGCACTTGCACATTATTTGAGAAGCTGGGGGCATCCCAGTGCCTTCTATTTTTATCTCTGCCATTCATAATTGTCAGAGATTAAGGTTTTTAGCTGTAAAAAAAAAATTCAAAAATGGAATACGACTTAAAATTAGTCAGTGTCTGTGGCTGCCATGGAGGAAAAAATGTAGTTTTGTTTCCAGTGTGAACAAATATATCAATATCTTTTAATGCATCAACACACCAGTTTGAGTGAAACAGAAGACATGAGAAAAAAACCCCAGATACTGGTTTTTTTTAAATGCTAAATCACTTTGGAAAGGGAAAGAATTCAAGTTTTGATTTATTTACTTTATTGCTGATAAAAATGTGTATGGACCTCATATACGTGTATCACCAAGCAGCAAAAAGAGAGGTTCACCAAGTGCATTATCTTGTATCCCCAAATGCACTTCCAGGCTACCAGACAGGAGTGATAATAGGAAATGCATAGAGGTGCAGTATTTTGTCTGCACCAAGAGCTGAATTCACAAGTAGCCTCAATGCCAAATTACATAATTTCTCCTCCCGCAGGTCAGGCACGTTGCGGTGGCCACCGCACAGCTGCTGGCCTGGGCGGCATCCAGGCAGACACAGTCACAATTGTCCCTTTTTCATCTGGGTCGTTCTGAATTCCCTCAACAGGAAATGGAACACAAGCAGAAAAGTTTTAAAAACATCCCAGACATGAATCAACAAAAACCCCAAACATCTGCTCATCAAAGCTCATCAGAAAACACTGTATTTTATTTACACTACTCTTCTGAATGTACTGAGAATGCCTAATGAGGTTAGAGATCATTGGAAAATATTGCTGGTATGAAGAGTCCATTTCACTTTCCAGATTATTGGCCTAATCTACACAAAATATGTGAAATACAAAGTATTGTATTCACAGCCTCTGAAATTTTGGGGTTTTTTTAGTGTAAAATGATGTAGTTTTATCAAATCCACAATTCGCATCAAATCCAAGCTGGCTAAAAGAAGGTATATTATTTTAATCAATATTTTAATTTCTTTTTAAGATAAAATAGTGCTAGCAAATGTGAAAACCTGGATAATAAAAAGTACAGTTAATGTAAGTGGCTTCAGCAGAGGAGTGAGGAACATTTTCATGTATATGGAAGTGCCGGCTTCAGTCCTCAGATAGAGCAGCTCAGCATAACCTACTGTCTGCATCCCATGCTGCCAGGGAATCGAGCCACTGTGTTTAAACGTCTAACATGGCACAGCTTTTTTCTGATCCACAGGACAGAACCCGTATTCCGTCCTCATTCAGGCTTTATGAATCCACGTGTCCTTGCAAGAAGTCTTATTATCAAGGCAGGTCTAATTTCAGCTTTGTCCAGAGTAAGAGCTCAGATACTTACCCCTTTTTACACGCAGCGAAGCTGAAAGGTGGATACTCTGTTACCTGAGCTATTTCAGTTGTTTCAGGGAAAGGTTTGCCTCAGCTACGCTGAGGAAACGTTGGCTTATGGTGGTTGTGACCTTGTCCTTGCAGATGTCCTCACACTTCTCTCCGAGTATCAGAAGAGAAACAAAATCTTCTTTTGCAGGTGTAAAATTTGTTGGGGACCGAAGGGAGTATTTTAATTATACTTGCCAACCGATTCTTGTCTTTTTTTGGCTTTTTAAATGGTGTGTATCACCTTAGCATCAAAACACCACATAGTATTTCATAGAATCATACAATCACAGAATAATAGAATGGTTTGAGTTGGTACGGACCTTAAACATCATTTAGTTCCAACCCCTCCACCCTGGGTAGGGGCACCTTCCACTAGACCAGGTTGCTCAAAGCCCCATCCAGCCTGGCCTTGAACACTTCCAGGGATGGGGCATCCATGTCTTCCCTGGGCAACCTGTTCCAGTGTCTCACCACCCTCACAGTAAAGAATTTCTTCCTAATATCTAATTTAAATCTGCCATCTTTTAGTTGAAAAACGTTACCCCTTGTGCTATCACTAGATGCCCTTGTAAAAAGTCCCTCTCCAGCTTTCTTCTAGGTCCCCTTTAGGTACTGGAAGGCCACTATAAGGTTTCACCAGCACCTTCTCTTCTGCAGGCTGAAAAACGCAACTCTCTCAGACTGCCTTCATAGGAGAGGTGCTCCAGCCCTCTGATCATCTTCATGTCTCTCCTCTGGACTCATCCCAACAGATCCATGTCCTTCTTATGTTGGGGGCCGCAGATATGAACAAAGAATTCCAGATAGGGTCTCATGAGAGCAGAGTAGAGGGGCAGAATCACCTCCCTCGACCTGCTGGCCATGCTACTTTTGATGCAGCCCATGATACTGTTGGCCTTCTGGACTGCAGGCACACATTGCTGGCTTACATTGAGCTTCTTATCCACCAACACCCCCAAGTCCCTGTCCTCAGGGCTGCTCTCAGTCCATTCTCTGCCCGACCTTCTGACCCATGTTGCATCCATGTTGGGATGGATCGCTCCTGAGCTTGCATGAGGTGATCCTTGAAAATTAATGAGCTTTCTTGGGCCCATCTTCCCTCCAGGGCTTTATCCCATGTTACTGTACCAAGCAGATCCATGAAGAGGCCAAAGTCTGCTTTCCTGAAGTCCAGGACAGTGGGCTTGATCTAAGCCCTCCTCGCTACCCTAAGGATCTTGAACTCCACCATTTCATGGTCACTGCAGCCAAGGCTGCCCTTGACCTTCACATTCTCCACCAGCCCCTCCTTGTTGGTGAGAACAAGGTCCAGCATAGCACCTCTCCTTGTTGGCCTCTCTATCATTTGGAGAAGGAAGTTACCATTAAAGCATTCCAGGAGCCTCCTGGATTGCTTATGGCCTGCTGTGTTGTCCCTCCAACAGATATCGGAGTGGTTGAAGTCTACCATGAGGACCAGGGCTTGTGAACATGAGGCTGCTCCTATCTGTCTCCAGAGGGCCTCATCCCCTCAGTCTTCCTGGTTAGGTGGCCTGTAGCAGATCTCCACTATAAAGCCACCTTTCCCTGCCCTTCAATAATCCTGACCCATAAACTCTTAGTAGGCCCCTCATCCATCCACAAGTGGAGGTCTGTGCACTCCAGCTTTTCACTGACATAGAGGGCAACACCTCCTCCTTGTCTCTGCTGCCCACCTTTCCTGAAGAGCCTGTATCCTTCCATTTCAACATTCCAGTCATAGGAGCCATCCCACCATATCTCCATGATGCCAATAAGATCAAAGCCCTGTGTGTTTATTCCCCCCACATACTTTTGCATGGAGGCATTAAGTTGGGCCCCCAATGAAGCTAACGTACTGGAGTGGCTTGAAATTCCTTTGTGCTTCAGTTCAGGTGCTCTCCTGCTGACCTGTAATTCTTCTGCAGGCTCTGGCCATCTATTGGTGGCACTGGCATCAAACTGCTAGGATTGAGGTCCCCGTCCCCTGGCAACGCTAGTCTACAGCTCTCTTTCCTCTGAGGCTTTTCTGTTTGTGTTCAGAGGAAAGCATCTTGCTTAGCAATAAGTGCTTTTAAAGGAAGGCAATGTAGAACCCTGGTCACTCTCTTGAAGAGTCAACTTGGAGACTATGCAGTTTTCTCAGTAAATTCCAGAAGAAGCAATACTTTCATAGTGTTGGTTTAGAGAAAGAGGACAACAGCATTGATGAATGACTACAGCAGCTGTAAGTCACATAAAGGGTAATTATTTTTTGCAAGTGTGGAAAGGAATTTTATTCTGCATGTGTGCTGTGTAGCTACAAAATATTGCTGTCAATGCCAAAAAGGATAAACACCTGCTAAAAGAACTGTGGAGAGGATTATCTCTCTTTCTTACATACACACTTATGAAATACATACTACACATTGGCCCATCTCCAGCTTTTTTCTCTTTCTCTCAGCATTTTTCTAGCCATTGAATCTATTGTTCACCCTCTCTGCCTGACCTGTGAAAAAGACATCTGCTGTGTAGAGAGGCCAAATATCAACATATGACATGCTTCAGTTACCTTGTGCCAACCTGGTAGGACAGAACGCTTGTTTGTTTTTTAACCCGTCCCTTTTGGGTTCTGTTGCCTGGTTTTGTCATTAGGATGTGGGTCTGGTACCCTCTCATGCTCCTTATCCCTCCTCACCAGGCTGGAAAGAGCTACTTGCTGATTTCTCTCCACCTGTGTAGCTGTAGTGGTGCTCTGCCAGCAATGCTAATGCTCCCTTGCCAGTTTTTAAACATTTTGCCAAGTAGAGAGAATTAATAACAAGATCTGAATCATCTCTAAAGTAACCCAAATGCCCCTGTGTCCTATTCCTCCAGTATTATGTCATTTTTCAGCTCTTGTCCAGGATAATAAAAAGGATCTCTTATACCCCCACAGCTGAGAAGTGTGTCAGGGCGGGCCGCCCCATTTATTCAGGCTACCCTTTTGCCTTTGTGACTCTTAAACATTTAAAAACCTTTAGGCCAGATTTTACGGTCCATGTCATGCTGCTCAGCTGGTGCAAAGTAGATGGACTCCAGCCAAAGCTGGCAGGTGGCCACGACCGTCCCCTCGTGCCCGTGAAGGCAGCCGGGAAAGGACAGCGCGGTTCGTGTCCTCGCTGGCCCCTCTGCAGTGCCGCGTGTGAGGGAGCCCATTTGCAGGACCCTGCCACCCTGGGAGGGCAGCCCTGAGCTGGGGTGAGCCCTGTATCTGCGTGGGGACATAGCTATTGTTGCCTCCTCTGAGGACATGCACTTCTAGAGTGCAGCTTTTGATTTTGAGACTGGAAAACAGAAGAGTTCAAACATTTGAAGGGTTTGAGTGGAGGTTAAACCAATAGGGAGAAACTACTAAACCAGAATCATAGCTCATAATGTCTGCAATATCCATGCCTACTCTAACTTCAGCAACAGCTTCCCACTGTGATGTGGGCTTCACTTATTTGATTCTCTTTCTTTCATGTTGTTTCATCCTTTTTGCTCCATTTGCAAGCAGGATCAAAGATCTTAAAGCATCAAGATGACTGTCAAAAGTGAAAAGTGGAAGATACTTTGGGATGGCCGTGTTCAGTTAGTACTGTACCTTCAAGAAGTGCTGCCAAGCATTCCTTTTAGGTCTAAAAACAAGAAACTTTTGTTTCAACAGGAAAACTTGGCCTCTTGTCTACAGAGGCCTCTGCAAACTGCGTGATGGTGTGCAGAGCCAGGGCAGAGGAGTTGATCTTGCTCCAGTCGGCTGCGGCGCCTGTTTCTGCTCCCAGCACCTTTCATCCTGTTGCAGCTACTGGTGGCTTTCTTTGGCTGGGTGTCGTGCTTTCCTTCCCCGGTGCTCTGGGGAACATCTGCACAGCCACAAGTGTAACCTAGTACACTTGGAGCTTCTCCCCTCCCTTCTCTTCTGTCTCTCATGTGTCAATCATAAACTTTACTTCATATTCAGATGGCATCCTTGCTTATCTCCAGCTCTCTGCAGTGATTTGGTTTTCCCCTAGGCATGAAGCCTAATTCTGCAGCCTACATCTTCTGTCTACTGTTTAGAAAGAAGGACAACACTAACTGCCTGCAAGGGCATCCCTAAATACCAGCGTGGAGATTCTGAGACAGCTTGTGCTGTTAGTGTGGTGAAAGGCAAACGTCTTCATAGGAATGTAAACATGCTCTAATACTTCAGCGTCCGCCTCTCAGTTGCTGTGGATTGGCCTTTTTCTGCCCTGAGCATGTGAGTTGCATATATATACCATATCATGTTCCCATTTACCATTTCTTTTGCAGGACAATCTTCTATCTGTTCCACTGTTAATACCTTAATATGACAAATGAATATGTGTGAAAGAGCTACCTGGTACAAGCCACTAAATTTCTTTTGGTTCTCTGCTCCGTTTGTAGTAAGGAGACGGTTTCTGAAGGCCTAAAAGTTATCTGGCTTGTAAAGAAAAAAACAATCTCTGCCACAGACTGGAGTTATAAAATTTGACCTACTTAACAAAAAATCCTATTAGGTGGATTTACACATGGTTCCCTGAGATCAGACTGTTCAATATGAAGAATAGGTCCTGAATCCTTTTAATGGGACCTGAAGCCTTAAGCTGTTTAATGCTGTCAGGTATTTTTTCCATGTTACTGTTCCTTGCTTCTTTTAGATTCTGATGCTAAAACCAATGCAAAATATAGGCTGGTCCATATAGAGCTTACAGTTTGTAATATCATCATGCCCAACCACTAAATCTGTTACATTGCAATTTGATAAACATTATTGCTGTAAAGAAGAAAAAAAAGCTTAATCTTTTTTTTGCTACAACTAGTTACATGGCATGGCAAGATGGGCCTCCTCAGAGGCTATTCTGAGTTCTGAAATAGTCCTCGTTTTAGCTTGCTTTAGTCAAAATCATTTTTTCGTGACTTCATACTGCTTCATCTCATCCCATGCTGCAAAGCCATGTGACACTATTGCAAAGTTAACAGTATTGAGTGGTTTTTTCTTGAGTCTCTTGCTTGAAGAGTCAAGTGGTTTTGTGAAGCTTTCAGCACTCCTTTCTGTCCAAAAAGAAAGTGAAAAGAAAACGGAATTTCTGTTCCCTCATGGTTGTAGAAAAGAATTTATGATGCCAAACACTGCAGTGGCTCATAAGCTAGGGGACAAAACAAAAATCCAAGTATGTATTTTTATCTTCAAATCCCTTTTTTGTATTAGTCTTGTAATTTATTTTAGTTTCAAACAATGATTTTGGAGGTTGTTTGCGTAGACAAATTTTGGTTAACAAGGCCCTAGCAAAAAAACACGAAACCAAATTGAGCTCACAAACCAAAACCCTGTAAATGATCCGGTGAAATCCACAATTGCTAATAGTTTGATTCATTGAGATCATCCCTTGCTCCTTTGTTCTCTTACATTTTAGACAATAATGTTCCTGTAAATGGGAGATATAATTGCCAGAATCCTGGTAACTTCTTTGCATAGCTACCACAGTTTCCATAACCTAGGCAGAAGAAGCAAAGGCCCATGCCACCCTGGCATAATACTGAATTTTCTTGCTGCATTCCCAGCAAGAAGTACTCAGGGGGTCACCGTTGGCAAAATCTGGCAAGATGTTTTCTCCATAAAGTGTTGGGCATGGTATTTCTGGGCTCTGACCAAACACCTTTTTCTCCAGCATCCTACAATCTAAGCACAAGGAGAGGACATTAGTGTCTTGGGCATATTGAGCTCTTATTGGTTATGAGCAATATTGGTACAGTGTGTATTGCAAAGCAGAATAGCTTACTTCCAAGGTAATAAAGTAAGGATTTCAATTCAGCATTGTCATTTCCTATGTTCTTTATATGAGAGCTTATGGGGAGTCTTTGACAGAGGAGATACATATATATTTTAAAAATCTATAGTAATAAATATGTACTGGCCATAGCAATAAACTTTCTTCATCCTTTAGCTTTTAAAAATGGTTGTGAATAAGTCTAAAAGAGGACTAGATTCCCAGCTGTCATCAAAAGCGACAAAAGAGGCATTTATGCATTTATCCTCTGAAGGCTGGTTCCCAAGGCTCCCTTCTGACATGACTGCTGTGCCAGGAGCTTGCAGCTTTTGCTAACCTCAAGCTAGGGAATCCCCATTGCGGGAAGTCTGGTTTCACAAGCTTAGGATACAGCCCAGGGACTCTCTCACTTATCATTAACAAACACACCTCACAAAAATGTAGTTGTGTGGATGTGTATGCACAAATAGGTGTGTGCATGCATGCGTGTGCTTCAGACTTTATTTGACCCTGTATCTGCATACAGAAGTACTCCTTAGAATTTCACCTCCACTTAGTCTGACTTGGTTAGCTCAAGCTGAGAACGTACCTCTCTTCCATATGATACTTCCTCTACGTTTTAGTCTCCATAGACTTCAACAGTAATATATCTATTAGAACAAGTGCAAGTGGAAGGTGAAATATTATTGGTCTGAATTAAGACACTTTACACCGGTTTTGCATTTAGTTGTCATAAATGATCATGAAAATTCAAGGCCTTATATATTGATTCCTCATTCTTCAGCCCATTGAGGTTTACAGTACATTTGACAAGTGGGTATTGACCTTCACATGGTGTTGGTCAATGTTATCTCGTAAACCACTAAAATCTTAGTCTCATCTAAACAGAAGTGGGTATCTTCTTATTACCTCTCCTTTTTCCACATGGATTATTATATTATAAATGACAATATATTAATTTAGCTTAGCTTTACTTTGTATCATACATATGCTTGAATTTTCAAATAGGATATTTGAAATGAAAATAATGTATTAAAGATCTCTGGTGAGACCTAATGGATTTATAAAAATAGAAAACTGCAAGTACAAACACATAAATATTTATGGTGAATTTTCTTATCCCTGTTTATGTTTCATGTAGGATAATATTTTTGTCATAGGATTAGGCTTGGGCTACCTCTGGTTTATGTGACAGGAAATTTAGAACAGGTCATATCAATCAACATAAAATACAGTATGCAATGAGTTAATATCAGCACTACAAATGTGAAAGTTTTTTATGCATGACTAATGTATGTCTACGTCTTGTCCTTCTGAATTAAGAGGACCATCTGGGGACGAAAATTAAATTCTAGCTGAATTGTTTTTCAATTAATAAAACAAGGAGAACAAAGCTTTTAAAACACTTTGTGATTCATAGATACACTTCATAGAGTGCACATGGCAGTGGCTTTTCCTTCAGCCTGATTCTGCTTTCACTGACAGTGATGAAAATCAGGAGTAATTCAGCCAAGTCAGTGGAGCTTCCTGGGGTAAGATGATAAGATGAGAACAAAATGAGGAATTTATTGTCACAGCTGTGGAGCAAATATATAGCAGTGATAGATTATTTCTTTATGGACTATGACACAGCTTGAATGAAGAAAATATAGTAGTGGCCTATAAGCAATTGATTTTTTTTTTCAATGCTGAATGCAGGTAGAACCATTCTTTGTCACCGCTGTTATGCAGAGAAACAACTGGAAAAGTACAAAGAAATTGTACTGGATGTGAAGATCATTTACAAAGATATTTTCAGTTTAATGATTGGAATACAGTAGTTTGCCTTTTTATGAGTGAAAGTATATGTCTCTGAAACTGCTGACAAAGTCTGCCTCATAGTAAACAAATTGGAGAAATATATGCCAGAGACTTCCTGAAATATTCTTTATTTGCAGCTAGTAATCTTTGAGTAAATTCAGACTCATTCAGTTGAAGGCATTTTATTGTATGTCAGTTTGAACTACTGGCTCTTTCAATGACTAGTAACATATTTCATGTTTTAGTTAATAAATGATGGATGACTTGGGTTAAACAGATCAATCTAGACTTTACTTTCTGATGCCTCTTTTGATGATTCTTTAATTTCTGCTGTTAACTCCCCTCAGCTCTACATTCATACAGGTTAGTACAATGGTTATGTATGATTTATAGTGAACATTGCAAGTCACTATCTGGTGCTACCAGATAGGACTGGAACACCTCTCCTATGAAGAAAGACTGAGGGAATTGGATCTCTTTAGTCTGGGAAAAGAGACAGCTGAGGGGTGACCTTATCAACACTTATAAATACCTAAAGGGTGGGTGTCAGGAGAATGGGGCCAGGCTCTTTTCAGTGGTGCCCAGGGACAGGACAAGAGGGAATGGGCACAAACTTGAGCACAGGAAGTTCCACCTAAACATGAGGAGGAACTTCTTTACCTTGAGGGTGGCAGAGCACTGGAACAGGCTGCACAGGGAGGTGGTGGAGTCTCCGTCTCTGGAGTCATTCAAAACCCACCTGGATGGGTTCCTGTGCAACCTGCTCTAAGGTGTCCCTGCTCTGGCAGGGGGTTGGACTAGATGATCTCCAGAGGTCCCTTCCAACCCTATGATTCTGTGATTCTATGATTCTACTAACATTTAATAATTCAGTTAATTTATCTTTTCTTTGCTGTTCCTTTTCCTGTGCAAATTACCTAACACTAAGTTTTGATCCTTAGCACAAAAAATGCCACTATATTTCTCTTCTAAAGGATCAGATAATGTAGAGTACAAATTGACAATTCTGCTTAAAATTCAGAGGGCAGAAGTTTTACTGAAGGATAAAATTTTAATAGCCAATGGGACTTCAAAAATTTAGTGAAAGGAAAGCAAAAGAAGGATGTAGAACTATTACTTTTGTTTGGTAAGAAGATTAAAAAAGAGCAACTAACAAAATGGGAAATTTAAGAATGAAAAACTCCTAAAGAAATCACTTAGAATACTATTTTAAAATATATATAAAAAAAAAAATCCAGGAGGAGAGTCCTAGGCTCCAAAAACGCTTAGTGGGATGAACCCAGCCAACGTCAAATGTAAAACATTATAATTGTGGGACTATCAAGGTTTTGCTAGAGTGAAAGGAGGCTACCAAGGGAATCCCCAGGGATAGACAGCTTTAGATTTTATTCAATGCCTTTGAAATGATTCAGAGGAAATACCAAAGCTGTCTCAGAAAGAGAATAAATAAACCTCTTATTACAAGAGGCCAGGTGTTTTCTTTCTCTACGTGAATTCCTAGGAACAAAGATGCAGTAGATCTATAGACTGAAATGGCCGTGGAAAGGTGGCCATTTCAAAACTTATGAAGACTTTTATATACAGTTTTGAAATTATAAAATGAAAATGACACTTACAGGATATTGCTGAAGGCAATTATCAGTTGGAGAGTGTTATGAGTAACAATATCATGAGTAACAATATCTTGAGTTATAATAGTAAAGCGAAAGAACTATTACAAGGAGGCCAACAACTCATGTCAGATTTTAAGCCAGCATCTGAACAATAGCGAGTATGATAAAACTGACAGAGAGTGTAATACATAGCAAAAGCTTTTTGGCCTTTTTGTGAAGCAGCTGGTGTTGCATATGGTGAGAGGTAGGACATGGGATGGATTGGACTTTGTTTTGTTCAGTGTCAAAAATTATATGCTGTAAAGTAAGGATAATGGATATGATTCTCAAATAAAATGACACAAAGCCTGTCTCTCAGAATTCCCTGTCCAAAATTCCTCTTGGATAATTCATCTGATTGTATTTTGTGTAGTAGAACTGTGGTAATTTATCCCGGGTGACAGCAGGCCTTAGAGCTTTAAGATAAGCTATAAAAAAGAAGATATTTCAGCAAAACGAACACCGAGAAGTAATCAGTCCTTAACTCCTGAATGAAAAACTACCATAAAGCTAATAAATTGTTTTTAAAATTAATGACAACATACAGTGAAAATCTAGTTTTTGAGGGGTGGAAACATTTCATTCTGATTCTAAAGTTGAATCACATAATGTTTCCTCAAAGGGAGCAGCTCCTGTGTTTCCTGCTGTTAACTTGTAAAGCTCAACCTTCAGGTGTTGCCATTGAGCTAGTCCAGCTGAGTGATGTTTGTGTGGAAAACTGAAAAACTCAAATGCTTCAAGCTAAATATTAAGCTACTTTTTGAACAGCTAAAATTATTGGGCTTGGGAGAAATAAAATTATAAATGATGGAATGTTAGAAAGAACTATGTGGGCATTTCTGTATCATTTTTTATTATGTTGCCTACAAAGTTTTTTATTATGTTGTAACAAAGAGACTTGTATATCTGGTTCTGTGATGGTCTAAGTTACTGCAACCTCTTTTACCATAGAGTGAAAAACTTATTCAAATATGTAGAGGAAAAAAATAATTAGTACCCATATCACAGAAAACATTGTTGGGGTTTCTTCCATAATCAATCTTAGATGGCCACCACTGACCAAAACCACAAAAAATAGGATATTCTTTTCTGAACTACAGCAATAAAAGGTCTGTGAATACTGTAGTAAAAAGTTGAGTGTCTAATATAAAAAAAACCAAAACAGGCAGACAAATTCCTTTGCTTTCTGGTAGCTCGAAAATACTGTACTTTGAGTGTAACAAGTTATAGACGTACTCATAAAGAGAGAAATGAGCCTAAAGTCTAAAATCACTTTGAGAGCAGTTTTAAAACAAGTTTTTTCATAGATCTCTGATGTCTTTATCAGGTCTTATGTATGTGCATTGCTTAGCAAAACGTATTTGTGCTGTATTCTTAACGTTTATCTAAAAGGGTAATATTTGTGATAAACTGGCAATTAGCTAATTACCAGACTGCTTTGAGACAGATTGGCTCATTTGGAAGAAACCTAACTAAAGGTATTTGAATCAAAAAATTTTAAGGAGTTCCGAAACTACTACGGTGTGGTATATTCGCACATGGTAGGTTGGATACTTTCTCATCTTCTACTAAGATGAGTAGTAAATAATTTTCAGTGCAGTAGTCTTCAGAACATGTGTTAACCCTTTATCTACTGCCTTCACACATATTCCCAGTGCATATCTGGTGGAATATAAAGTTATCAGCCACAGTTTTGAAAACGTACTCGTGTTTTGGTATCCTTCCATTTTTAATGCAAATTTGATGACACATTTGTTACCCAGGGACCTTAATTTATGTAGGGCTTAATGTAGCCTTTATGCATAGAAGAATCCAGACTGGGCATTGAAAACTGTGCTATGCTTTACAATATTTAGACAATCCAAACATGTTCTGATGTGGGTGGGGTGTTTTCTAATAACGTAAGAAGCTAAAAAATATATAGCATTCAAAGCATATTGATTGTTTACAAAATATTTTATGACAGTTGGGCAGGTAAAAAGGAGTTCCCCTGGAAAAGTATATTATTTTTCTGACTTGTCTGTTGCCAGTAGGTTATTCACAGTAACAATAAGTTGCTGATAGTTTCAGGAATAACGGTGTGTACAATAAGGACATCATAGCAAGTGAACAAAAAATCCTGTCTGTCAGAAAGAAATGACCATTTTTGTTAGAATCTCTTTATGATATTGCCTTGTTCCACTTTCAAAGTCCAGAAGCATTTCTGATATGGCGCTCTCTAATAGAGGATAGGGAAGGTTTTGCTGTAGATGTTGGACTTCAGGCTATTTCACAGAGAGGGTTGGCATTGCAGCAGTGTGTGTCCGAGCCCCAGCCTGAGGTACCTACGTAGCCAATATGTGAGAATAGGAGATTCCCATGGGCGGGCATCCTGAGGAACTGTCAAAGCCAGATGCTAGGAAATACAAATGGGAACAATGTTTTGCACCCTCAGAATGCTTAACTTTACATGACTAGAAGGTAGGGAGGCATCTGTTCAGAGTTCACAAATTTCACTTTGGAACTAGTCATCTAAGTTTTTCCTTTGAAAACTTTGCCAAGACAGGTCTCTTTCTTCCCTTAAAATATGTCTGGTGCTGTCTTGGATTTTGGTCATAATTTCCATTAAGTAGTTGCACTAAAAATCTTGCAAGGGCAAAATGTGAACATAGTTGATATGTGGAGACAAGACTTTAATCTTAGTGTAGTTTGAGTCTTTACAGTCTAATCAAAATACAAGTTATGATTAGTCTTATTAGAGTCATGATAACACTAGTACTTACAGCACTCATCCTCCTTCTACATAAGGTAGGGCAAGGGGAGCCGGACCATCAGAGGGATGTGAGGGCTTTACTAGGACAACTATCGTGTTGGTGAGCGTTACTTCCTCCACGGTCCTCTTGAGGGCCTTTCTGTGTTTTCTAATGCAGTCTCCTTACTTGATCTTTCTTCATTGGCTCCTAATTCCACCTTATGCAGTTTTTCTGTTCTGTTTGTTATTCTTGAAAACCATTTCACCCGAGTGACCAGCTACTGACCACTGTGATTTATGATTAATGTCACAGGCCTCTGCCCTTCATCTCTACCTGTATTTCTCTGCAGTACACTTTTATTCTAACTCATGGACTGTTCACCCTACTCTGAAAAACTGTTATCACTATCTATTAATTAGGAATAGGTGTTGTACCATACAGCTTCACACAGCTGAACTGAATCTAATACCTATTTAGGCAAGGTCAGCTGACTGCTAAATGTTTGCTAAAACAAGCTAAAATCAGCTCAGGCCAAGACAAGTCCAGGCAAATCCAGAGGACTACAGTGTTAGGGAAATAAAAAGCCTTTGTTCTTTTCTTAGTAATGGCAAAATCATGTTTATTAGTGTATAAATTGGATACTTCTAAGTTATCTACACCTATTTTTGGAGATGGGTATTTATTTCATGGCTCAGGTTCATTGCTTGCTGAAAAAGGTGTTTAGCCATTCTCAGCAGGACGCTTCCGCTGGGTTTCCCTCTGAGTTTGTCTGTGTCGTGTTGGGAGCGAGCAGGCTGGTTTGCATGGAGCAGGAGACCAGGGGACCAGCACCGACGGAACTGCGCAGAGGGTGGAGAAGCAATGAAACAGAGTGACAAATGAGATGCCTTCTCTGGAGAGATGCTGGCAAGCAGCACATTAGGATAACATGAGATTTCAAGAGAAAATCCAGGCTATAATCTGGGACATACTGACACGTGCTCTTGTTAGGAGATGATGGGTCTTTACAATAACATTGAAACAACCCACACATAAATTTCACATAAAGTATATGTATTTGCAAACTTTCAATATCACAGTGCTTTGTAGCAACAGTCTAGTAATGAATAATGCAATTGTAAATAATCAGAACAGCCAGAGCAGTAGTTTGCATCAAGAGCCTGCAAAAAATTGCTGTTTATTGTTAATGAGTAGAAGACTATTAACTAGAAAGCCAATGCTAGGATATTGTCATGGTTTGCACTGGCCGCTAAGATGAATGACAGATGCTTTTTGCCACTATCTCCTTGTCACTTTTTACCTCCTCATCTAGAAACAGACATTCATTTGAGAACGTGGCTGTGTACAAATTACATTGTGAGAGTTAATCAAGGAAAATGTACCTAAGTTAAAAGAAGTATAATTCTCCTTTTGACTGCTTCTTGAGAGGGGTCTGCCCCACTTGTCATTTTAAAATGAGAAACTGGGATATCCCCTTCAAAGGATAAATCTGATAAACTAAAAAAAAAAAAAGCAAACCAAAACCAGACAATGAATGAACAAAACGTCCTGTTTAGTTGCTAATAGAGGTAAATTCCTTTTAAGCCGTTAGTTAGCGTACAAGGGAAACGCCTATCTTCTTCATTGGGAAAATGCCATAGCTCCTGTAGTTTTTATCAACACCCCTGCTGAGTCTTGGATTGTTTGTTCATCTTGGATTACATTTATGCATTCTGTCTTTATTTATATGAGTTTCTTTACTTTGTTAGACTTGGTGTAGTTTTAAAAACAGGACCACAGATGAAAAAAGAGGGAGAGACTCTGTTATTAGACATGGACAGAATGTCTGGCATGACATTCTTTGTCTCTCTAGTTCCCTTTTCCCTTTTCTTTAAATTAACATTGTAAAGCAGCATGTTTCTGACTGATAGTGTGTAAATGGTGAAGAAATGTACATGTCCTACCATTCCTGTCAGTCTGACTCAATGAGAACCGAGGGGTTATAAGGCCAGATGGGTTGACTGTGTTCATCTACCTGGGCATTCTGCCATACATGGGGTGTAGATTTTCTGATATTTGCATGTAACTGAGAGAACTTCTTGTTAAGCATCTCTTGTCAGTCATGCATACTGAACAAATGCATGGCTTACCAGGCACAGAATGCAAATTTGTATGAAAGAAGTAAGTGCAGCACAAATTTTCTCCGACAGATTTTTGTTTCATAGAAAACTTTTGCTAAAACTGGATTTTAGTCTGCATACACAGGATATAATCTCAACAATGATAAGTGATGGTCTGTCCATGCTTAGATGGCTTTTGTGGAGACAGCTTATCCAAACCGTATAGGGATGCTGAAGTCTGGAGTCACAGAGGCTTAGCTGGCATCATCGGAGGGCTGGGGAGTAGGTGTCAATCAAAGGTGGAGCAAGGCTGAAATGCACATCTGAGTCAATAGAAAAACATACCAATAGCCCTGCTGAAATCATAGAAGCACAAAATAATTTGTGTTGGAAGGGACCTCTGGATTTCATCTGACCAAACCCCCGCTCGAATATGGGTCAGCTTCAGCCTTGCTCAAACCCTTGTCCAGTCAGATATTTAGCATCTCCAAAGATGGGTATCCCAGATCTTCTCTGGGAAATCTCTTCCTCTAACCACCTTCAGTGTGAGAATTGGAAATTCTGGTTTTGGAACTTGCATCTATTGGGCCTTTTCTTTTACAGTGCATCACCGGAAGAATCTGGCTTCATCTCCTTTATGCCCTCCCGTTATGTAGTTGACGAGAGCAGTAACATCCCCCTTAGCCTTCCCTTCTGTTGCTGCCCTCTGTCTTGTGTGAGGGCTGTAGTTCTCCCAATTTATATTGAACTTCGTGAACCAGGAAAGGCTTTGGCCCACTATATTTCGCCTCAGGTAGGCAAAGCAATTATTCCTCAAAGAGTTAATGTCCTCCTGATACTGTATTTTAAGTAGCAATTTGAAACGAGTAAGGAACCTTATTTGGAGTCATTTATGCCAGTAATAGCCTTTTTCAATCTTAGTTATGTTGTCACTAGTATAATATTATAATAAGAAGTTTTCTTTCCTCTGCCTTAAGGTAAAACAAACTGCAGAGACAGAAAATGCTTGTTGTAGGTTAGACTCTGCTGGTTATATGCCCTCTTAGCGTGGCGGAAAGCAAGCTGTGACATTGCTCCATTATGTATTCTGCAGATTATCATCTCCCCTCCACCTCAGCCCATCCTTTTTCTAGGACACTCGATGCAGAAACAGTTCTTGAAAACCAATGAGGATGGAGATTGAAATTGTTCCTGACTTCAGTGGGTAGCACATGAGGAATTGGTCACACAAGGAGCAGGGGCAATCTAATTGCATGGAAATATGCCTCTTCTTCTTAGATATGCAAACACACAATGCCAAGGGCTGAATTTTTTGCTTCAGTGCCTCTGAAGATGGGGGCGCAACGTAAGGCTGATTGTGTTGTTGGTCTGCTAGCCATGGGGGAAAAAAGAGCAGCCACCTTTCAGGCACTATTTCCTCAGACTGCAGCACCTATGTGAGCTAATGGAGGAAGGCTAAAAGAGGCAGAAATGAGAGGTCACCGTGGCTCTTACCCCCAACACTCTCCTCACAGCGGCTGGGCTGTCAAGGGGGCATGTAAGTACACCTGGTGCATGGCTGGCTCCAGCTGCTCCCATTGCAAGAGGGAAGGAGGAGACTTAAATGTGACTTTCTGGGTCACAGTGCACACCCAGATCTGCCCCTGAGCTGTGTAATTACAGATTTTCCTTATTCAGGGCTCATGTTGGCTATGTGATCTAAATAAATTTCAAAGCTTCTATTCATGTAACTGTGATTAGATAAGGTGGTACATGGCTGCTTTTATACAACTGCAGTGCATTCTTGTCTCTGTGTATGCAGGGTCTAGTGAGATGCTGAAAAGAAAAATCTGAAATAATACTTTGAAATTTGGTTTTCAAGTTATAAACGAGGGGTATTTTTGAAAGGATTTTCACTGGATATTTTTCTTTCCTGGGAGATGTGTGCAAAGCTCTCTACCCCATAGATAAGGCCATGACAAAGCTAAATTTGATGCATTAAATGTCATACTTCTAAATTTTCTGGTGGGCATACATTGTAATGGTGTTTACAACATGAATCAGCATAATTGTTCCTGACAGGTTGCTTGTATCATTTTGTCTTTCCTCCAACAGAGACAGCTCTTTACTTCTTTTCTTTGAAAAGTCGAGTACCTCTTATACAGCATAAGGCTTCGTAACTGAATTTAATGTTTTTATAAACTCCAACAGAAATACCTTTTATTGTCTTTGTTCCTGTTGGAATTGTTAGGCAGGATGAACATTTTTGATCTTAGTATAGCTCCTCTGAACCATAAATATATTAATGCAAAACATCCAACATCAAACGATTATACATGTACAAATGTCAGAAAATTTGAAGTTATTGTTCCCACACAGATTGTAATTTCTTTTTGCTGGGTATGTGCAGTACTCAGTATTTCTCAGTAAGGTTTTACTGTACTTAATTTTTATTTCATAGCCACCTTATGCATGATTTATGATTACTGCAAGAGTTAATTCAGATTTTCCAGGTTTTATATGTTCAGGCTACAAATTTTTCCAATGTGTTGCATATGAAAAAGTGTTGTGGGTCCTTATTTGGGGGATGGGGTGGGAGAATCACAGCAAAGTAAGGAAAGGAGGGAAGATAATTAGATGGATAACAGCATATATTCCTGAAAGATACTACGTAATTGTGTCAGAAGTCTGTCCCTGAATTGATGCTTCTTTCAGGCCTTGTACTGTAACTGAGTCAACATCTGATTTGGATGTATTTCTATTGTGACTTTGCAAAAATGCACATTAGGATGAAATAGTATAATGAGAAGCAGATGTACTTGTAGCCACTGAAGTCTCACCTCGCCACTGCTTGTGTGCAGCTGTTGTATGTAAAGAGTGACAATTCTGTGAACTCAAAATGAAAGCGCTAGAGGGAAAGGAAAAAAAACTACGTTTATTCAATAATACATTGTCAACAGAAGACAGGCTACAATTTTAAAATGGATATATTTGTTTTAGATCCAATTTAGAATCATTCTGCCAGGGCAGAGTTAAAAACGGAAAGTAAGGGAGACTGAGAAGTGATAGTATTATCCTGGCTCCTTTTTTGAAATGGGCTAACCTAAAGTGCGTACTGAAGTGTGTCCATCTGGTCTATCACAGTCACTCCCACATACTATGGAAACGCAAACAACGGTGCTGCAGAATGAGAATGGGGAAAACATGATTAAATTATTAAAAATAACAAAAAAAAATGAAGATCATAATGAAGAAATATCAGAAAGCAGGTTTTGCATGGGCTTTGAAAAAAAGAAACAACAAAGTATGAACATAAAAGTAATTATGCTATTACTGTGGTTTATACAAAACTTTGAGTATTTTTAGCAGCAGTCAAAGTATCAGTATCCTGTAGAGAGGGATATGTTTGTGAGCAGTCATTGGAAGCCTTCATAGTCTTCACAGAATCGGAGTAACATTATCTGTCCGTCAGGGCTCAATAATGACACTGCAGTTTATTTATAATTTTCTATTCATTAGTTCTATTTATTAATAATTTTCCACTGTTTTGAAAAACAAAATGGTGTTAAATTCTACCTATCCTTGCATCACCAGAACACATCATCTCTAGGTGCCTATCACAGACCAGGCCTTGGCATACAGCTACATATTCAGAAATTTTATATTACATGAAGTGGATAAGGGATGGCTGAGTTCTGCATCTGTAAAATGAGGGTAATACCTGGTCTCTGTTGCAAGCACAGTGAAGTACATTTTTGAGATGCTGACATACAGTGATACTAGAAGGTATTTGAATGTAAAGAAAAAGGAATCTGAAGATTGTAAAGGAAGTGATAATTAATAGAATTTTTTTTTTCTCATTTCCTCTCTTTTTGTGATTTTTCAAATCACATGACCATGGCCTTTTTGTTTACAGAGAGAGTAAAATCAATATATCACCAGTCACAGTTGTGGAACAGGCAGCAGCCCGTTCATCTCATAAACTAACACTTCGTTTTTTGATTTTTGTGCTATACATTATGCTATAAGAGTTGACATTTTTATTTAAAAAAAAACAACAAAACCCCCAAAATTAATGAATAAGTTGTGGCAGCTACATGTAAAAGGTCAAAAACACCATCATGATTCCACTTCAATATCTGTCAAGTAGAATTTTCCAAAGCCAACTTGCTCAGTAACCCTCTACCTCATCTTTGAAATATATTTCATGAATGACATGCGAAAACATATCGAGAGGAGAATACAGCAGCATCCTACTTTGGTTTTCCTTGCAGCCTGTGTTCAGCTTTCTGGCTTATCTTGCACTTGCACAAGAAGTCCAACTGCTGATAATAGTAAAATGTCATTGTGGTAAACCCTTTCACTGGTGCTGTGCATTAGCAAATGAACAGCAATGGATTTGTCCTTTCTTTTTCCATCCTTTCCTTCTGATTCTCACTGAACTCTAACATAGAGCTTGATCTCTTTTATCTTCATATGACTGCAGACGTGTCCAAGGGAGTCCTGGCAAAATTTTGAGAAGAAGGTGGCAACAACAAGGCCCAGATACAAAATGACTGAGGACTGTTGCACAGTGCTCTGATTTTTCTATTCTGTAGAAAAGCATTCAATCCCCAAAACAGGATACACTTACCAATGGCGGAATTGCTTAAAGGAATTCATGTGGGAGTGTGACAAAGTCATGACTATTTTTTACCTCCAGTAGGCTGGAAGAGCTACTAACAAAATATCCAGGTGATCATTTCAGCTAGTATTATTCAAAATCTTTGGTTTTAAGCTTCCAACTTTTCAGATACAGAATTCTTGATTCACATAGGAAACTGAAAAGTGATTCATTAAATATAATTAGAAATGAGTCAAGAAAATGTGGGCTATGCCTACACTTCATGTTATGATTTCGTCGGAAGCCTTGCTTTTTGGGCTTTCTGAACCACTGCTTTCAGGACCAAATTACCTTTTTTGGCATATCATATGCAGGTTTCCTGACTGCTGAAGAAGCATTCAAAAAATGAGCCTTCTTCAACAACCTTAATAGCTTAATAGCATGACAATTTTAGAACAGAACTGACAGCAGAAATATACAAGGGAAAACTGTACCACCAAAATGGAAGTAGCACAGTCACTTGAGTATTATTTATTGGTATCATCGCAGCGCTTGAGAACTGTCGTAAGACAAAATTCCTTACACATAGAAGTACAAAAGAAAGACGCCATCATTACCTAAAGTGATTACATCCACATATTAATAAGGACAGCAAAAAGAGAGCAAAAGATGTGAGCATTCAGTCATATAGGGAGACATGAAAAGTACTCTTAACATTGTGGCAGCCTAATCTTTGTCAAGCCTTCTTGCAGGTATTATGGAAAAGCAGTATTTGAGGGAGGATAACGAGGTGACTAAGCAAATGCTCACAGGGAGCCTCTCCTCAGCCTGAAGAATGACAAAGGAGAAAGCAGAGTTGAATGTGGGAAAATCTAGTAAGTGGGCATGAGATTGGCATTACTGATCATCAGCACCTCTAAAATAAATGATCATACGATGGAGGTAAGTCAGAAAGGGCCTTGAAAGTGGGTAGAAATACTTAAATTTGATGCAGTGAGTAAAGAAGAGCAGGGTAAAGGAATACAAAGGAAGGGATATTATTACCAGAACAGTGGGCTTAGAGACATTAATTGAGTAACATTATGGATGGATATGAGTGAGAAAAGATTACGTCAGTCAGAAATGAATAAAATAATGTTGAAATAGCTGAGAAAAATAATAGCTATGGTGAGTTTACATTGCAGGATAGATACTATATGTTAAATATTCTGCAATTTAAACTGCAAAGATAAAATTGTATACTCACATGTTTACTGTGACAACTTACTAAAGAGTTCTGATGCATAGGTTAAGAGCCTGCCTTATAACTAAGGTGTGGTGTTTATGTTATTACAGTATTTAAGAAAGTAAATAGGCAGTTCAAGAAGGAAAATTATTCATGCTGAGCTCGTGAGGAAGTTCATATTCATCCTGAGGTCTTGAGGAAACAGTAGAAAGGCAGAGGACAAGTTTCAATCTGTCAGAGACAGACTGGAATAGCAAATGTATAGGTCGTATGTATCAATCAAGACAGCAAAAGATCTAGGAAAGTAGAGGTGGAATACAGTTTCAAAGGTTTGAGTAGAAACTGTAGGTGATAAAGACAGGTAGGTGGGAAAGCAGAGGTGGACCAGGCAGAGAAGTATGCTTAAAGGAGTTACAAGCAATGTATTCAAAGAGCTTAGAGAGAAACGAGAGTTGAGTGGTATTTGTAAAGGCAAATGGAACTAGGACTGGTACAAATTCAAGCTCTGATTGGGAGGAAACGATGATAACTAATGTGTGTGTTAGAGTATATACCTGTATGTGCATATTTATGAGCTTAGAAAATAAAGGCTATATATACTCCAAAGGGAAGCATCATTAGGGTTTGGGTTTTAGGGGGTTTTTTTGAGGGTTTGTTTTTTTTTACTGTAGCTGCACTGCCACTTTATTTTTACAGGAAGCATGTGGGTTGTTTTTAGAATTTAGCAATTCCTTGAGAGTAAAAAGGGCATAACACTGTCTTAATTTATGAAGGGTCTTTATTAAATTGTTCTATTAAGAGCTTTGTTCCACTAATTATATAGGTAAGTGCTAATATAACTGGTTTATATTACATTTAGAGTATAATATGCAAGAGGACGGATGTTGCTTTTCTAAACCTCCTTTGTTGCAGAAAAAGATAATGAGAGCTATATAAAGTCCTGAAATCAGAGCCAATTTATCCGGCCCACTATGTGAGCTAATGCAAGACTAGAGACATACTGCATTGACTGCTGATTATTTTATACCACTTTTAATGCCTTGAAATGAAAAGAGCGAAATTAATGGGGAAATAAAGAGAGAAAATGGAATATAAATAATGTATTTTTTGACATTTTGAATCTTACCCTATTATTAGTCTTTTTATATGGGAAAAAAATCCAATCAAATCAGACAAGTATTCAGATTTTCTGCTTTATCCCATATACAGGGATTATAGAGGATACTCAAAGAAGTGTTGCAAAATAATATATTTTTGATAAAGATCTAAAACGAACAATGAATGGGAACTACCAGAAATATGGTTTCTCTAGCTATGATGCTTCATAATACCATTATTATTTGTTGTTTATACTACAATAGTTAATATTTTGTAAGCATTTCTTTCATAATACTATTATTAGAAGTCTAAAATGTGCTTATGAGGCTTCTTTAGTCTAAGAATTGGCTTCTAAAATGTAAGCTAAAATGTGAGCATCTCAGCTTATTTGAAGTAAAGGAAGAGGGACAAAGATAATAAAGACCAGGCATATTTGTGTTCTGATAACATAAAACTTAATATGATTTCTAGTCTGAACTGTTGCATTTAGGCCTAAAAATCAAAAATATCTGGATATCTGTTTATTTAGGATGATGTCAGAGGACTTGACCCAGTGAGGAATGGGAGGCCCTGAGGAAGGGCCTGGGGAACAAAGTGGTGGGAGAGGCTTTCATGCTCTCACCTGCTGAAAACATTGTGACTGGATTATCATCCCAAGTGTCTGTGCCTGAATCTAGGCAGCATGGGGAACAAAGAAGCAGTATTAGATGTTCCTACCATAGCCACCAGGCCAGGAGTTTGTGTGGGATTCCATAAAGGAGTGGGATGACTTATAGGATGGGAGTGCTGCAGAGATGGAGGTGATGGACACAGGCTCTTCAGGAAGAATGAGGAGCAGGACCTGTGCTCTGTGCAGAGGAGAGGCTGCAATGTGCAAGAAGTTGCCTATGGGTCAAGATGGCCCAGAGCACGGGGGTAAGGGGCAGCAGTAGTGTGATTGTATATCTGCTGCACACTGGCTAGTCGAGAAGTGTGGCCCCACCTTGAGTACTGTGTCCAGTTTTGGGCCCCTCAAAACAAAAAAGACATTGAGGTGCTGGAGCAGGCCCGGAGAAGGGCAATGAAGCTGGTGAAGGGTCTGGAGAACAAGTTTTATGAGGAGCAGCTGAGGGAGCTGGGGTTGTTCAGCCTGGAGAAAAGGAGGCTGAGGGGAGACCTTATCGCTCTCTACAACTGTCTGAAAGGAGGGTGTAGCCAGGTGGGGGTCAGTCTCTTCTCCCAAGTAAGAGGCAATAGGACAAGAGGAAATGGCCTCAGGTTGCTCCAGGGGAGGTTTCGGCTGGATATTAGGAAAGATTTCTTCACTGAAAGGGTTATTAAGCATTGGAACAGGCTGCCCAGGGAAGTGGTTGAGTCACCATTCCTGGAGGTATTTAAGAGCCAGGTAGACATAGTGCTTAGAGATATACTTTAGTGATGGTTTTTGTCAGTTAGGCTGATGGTTGGACTAGCTGATCTGAAAGGTCCCTTCCAACCTAGGAAATTCTATGATTCTGTGAAATGGGAGCAGAGGAAACCTTTAGACAGCTGGAGGAAGCCTCTGTACAGCAGTCTCTGGTACTCATAACGCATTTCAGCTACCCTGATATATGGCTAAAAGGCAATAAGGCAGAATGCAAGTAATGCAGGAGATTTCTGGAGAGCATCCAGATGATTTCTTGAAACAGGCAAGTTTCAAGGGTAGACCTGTTGGATCTGCAGTTACAAGCAAGGAAGAGCAAGGCTGGAGATGTGCAGAGCAATGAAAGTCTTGTCAGCAGCAACTATGAGATTCTGAAGTTGAAAAGACAGAGAAGTAAGTGGGACAAATAGTAGATTCATAGCTCTGGTCTTAAGGAGAGCAGCTTGTTTAGGAATCTTCTTGGCATAATCCAATAGACTTCTGCTCTGGAGAGGAACAGCTCCACGAATCCAGTTAATCTCACAGGACAGTTGACTCAAAGCACCAAGGTGGTCCATTCTGATGTGCAGCATGTCAAGCAAGTGTGGCAAAAAAGTCAGCATGGATGAATGGGGCACTCCTAACTCAAATGCAAAAAGGAGGGCCACTGAGGGTGGAAGTAGTACAGGCTGTCTGGAGGATTACAGAAACATGGCTCAAGCTTATAGCTATGGAGCGGAATGAAAACCAAAAAGGAGTGTGAAGGGCTTCTAAAAGTGTACTCGCAGCAAAACCCTGTGAGTCCACTGCTCAGTGGGCAGTGGAAGTAGTGGCCAAGGACACAAAAGTCTCAGTGCATTTTATCTTGGTTTTTACTAGCAAGATCTGCCCCCAGGCCTTCCAAATCACTGAGTTTAGTGGCAGAATTGCAGTAAAGGACTGAGTGAGAGACTTTTAAAGCCAATTGGATTTCTACAGACTCATGGGACCAGATGGGATCCATCGAAGCGTGCTGAGGGAACCAGCTGCCATCATTTAAAGGTGTTCTCTGTGGTCTTCAAAAGATCTTGTTCAAGAGGAGGTTCATGATGACTGGGAAAAGGAAAACTTCATGCCCATCTTCAAGCAAGGGAAGAAAGAGGATTTGGGGAAGTACAGGCTGGTCAGCTTTGTCTCAGTCTACAAGAGGATTATGGAGCAAATCCATTTCTAAATATATGAAAGACAAGGAGGTGCTTTGGAATAGCCAGCATGGATTTACCGGGGTAAGGCTGTGCCTGACCAAGTTGATGGCTTTATATGATCAAAATACTGGCTCTGTGGACAAGGGAGAAAACAGTAGATGATGTTTAGTCTGACTTAAGCAAGGCTTTTGACATTATTTTCTATGCTGTTAACGGCTGAGGTACAGTTTGTGGATGTGAGTGACAAGGTAGGTATAATATTGGCTGCCTCATCAGGCTGAAAGGGTTGTGATTAGCTGTACAAACCCCAATTTGCAGCCAAGTATTGGTCAATAAGGGAATTAGGAGTCTCTATCAAGTCTATTAATGACTTGGAACACTGTGACAAAGCGTATGCCCCCACAGGTTTGCAGATGATACCAAACTGGGGGAAATGACTGATACGCTGAGCAGAAATAAAGTTAAAAAAAAAAACAAACACAGGCATTGCACCTGGGACAGAAAAGCCTCAACAGTAAGCTCTGGAGACTGAAGGGCTAGAAAGCAGCTTTGCAGAAAAGTACCTGAGGTCCTGCTGAGATGAACATAAGTCAGCAAAGCCCTGGGTTTGCTCAGCCTTAAGAAGAGAAGGCTCCAGGAGGATCTTACTGAAGTTTTCAACTACCTGGTGGGAGGGTGTGGAAGGAGACAGACTTTTCCTTGTTGTGCTCAGCAAAAGGAGAGGAAACAGTGTTCAAAAGTTGCAGCAATGGAGTTTATGGTTCAATATTAGGAAAAATTCTTCACAGTGAAAGTGATCAAGCACTAAAATAGGTTGCCTAGAGAGTTTCTAAAATCTGCATCAAAATTCATATTGTTCATGTACATGCTCAAAGCATGTTCAAATGGACATGTCTTGAGCAACATGCTATAATTGACCCTGTTTTAAGCAGGAAATGAAATCACATGGCCTCCAAAGGTCCCTTCCAACCAAAATTATTCTTTGATACTGTGACAAGAACAAATATGCACAAAATTCTTCTTAACAGTACCAGTGGTGATCCAGGTGCCATGTGAAGTTTATTCATAAGCAAATATGTAGCTTTGATTCATCAGTACTTCTTAATGTTGATGAATGGAGGTATGGAGCACACAGCCAAGGATTAGAGAAGCCCTAGGAGATCACTGTTGAAGACATTTTCTATGTAATTCCTTCAAAAGGTCTTTCCACAGAAACAGCTTCCCACTAGGAAAAATGTATGGCTGATTTGGTCAGCATGAAAGACCAGGTCTACAAAGGCACTTAAAGGCATCATTTCTGTTGTTTTCCATAGGATTTTCTGATACTTTGTGGTTCTGGTCTTTACATTCTAGGAATTCCTTATGAAAACTAAATATTTCCTAGTGGGTCTTGTTGCCTATAATGTAAACACGTTTTTTCATAGAACTATAGAATGGTTTGGGTTGGAAGGGACCGTTAAAGGTCATCTATTTCCACCCCCACTGACATGGACAGGGACACTTTCCACTAGATTAGGTTGTTCAAAGCCCCATCCAACCTGACTTTGAACACTTCCAAAGACAGGGCATCCACAACTTCTCTAGGCAACCTGTTCCAGTATCTCATCACTCTCATCGTAAAGGTCTCCCAGAGTCATCTCTTGTCCAGGCTTAACAACCCCAGCTTCTGATTCTGTTCCAGCCTTCTGACCGTTTTTGTGGCCCTCCTCTGGACCGACTCTAACAGGTTGGTGGTGGAGACCTCACTGTACTCCTGTTGAGGTCTCAGGAGAACAGAGAGTAAAGGGGGAGAATCACCTGCCTCAACTTGCTGGCCTCACTTCTTTTGGTGCAGCCCAGGCTATGATTGGCTTTCTCAGCTGCAATTGCGCATTGCCAGCTCATGTCCAATTTTTCCTTACAACCCTAGCCAATGCTGCTACTGGGATTGCCCTGACCCAGGTGCAGGACCTTACATTTGGCCTTGTTGAACTTCACGAGGTTTACATGGGCCCAGCTCTCAAGCCTGTCGAGGTGCCTCTGGACGGCATACTGTAGCAAATCAGCTGCACCACTCGTCTTGATGTCATCTGCAAACTCACTGAGGGTGCACTCAATCCCATGGCTATGTCATTAGTGAAGATATTAAATAGGCTTGGTCCCGGTATGACCCTTGAGGGATACCACTCATTACTGGTTTCCATTTGGACATTGAGCCCTTGACTGTAAATCTTTGGATGCAGCCATCCAGTCAATTCTTCATCCATCTAATGGTACGTCCATCGAATCCGTCTCTCTCCAATTTAGAGGTAAGAATGTTGTGGGGGACTGTATCAGAAGTCCATGTAATTTTTATGTTTTAAACATTTAGAATTTGGGAGACAGAGGAAGGGACTCATTAAGTACTGGTAATGAGATTGAATATTATAAGCATTACTGTTTTCATTCCTCTTCTTCCACAGAGAACTGTGTTAGAAAGACTGGAGTAGTTTGTATTAAGCCCATTAAAATATTTTCCTCTGTTTTAATTAACCTCTTAATTTACAAATATGCACATTTTCCTTTTTAAGTCTCTTTTAAGTAACTGGTTTTTACATTTTAATCTCCTTTCCTTGCCTTTTGTTGGTTTTTTTTTTCTCAAAACATGAATGGACAAGTAAAGTATCCGGCAGTAGTAGGTTTATTTTAAGGCTGTATGAATCTTACCAGTTTCAGTCCCTAAATTAGATGAAGTTCTGTATTGTGAACAAGGGGCATAAATATCAAGGGGTATGCATTAATAAGAGGGGGGGGAAAGGGGATTTCCTCATTGTTAATTTTTACAGTAGGTATCATAATGGTTTCTTAAAAAGCAATATTGAAGACTTGACAGGCATGTGGAAGTATTTCTCAGGCATGAGTCGTGCTTCTCCCTACCCCCACCAAAAATGGGGGATTTTTTTTTTCCATTTGTCATTATTAGTAAACATTTCAGAGTGGCAGATTACTGTGTGTAACTTACGATGTTCATTGATTCATTGGAAACTACAGTTCTGCTCTGAGCTTTGTATTTCATCTTTCTTCTTCTTAAGTAACATCGTTTTTTTACATATTAGAGATTTTTCAAACAGCACTGAGACAAGTCTCGGGGGTATGTAGTCCTCAAGAGATAATCGTATCTTTGGAGAACTGAATTTACTTGGCTACCACCCTTGATTCAAGGTGCTGTAGGATACGATTATCTCATGAGATTTCATGCTCAGTTATGTTATATAGCTTATGCATTTCCTAACACTTTTAAAAAATTTGTTATTTCTTACTAAACTTACAACAAATACATAGTTTGTCCTTTAAAAAGATGTTGGTGCAAATAATGATAATCACGATAAATAAAGCTTTTTTGATTTGGAGCATGGGTTATATGAAAAACTTAAAGCTACATAGGGATGCACAGGACTTCTAACTATGGCAATTCTTGTGACTTCTCTTCAAGAAAGAGGGATTCTGAGAAGATCTGCTAGGATGATTATCACTATGCAGAGCCTCTGTCATGAGAGGAGAATAAAAAGCCTCTCCTGTAAATGAAAAGTGATTTGTTTTCATAAATGTATTAGGAGAGTAAAAGTAATGGAGGAAGCGAAACTTTTTAAACTAAAGAACAGTGTTGACTCAAATGCAAAGCAGTGTAAATGGTAATACTGGGGGGGATAAATACTATAGAAAGCTTTGAAAAGATGATAGAGTATAAATCAACCATTATCAATAATGAATCAATAAATTTCATAGTACTGATAGTCAAAACAGGAACTTTAGGTGTTTTCCAATTACCAAACTTCTTTCCCCTTTCCTAGGCTTTGTATTGTCTTACTTTTGCAAATATCAATACCATTAAGGAAAAATCAACATTTTCTGAAGAGTCTAAGAAGAGTCCAAGATAAATACAAAGTGATCCTGTTCAAATTCTCCATGAGCATCTAAGATTTAATTTTGTAAACTGAGGGTCAGTAATATTGTCTATCTAGAAAGACCACTAAGGTAAAAGAAAGCAGGCTGATGAGAAGATAAAAAACAAGAACTGTCGGGATTTTATGTACTTGTCAAGAAAAAGTAAGTTTCTGGAAGTGACTTGTCTGACCCTTTCATACAGTTTGTCCCTCTGTTTCTTATTATATCTAATGGTCAGGAGGGGAGTTCTGCCTGCTGGGGCCAAGTAACTCTGCTTCTTTATTAGATACACCAGGCTTTGACAGAGCTTTTCAGAAATTAATTACTTTTCCCTTTGGATTTTGTCCCATATCCGATACCTAACCAATATTTTCAGGAAAACCTTTTCCTCTAGGCGTTCCTCTAGGGTGTTATATTTTAGTTGTTAGGTTAAAAAAAATTTGAGGTTTTGACTAGAAAAATATGCCAGCTTCTTGAATAAAAAACCAAACTGTTAAACGGAAAAAGCCCCTTCGAAAATCATTTTCTACCTTGCTGACCTTGCATTTTACCTGGATTGCCATATAATTGACTGAATAATTTCCCCAGCAGATTACTGTAAATACTTTGGGTTACATTGGGACCATACATAGAAAAAAAAAAAAGTCGTCTTTTAGGTTCGCGTTTTGTCATCCATAGTGTGCACAGGATCCACATATCCTGGTAGGTCGGTAAGTGGGGTTCAAAAGTCTCTTGTGGGGAAATGACAGGCAGGATGCAGGTCACAGGAAGGACTGGGTCACAGGATTGGGCCCATCTGATTACCAATGCCAGAAACAAGCCCTCCGTGTTTATTAACTTGCAAGCAAAAGCACCAGATGAAATTCTTTAGTGAATTGTTTGAGATGAGGTGGGACTAAATAGCATACAAATGTTTAATCCTCTTTTTAAAATTCAGCAAATTGGAGTGTGGGCAAGAACAACAATAATAACTCTGTAGGGAGTTGGAGGAGGTTTTAACTGAAGGTAGTGTACCTGTACCGTGTAATGAAGAGCAGTCACAGTTTTTACATGATTATCATCACTATCTTTGAACTTGGTTACTTCAGTCTTTTGCTAACTCTTACTCTCAGCCTTGGATTGACTAGATCCTTGGAGTAGCTTGGCACCCTTACTTACTGAAAAATTAGGAAGAAATTGCTGAATGTGATTTTGAGTGTCTTTAACCCTATTGTACAGAAATAGAATGCAGGGTTATTTCCCAATCTGTTGAGCACTTTCCGCAGAATTTTTACCTTTTGTTGTGGATATATTATGTTTGTGGCTTAAGTCTTTGTTTTTGTTGAAAAGAAGCATTTAAATAATAAAAAAAATCACCATAATCCGGATAATTAGATGTAACAATAAGTCTATGGATTTGTATTCGTGTAATTTTACTGAGATGCCTATAAATCCCTGTAAATACAATGAGGTACTCTAATGCTGCATGGGTTTGGTCTTCAGTGACAGTCCAACATGAAGGTAGCTTGCAAATCGTGAAAAGACAAAAGGACCAATATCAGTAAAAGAAAATCCCATGATGTTATTTATAGAATGTACCCCCTTTATCACCCGCTCTTTCGAATTCCTTGTTTCATGGAATTTTCCACTTTGTTGGCAAATCCATACATTTTGCAAACCCACAGCGTGACAATCTGGTATAAAATTTAATTTTTAAGTGTATTCAAGTATCCCAAGTACCTCGTAAGTTCATTCTTTGTAAGTCATACTTTGAAAGTTTATCCCATACATGTAGCTTGTACTGCAGGTTATATGGTTGTGGAATTTGGCCTTTGACATTTATAGGAACTAGCATTTTGACATGTCTGCTATTATTAGGGTTAATGTACCAAAGCAGATTCTCAGGAGCCTTTCCAGGATGTAGACGGAAGTTCCCAAGGATGATGTAGGCATTGGCCCAAGCTTTCCTAACATATTAATGTTAGGTATTATACTACATTTTAATTATACATCTTAAATGCATGAGGGCAGGATATCTGTAGCTGACTTTGTAAAACTTTAGTCATAATAAATCTGCAGGACAGAAAACCTTTCGAGCACCAAAGACAGAGTGTAATGGAGAAGTGTGGCTTTTAGGTAAGAACGTGCAATAAGATATGAAGAGTTATTTAAAGAACAGTGTAGCTTTCAGATTTGAGTATTACTGTCTTGCAACATAAAGACCTTTCCTGGTACCAGTTTTGAGTGGCATGAGACCACAAGTTCAATTCCTTGTGGGTTTCAGTAGACATGCAAGCCTGAAGCGTGCCTGGAGCAAGTTAGTGTACCAACAAAGAAAGTTGGTATTCAAACTGAACGTTGAAATGTCAGTTTGCCGCAAGTTATCCTTAATAAATTCTAATATCTCCCTGGTAAATGTTTTGTAGTGTTTGTCAGCATGGTAGGGTTTTTTAAAGTTTCTTTCTTACTCAGATATTGACTATCTTGGACCTTAAGTGACTGAGATTGTTCCAGGGTGGAAAATAGCTTCTGCTATTGCAGTCCATTGAATATGTCACTCCCATAGGTCTCCTCTGCCCGGAGATAGTTAGTATTGACATACTGGCATGCTGACAACGAACTGTCAAAAATGTCATGAATTCTAAAGAGGAAAGCCTATGCTTAACCTATAGTAGACATGTTTGGTCATGTTTTGAGTGTTCAGTTTGCAAATAAGGCATATCACTTAAAAATCAAAATCTGTCACTTCATATCTTGCGGAAATTATCATAAAACATATGCAGTGGCTTTTTAAACCATACTTTTGATGTGCTAAAACTGTGTCACACATGTTGTGACCATCCTGAAGTCATGAAACTGAGTCGATATGAAAGATATACAAGAGGAAGTTGCACAGAAGAGGTGAACATTCAGTCTAAAAAGTGAAAAAAATCTATTTCTGGAAAAAAGTATATGAAGACAAGATTTAACATAAGGACAAAACATCAGTTCTGGTCCAGACTGTGATTTGTGACATTTATTACCCAAATTCACCTATAACATTTAATATGCTTTGAGACAGGACTGCAGTTTTAGTGTATAGTACTAGTTTTAGGAAGAAGGATCCCTTTCCTGCCTGCCTGCCTGCATGCCTTACAGCTGTAAAGTTTTTGCCGGCATACTGGGATCTCATTTTCCTATCTGGTTCTTTGTTAGCTTTTACTTTAGTTTTTTTTCGTCAGTTACATTTTTACCTGTCACAGAATTAGTTGTTGTACACTTAAAATCCGATGAATGTATTAAATGAGTTTGGAATTAAATGCTCTCAAATTTTAATTACATCAGATTTCAAATATTGGAGCAATTTCTTCTTCCTTCAGTAGTTCCAACTGAAGTCAATATGAATATTTTATGAGTTATGCAACAGGATTTGTCCTATCTTTTATAAGTAATCCTAAAAAAAAGCAGTATTTATAGTACTTCAGTTCTTATCTGTGAAAATGCAACTTAGAATATGGACCATCTAGTGACTCGTCTGTAATGTTGCAAAAGAATGACAGGAAGGAAAATGCCAAGTACATTAGCTAAATCATTTACTCCTAAGTATATTTTAAAAGAAACAAACATTAGTATAAATAAACATTAAAAATATGCATATTCAAATGTCTAATTTGTATTATAAACAACTTGTCCTCTGAATTTGGTTTCCAGAGTTGTCTTTTTTGTGACTTTTTCTACATGCATACTCTGCACAGTACCTAAGAGGCTGAGGCCTTTGAGCACAACATTATTTACGTAAATACAAACAATTATTCGTAGCAGGGTGCCTAAAATTTTACGCACATTCTCTATCTTAGGTTGTATTGTACAGGCCTATCTCATATTTCATGGTGGTTGTCTCAGGATCAGAAAAACATTTTTAATAATGAAAATGAATTAACACCAGACCCTTTTGCTCGAAGAGGACTTGCTCATTTAAACTACCATAGAAATGAAAGCTAAATAGTGAATATTAACATTTTTAGACAGAGATAAAATCTTAAAGAAATATCTATCAAGTAGTTACAACTTCAGGCCTCCCAGTACCTGAAGGGGGCCTACAGGAAAGCTGGGGAGGGGCCATTTGCAAGAGCATGTAGTGATGGGATGAGGGGCAATGGTTTTAAACTAGAGCAGGGTAGGTTTAGATTAGACATTAGGATGAAGTTCTTTACAATGAGGGTGGTGAGACACTGGCACAGGTTGCCCAGAGAGGTGGTGGAGGCCCCATCCCTGGAGACATCCAAGGCCAGGCTGGATGAGGCTCTGAGCAACCTGATCTAGTTGAAGATGTCCCTGCTCACTGCAGGGGGGTGGACTAGATGACCCTTAAAGGTCCCTTCCAGCCCAACACATTCTATGATTCTATGATTAACTTGTTTTCTTGCACAAATACATTCCTAAATTAAGCCACTAAGGTTTTTTTAAGTGTTCATTCCATGATACACAAGTCAAGATGCCATGATCAATAGAATGCTAAACTTAAGTAAAACTAGTATTGTAGAATCGTTCAGGTTGGAAAAGACCCTTGGAATCGTATCTTGTAGAGTATTCTTCCTTGAACAAATGGTTTATTTCTGCTTTGTGTCTGTCACAAACAACCTCAGGAGACACAACACGGTGCTTCACAGCAGCTCCAGCCCATGGAGGCAGCCTGGCCCCAGGACAGAGGTCTCTTGGGGGGGAAACACCACACATGAGTGCTTTGCAAATTCACACCCTCCTTTCGACTACAGCAAGGTCTACGCACAACTTCTCACAGGGTTGTTTGGTATAAATGTCCTGCAGTGTATAAATATTGAGATTGTTGTCCTCATATCATCTCCAGTGTTAACAGCTCAGCAGGAAAACTCCCGCTGCTGTTTGTATCTGTGCAAATTGTCATGAAACCATCTCATAAGAGACATAGGCAAATGTCCAGTTTCTATAATGGTAATGTTTGTTCATTTGTAATTAATTAGTTTGATATCTGCCTCAAATGATTTGAAACCTGATTTGGCAGGTAACTTTAGCAAGAGGAATGAGGTCACGATGTCTCTTGCACCTTGGGAGACTGTACCAGGTACATCCCAGCCTGGAGTCACAGCCCAAAGCTGCCAGGGGCCCGTTCCTTCAAGATGCCAGTAGGCATAACTTCAGGAACACAAGTAAAACACCATGTGCCCAAGGAATTATATGCAATTCTACAGCTGTGGCCTGGTGTACTGGAAACACTTAAGGATCACCAGCAATAACTGGGTGTGGTTTCTGCTCCCTTCCACTCTCTTTCCAGGGAAAATGCCCTCAAGTGCTAACTGTGGCCCACTGACCTTTTTAGAATAGTGTTTCAGCCCTCAGGTTGAAAAGGCTGGATATCACTACATTAAGCAGACTGGAAAATTCAAATCTACATTGTATCTCTTGAGGAAAATAAGACAGCTGAGGTAATTTATAGTGTTTAAGATGCTCTATTATGAAATAATATCTCGTCATTCACATTGAAAAGGGCAGTGGAAGCAGAAGCCAAAACATATAAAAAAGTATCAGTGGGCAGCAGTTTTTTTCACAGTAGTTTTTGAGCAATGAGCTTAAAGAGAGTTGTTCCAGGCAGCACTTTGTAAGAAAATTCAAGATAAATTAAATAATATTGTATACTTACATGGATTATCATCTCCTATAGCTTTTTCACAAATAGATTTTAATTTCCAAGTACAGCAGTGGGAACCTCAAAGAATTTGGTGAAAGTGGGGTTTTTCTGGTTTTACACTAGTACAACTGAAACCAGACCCTATTTATTATTTAATTTTCAACTTAAGTTACAGTCTAAAATGCCAAAGCTATGTTCTTGGACTTACAAAGTATTTTATATCTATTGAGCAGTTACTGGGTTCTCACTTCTCATTCCTCTCAGATACAGAAAGTCTCTCTGTTTTATTTTTATTTTTCACCTCCTTAAGTTTTTGCAGCCAATTCCCACATTCTCTGCAGCTTTTTCAGATATTCTTTTATAAACTACTTTAGCCACTGAAGCAAAGATTGCAATGAAAGTTTCCCACCTCTGATAACTATTCTTTGTAACACACTGCAGAGTAGCTTTCTCTGTCTTTCTTCTGTCTTGGTGAATATTTTAGCATTGTTTTTATGCTGTGGAGCTTCTCCAGACAGAGAGCTGAACACTAAACCACCCAGGACACCCTCAGTCCTAATGATCATGACACAGTGGACTCAGGGGCATTCAGTGACACATGCAGAGCCCTGTCCTTTCTTATGGGGGGAGAAGCTATCTTGCTACTACTGCTCTCCTGGGTGACAGTTATGCAGATGCCAAATCATGTCTTTCGTTTCTATTCATGGAAATATTTAAGAAATGTCCGTTTTTATTAGATGCTGTTTCCACTTTTTTGAAAACTTTGTCATTTTTTCTTCTGGCAAGTGGTATGCAGAAAAACTCACTCGTGTTCATTAAGACTTGGGATGTCACCAGAGTGCACTTTTCTATGAATAAACAGCTGTTCAGGGGAAGAAAAATACCCAGCTCTAAAATGAACAACATTCTTAAGACCATTTGCTTTCAAAATGGTCAACACAAGTGCCATTGTATAATGAAACGTCACAGGCACTTAACTTTTATGGAGCAGCTATTGACTGGTCACTGTGTTCATTTGCAGACATTAATGCCAAGGTCATTTAAAACTAACCAAAGTCCAGATCAGCATATATTTAATATGAGAAAATTGTCAGGATTTTATCACAATTTTCTATCCTGGCCTGTTTTCACACGGGCCTATCACAGCTTTTATTGTCTGTATTCTTTTACCTATATCTTTTCATTATACCTTGCCTGTTTCCATGTTTCCCACTAAATGTCAGTTCCTACAGCTGAAATTTAATTTGAATTGTTAAATATATTCATTCTACCAGAGCTTTGAACATGAGTTTATGATTACTTCTTGGAATATAGCTTGCCTCAGTGGGACGTAATAAATTAGTCTAATCATATGGTGAGTACTTCATCCTGTGTTTGTTCCTGCTAGGAACTGAAATTGTCTCTGTAATTGTATGCAAATCCCTTCACCAGCATAATCAAAGGAAACCTAGGTGTAGCTGCCCATCCTCCACAAGAGAAGCATAAAAGAAACCCAACTTTTAATTCTACTTAAATAAAAAGTTGTATCTTCATATGGAAAATATAGATACAAAATAAAAGAAATTAAAAGGCATGTGAGCAGCAAACAGATACTTTGCTAATATTGCAGGCTGCTTTTACTCATGCTTTTTACTATGCACAATACTATGTTAATAGTGTTCATGGCATTGAACTTGAAAAACTTCCCCTGAAATTACATGAGATTGATGACAGGAGGTTTTATGAATTGCCTTCAGAAGGTGCCTGTTTCCCTCCACTGCTGGCAGAAGGATACTGGAGGAGCTAGCTCAGACTTAGCCATTGGACTTTCAGTTGAGATGAATTCTCATGTAAGTCTCTTACACTAAAGCATGTTTTATGGATTGGTCTCAAATCATTCTGATTTGCTTCTTTGAACTCTGTCAGATATTTTCGCATTAATTTTTTAAATGTGGACACCAAAAAGAGATTTAGTCATGTAGGACTAGTCCAGTGTCTTATATGAAGATCATATCATTCTAACCTTCCTTTTCCCTCTTTCTCTATTCAAGTATCTAGATGTTACATTAGCTGTCTTGCTCATAGCATCACTGGAAAAGAACAGTTCTGCAGATCTATGACTGTGATAGCAATGTTTGTGAAGACACTCAAATGAGCCAAGATTATTAAGTGCCTTTTGCCCCATCAGTTCTTTTCAGAGGAGGAGTGAATTTTTCTTTAAAAATTCTGTCATTTCTTTACATGCTGTTTTGCACAGATTCATATAAAGTATTTACATATATACATACATATATATGTATTTCCTTGTATGTACATCTGTATGTATGCTTGAAATGTCTTGGAGCATTTAAGAGAACTTATTCAATTTTTTGTGCCCATTACCCCTTGTCCTATCACTGGGCACCACTGAAAAGAGCCTGGCCCCATCCTCCTGACACCCACCCTTCAAGTATTTATAAGTGTTGATAAGGTCCCCCCTCAGACACCTCTTTTCCAGGCTAAAGAGACCTAATTCCCTTAGTCTAAACATAGCTTAACCAATAAAAGAAAAGAAAATCATAGAATGGTTTAGGTTGGAAGGCACCTTAAAGATCATCTAGTTCCAACCCAGCTGCCATGGGCAGGGACACCTTCCACTAAGCCAGGTTACTCAAAACCCCATCCAACCTGGCCATGAAAACTTGCAGGATGGGGCATCCACAGCTTCTCTGGGCAACCGTCTCACCACCCTCATAGTAAAGAATTTCTTCCTAATATCTAATCTAAATCTACCCTCTTTCAGGTCCTTTCCAACTCTAACAATACTATGGTTGTATGATTATATCATTTTATGACTTGCGCACCTTCGGGTTTCTTAGATGGTCTCAAACATGATCTTCAACTCCAGCGGGCAGTTCTTCATTCTCACGGTCCCTGTCTTTGCCTTCTGTGACTTGGACGATTTGGGTAGAGCACTTGCCAGTGAAGATCAAGGCAAAAAAGTAATCTAGAACTTCAGCCTTTAACATATTCTGCGTGAGCAGGTCTCCCGATTCCTTCTAGAGAGGTCGTACATTTTGTCGCATCTTTCTTCTGTCACTGTCATACCTATAGAAGCTTTTCTTATTGCCCTTGATGTTGCTGTCTAGATTTAATTCTATCTAGGCTTTAGCTTTCCTAAGCTGATCCCTGGCTGCTTGGACAATTTCTCTGTAGTCCTCCCAGGCTTCCTGTCCTTGCTCCCACCCTCTGTAGACTTCCTTTTTGTGTTTGGGTTTGTCCAGGAGCTCCTTGTTCATCCATGCAGACCTCCTGGCTTTTTTGCATGACTTCTTCTTTGCTGGGATCCATCGCTCCTGAGCTTGCACTGAGGTGATTCTTGATTATTAACCAGCTTGCTTGGGCCCCTCTTCCCTCCAGGGCTTTATCCCATGTTGCTGTGCCAAGCAGATCCATGAAGAGGCCAAAGTCTGCTCTCCTGAAGTCCAGGACAGTGGGCTTGCTCTGAGCCCTCCTTGCTACCCTAAGGATCTTGAACTCCACCATTTCATGGTCACTGCAGCCAAGGCTGCCCTTGACCTTCACATTCTCCACCAGCCCCTCCTTGTTGGTGAGAACAAGGTCCAGCATAGCACCTCTCCTCATTCACTCCTCTGTCACTTGGAGAAGGAAGTTACTTTCAAAGTATTCCAGGAACCTACTGGATTTTCATAAATATACTTTTGGCATAAATCTGTATGTATGCTTGGTTGTATTCATCTCTATGCATGCTTTTCATAGGAAAGGTTACTAGTCTCTGACGTTAGTTTGGAGGCATTTAGTTAAGTGGAAAAGGTAATGGTATCTGAGAACTGTGAATACTTGAGCAAAACTATCTCACTGCCTTCAAAAACACAGCTTTTCTTCAGTCCCTCTCAAATTTCCACTCGTCTTTATCACTTACCATTTTGATGAGGCACCTTTACAGTGTATTTCATATGAAGGTTGCAGGCTCTGAAATGCAAAGAAGGGGAAAAAATCTTGCTGCAGAGAGGGTGTAGCATAAATGGGACCTGACACAGCCTCAATCTTTGATCGTGAACTCCGTTGTGGAGTAAGCCAAACCTCCTCCCATATGCTCACTGAAAGCATGTAACTTACAACACCGTCATTCCACTTAAGACTTTTTTACAAAAAGATTGTCATGGTTGCAATATATTGACAGCATTTTCTTGTAGCTTTATGTCCTCCTCAGGAAATAAGGATTATTAAATACTGTAAATTAAGCTGCACTGGTACCAGTCTCTACAGGATTAAGGGAGAGAAAAACAGAAAGTCTGACCATAAATCTTGTTTGGAAGTGTCTCACCACCCTGTGAAAACATTCAAAGTCATAGATCTCAGGAAGGCAAGAAACATAAAATTAGATATTAAAGGTATTTTCCTTTATCAAATATTCTGAAATCTATGAAGGAAAATAGTGATACAAAAGATGGCTAAACTGCATCTGCTATTTCCTCAGTTTTGTTTCAGAACCATCTGTAATAAAATTATCCTGGTCACTGATAGTGTAAGTGACTTAATTCAAAATGTACATCTTACAAGATATATTTGAAAGTATATAGCATTTGGAAAGCTAAGTAAACCCAAAATGGATTTTTCAGAAACAAATAATGCGAGATAAAGCAAATTTCTTTCCATTACAAAGTAATGGGTTTTGTAGACATTGGGAAAAAAATAGGTGTCTCATTCTACTATGATTTTTTACACAGTTTGCATGGAATTTGAAATTTTGCTAAATGAGTGTTTTGGGTTTGCATGGCAAGGTTTGCGGGGGCGGGGGGGGGGCTTGTTAGAGGGGGGGCTTCTGTAAGAAGCTGCTAGAAGCTT